>CM034156.1:104084701-104544144 GCA_019776745.2 Taxus chinensis
CACCTCCAGCGAAATCCTTTAGGGATTTTTCATATCTTTCCCACTTCATCTCTGGGATTCCTTCCTCTACACATTCCTTCTTTGTGCACTCCTTCCTCTATGTAATTTATTTCTTCATTCCCTTCTTCCTGACATAGGATTCCATTGTGCATTATATCTTTATGTATTTTTTTCTCTGTCCTCGTCTTATATCCTTTCATCAACAAATTCTAGTCTCCATGTATGTTCCCTTTGAGAGCTTACTAATTTGTTACTCCATGTGAACCTTATCTTCTTCTTTCTTTATATTGCGTTATCTTTTCTCACACTATTATCCTTTTTGTGCCCATCTCTTTGCACACTTGTGGGTTTGGATCCGTTTTTCGACCATCCATCTCTTAGTGCTATTATATGATTTTTTCTTTTCTATCCCGGGCTTCTCTTCCTTACATGTCTTCTTTCTAGCGTGCTCTTATTTGCATGTTTCTTCTATGAAGTATTCACCTTATTTATTGATTTATCATTGTAAGATTATTTTTCAATTCTTATTATCTTCACCCCTGCTAGGTTGTAATGAATTTATATGTACATTATTATGAAGCTATCTTATTAATAGCTGAATTATCTCCTCTTTTGCTTCCTCATGGATACTCCACCATATTCTTCTCTTTTCTAGTGCACCCTAGTTTCTACACACTCTCCTTAGTGCCATCTCTTCCAAGTACACCCCTACTTCTTCACCACACAATATTACTTTGTGGCTAGAGGAAAAATCTTCTCTTCTCTTCCTAGAGAAACTGTTCCTAGCCACTTTCATTCTCCCTCATTTCTTATCATTAAAATTCTTCATTGAAAAAAACCTCTGGATCTTCTTCGGGTCATTCCTCTCCTTCCTTTTTTCATCTCTTCATAGTGTCTTCACACTGATGCCCCACCATTTCATGTTCATGCATTATTTTTCTTGTGCACGTCTTCCACTGTGTACTCCTAAAGTCTCCTCCTTGGACCAATCTTCCTTAGTTACCTTCGGGATAACTTCTTCTTCTTCACGTAATTACTTCTTATTATGGTGATATTCTTATGTAGTGTGCTCCTACATACATTCCTTGAGATCTATGTGGATTCCTTCCTTGTCTAGTATGATCTATTTCACACACACACACACACACGCGCGCGCGCACGCGCGCGCGCACGCGCGCACACACACACACACACACACACACACACACACACGCGCGCGCGCGCACCCACACACGCACACGCACGCACGCACCCACACACACACACACACGCACGCACCCACACACACGCACACACACACACGCACGCACACGCGCACATGCATGCGCACCCACACGCATGCACACATGCGCGCACGCGCACACACACAAAATAATAGTCTCCTCTATGGAATGATCTAATTCAATTTATTTCAAGGAAACCATTTGCTCTTTTTTTATTTGTCTATAATTATGCTCCCCTTATTGTGTATACCTTCATTTGCACACTCCTTAACTCTAGTTCTCAAATTTTATCCTATCACACATTATTTGAGCTCTTTTTACTTTCCATTGCAGTCTCCTATGTTTTTCACTCAGTTACATACGTCATCTATTCTTCCTTTAATACATCCTCTTCTATGCAATCCATTATGCTCTTCGGTCCTTATAATAGGAATTCCTTGTGTTCTCTTCTTTCTATAGATGCATAGTCTCCTCATTTTTATTTTCTTCTTGTCCTTACACCTCTATCTATGGGCTTGTGTAATATTCTATGAATCCATGGTTTGCAATGACCATATTCTCCTTCATAGTAGCTTATTTTCTTAGTGCAATACTCTTACACATTACCATGTACCTCAGAATGAATTATCTCTTTACCCCCTCATTCATATCATGAGATTTATCTATGTTTTATCATGAGTACATTATTTCATAGTACTATAGTATTTTATTTTCCAATAGAATACTAGGCGCAGAGACACCTCATTCAACAGGGGTGAATGCTCACCTGAAGCATGCATAGCTACCAGGTCCCTCCTTCGTGTTTTATCGTTAAGATGTTAGCATGCAGATTCATGATGATCTTTAACCAAGTACTAAATCAAATATATTAAATCAATTCATATGCTCAATTGGAAACACACATAATAAGGAAACATAACAGATCAAACTATTACCAATACCAATTGCACCATGAATTCACCATATTCGAACACATCAATGATCATAATACATCCTCCATAATTAATTATAACAAAAGGGATTACATAACAGAAGCTGAGTACATATTGATCAATGTGCCAAACCACTATAACATGCATAAGAAACAGACCCTAGACCTTAACCATGTACCAAAGTCTCATAGAATTCTAATAGAGTATCTGGTAACTCGTGATAGATACCAAAGCATTATATATATATATATATGGGTGGGGAATTTACCTTCACTGCCCATGCATTCTCTAACAATAGACTGCATGCTCAAAATATCCATGCATACATTATTGCATCTCAAAATAACCATGCCTTAAAGCTTGCTGCCAATAATAGACTATCTTATAAATAAAATTTTCTTTGATGCTATTATTAACTTGATCTATGCATGTCCCTTCATCTTTGAACCTCTTTTACTTTTTCCCAAAATATACTTTCCTTAGCCACCAAACATCCTTGGTTTTCTCTAGTTTTAAATCATTGATTGATCGAAACTCTAACTCTACCTTTCTATTTTTAGCTCGAGGTACACAAAATCAGATAAGTACCAAAGGTTCCCAACTTAGGCAATAACTTCTGTGCGCCATCCCATTCTACATGCATGTGCCCCTTCACGTGTGCCTTAGATCCTAATGCGCTACATGTACTTATTCAACTTAGCCATGCAACATTATTCCATACTAATTTGGATTCCTATCCTCAGAAATGGTATGTCCAACTTGTTCCTCCAAAGAATGTATATATAACAAAAAAAGAATAAATAATTCAATGCCCAAAAATATTTTTTTCACCTATACATAAGTCAAATCATGCCTCAGGTTGTTGAAGGATTCTTGGGAACTCAACATTTATCTCACCCTCCAATTTCTTCCATTCATTAAATTCTTCCAATGATTTCCTCGGTGCCACCTCTACAATCCACGACACTTGGTTAGATGCCAATTCTTCAAATCTACTCTTGAGTTATTAGATAACCAAATTTAATTCTGTAGACACTCCTTTGATCATATCCATGTGATCCAACACCATATTCTAAAATTGGCTTATTCGGAGATCTAGTTTATCCTTTTTAGCCTTAATCAATTCTTTCTGTTTTGTCACCTCAACCATAACCTAAGTGTGTTATATCTTATTGGTCAACGTATTTTCTTGTATGACCCCGAGTTATGCTTCTTCATTACTTATCCTCGTGCTAAGGATAGGGTCATACTTTTGACACATGTAAAAAGCTAAGTCAGCCTTACTATTCACCTCATAAAGCTGCGCAAACAAATAATCAAGTTCAATTATCTTGGCCTTAACAACTACTTTATTTGCTTCCTTTTCCTTTGCTAATTCTTTATATGTAGGTCATGCACCTCTTTTGATATTCACTAGAAGCATCCCCACTAGATCCTCAAGATATTCCATCTCATAATTGTAGTCAATTCTGGCCTGGCTCACCAAGGATGGGCATTGACCTAAAATATATTTTACCAATGTGCTTGCTCTATCATATACTTCCTTGGTGCACTTCTTCTCTCCCTGAATATCCTTCTTAAGGTTCTCAACCTCACGCACTTTATCCTTTTTATCTGCTACCATCAGCCTCATTCTATCCCTATCATCCAAATTTCTACGTGTAACATCTATGACCATCTGTTTCAAGGCATTACATGCCTACTCATATGTCAAAAACATAGGATCTACTTGCTTGTATTTCTTCCCCGGTTCACTCTTTAGCTCTATAACATTGAGGGATTTATTACTCATTTCAAATTTAGGCTCCTCCGCATTCGTATGGAAATTCCAGGACAACATATTCCTAGTGCATGAGAGCCCTCCATGTTTATCCATTAAGTCCCAACCATATAATTTTTCTATAGTTACTGTTCTCTAGAATCACACCCTCAAGACCTTCATAGGATTGTAAACAAAATCCATATGTGGTGATTTGGTAGTCAACCTATTTTTGACTACCTTCGACTTTGTCTTTTACTTTTTTGGAGTGAAGGGGTCTGTACTAGTGCCACCTTCTACACCCTTATCTTCCTTGATAACATAGACACAATCTTCCTCTTTTTCCTCTTCTCGCACCTCCTCACACACAAGTGAATTCTCCTTCTGTGGACTTCTGGACTACTCCTTATACTTCTAGCTAGGAACTTCATTTGATGGGTCAGAACCTTTCTTTATCTTCGCTGCCTTTCTTGCCTCTTTCTCGGCCCATTCACACTCCAAATCTTCCAACAAGGTTTCATCATTTTATTTATTATTAGATTCTTCCTCTTCACTGGAAACCACATGCACCCCACTACACTTAATCTTAGTCTTTTCTCTATCGTCCCTAGGTGGCAGATAATTCCCTACGCTATTATCATTATTCCTTCGCCTATAGTACATTTTCTTCTTGTGTGAGTGATCAAGCCCACCTTCTCCTCTTCCTTCTTATTCTTCTAGAGATTCTTTATGCACTCTCTTGAGCAGTGGCACAACAATTCTCCTAGGATGTGGAAGGAAAGTATCTGTAACTTCCATTTCTATTCCACTCTAGGTTTTTGGTCTCAAGATGAAATTTTTTTTGCATATCATCCCCATTATCATGGCATTGAACTCGGGGTCTAGGTCCAAAGTATTTGGCTCTAAATTCTCAAAATATGCAGGCCTAGAATCATACCTATAGGTGGCATGAAAATTATTGCAGTCAGAGTCCACCTTGTAAGCATCAAGGGTCAAATTCTACACGTCCTTTATTCGGTTCACCATGCACTTGAAATATTTAGCAGTGAATGTAAATGATAGTTTTCATCATGGACCCATCTCCCCATCCTTCATCTTAAATCGTAAAAGACTGTAGTGTTGCATTACTATAAAATTTTCCTGTTCTCCAACCTTTGTTAGTAATTCTAGCGGAATGCACCATTCATTCTCAAATGCGGCATGCATCCTATTATAACACTTGTCCAACTTTGATTTATATACATTGGTGATTGTGCCATCACAGGTATATCCCATGATCTGAACAACATGGTAATTTTTCACTGGTGTGTGAACCCACATGTTCTCATCTAGTCCGTTTGGGTCTCTAATTTACCAGAAGACAATTAATAGGAGGATTGATCCCTAAATGATTTTTTTCCCTCTTCATTTTGTGACTTGGCCTTCTCTATTATCCCATTAATGACATACTATGTTATGTTGTACTGTGTCTTGTGTGTCATTCTATGCACAATATATAAGAATTTATTGTTCACATTGTTCCACCTCTCTTAGGCACCTAATTTGTAGTTTACCAACCTTGCTGCAACCATAGTCGCGGGATCAATGATATTTTCTATGCTCATGTCCCTTCATCCCTTCTCGTACTATAATTGTATGGCTAACATTTCAATCTTGGAATTGACACATAATTCCAATTCCATGTCTTCCCCTATACCTCGTAACCTTGTGAACCATTCAATAACCTAGGATATGATCCTCATCCTTTGCCACGTGAAATAGAAATAATCCTCATGTATCTTAGACATGATCCACTAAAATAAATGCGTAGGTTTTGTGAAGAAGGGAAATTCAAATAATTGGAGGACCCCTACTTTCTCCATGAGTCTCCTCACTAAATCATCAACCAATACGTTCCCCTCTTCACTCTTCTCAGGAAGCTCCTGTAACATGTCCTCCTTCAAGGTCACTTTATGTCCTAAAGCCCTATGATTAAATTCATTAATTTTTCATTTTGGGAGTTGTGAATTCCATGTTTGAACCCTAAGTACACTAGGGGGTACTGCATCTTCGAATATATGTCTTCTAGTGGGTCCTCGTCCTGAACCCTCTTCATCCGAGCCTTGTTTTTTGCTCTTGGTGATGAAGTAGTCACTCTTTTCAGTGCCATTCTTCCTACAAGATTTTTCCCTAGTTGTTTTTCTCAACAACCTTTAATATTTATTCAATACTCGAGTGTTGTGAACCCTATATGCTTAAATTCTGCAAACCCTTTATGCTTGTGCCTTAGTATTGTACTCAATTCTCATCTCAAACTCCCTTCATTCCATAAAGGAGCCACACACACCACTTTCTACATGTTGCTATTGTTTTCTTATCACTTATATGGATCTGTCACACTAAATTGCTCAATAACTCAATTTATCAAGTCTTCTTGGATGCAAGGTATCAAATGACTCGATTTTCCCCCTTTTATAACTTTTTTGTGCTTTAAAACTCCACCACTTTACTTTTTAGCCTTTTTGAAACACTTTATTTCTTTTAAAAATTTAAAGCGTTTTCCCAATTTAAATCATTATTTTTCACTTTTTTATCCCTTATATCCCTTTTGCGCATTGCAGTTATAACCTTCTGATGCACTCACTACTTTCTAGTCAGTAAAACTCCTTGTGTGTGCCTCCCTACACCACAGTACATAAACCTCTATGCCACATTCCAAATAGTTCATCATACCACTGCCTACATCGCGTTGCATTATTCAACCCCTTTTTCCACTTGTGGTCTTCATCCTAAGCAATTGTCTTCTAAGCACCAGCACCCTTAGCACCTGTAGTACCTTTCCCTTGTGCACATTTTTTAGAGAGAATCCTTATTTCATACCTGACACCTGTACCTACTTCATCCTTCCCATCGTGGAAACCTGTTTATTGCTCTCAACATTACTAGAATTATTTTTCATGCACTTGCACTTGGTTCACCCCACACTAAAAGTATACTTGGTCCTCTGTACATGAACTCAATAAATAGTAATCAAATTTTTGTGTATAAGAGTGCTTATTACAAAAAAATAGAGAAATAAAAAAACAAAGCATAACAACAACTGGAAAGAAACACATGAAAGGGAAACCTAATCTAAATGGAAATATTGCCTTATTACAAACACCAAGAAGCTTTATTTATAGTAGGGATTCATCCTACTCCCATTGAAGTAACTGGGAAACATGGTGCCATCTAACACCTGTAACTGACATGTGCCTAATTCAAGTATATTGGTTACTACAAAAGTTCCCAACCAATGCACCTTCAATTTCCCTGGGCGGTGTGCAAACTTGGATTTTCATAGAGAAGACCATATTTCTAATTGTCAAATGTCTTGTTATTAATGTGCTTATCATGTAATGCTTTTTATCTTGCCTTCTTAGTCTTCTGGCTCTAACACGTAATGGTGTGACTCTCATCTAAGTGAATTAGTTTATCAATGTGCTCATAATATCTTATTCATCATCGAGTCCACCTACATGCACAATACACATGGATGGTAACATGAATTCTACTGGTAGTACTACTTCTGTGCCAAACACCAATTGGAATGGTGTGGCCTTATTCAATATTTTATAAGTGCTCATGTAAGCCCAAAGTACAGATGATACTTTATCATCCTAATATTTTTTTCCAACGTCACAAATCTTTGTTAATGTTTTCCCCAAAATCTTGTTGAAAGATTTTGGAGTACCATTAGCATGAGGGTGGTGTGCTACCATAAATTCTTCCAGTAAGATTTTGACTGTCCAATTTAAGGAATGAGTTCCTCTATCACTTTTCAAGGTTAATGGGAAACCATACTTTCTAATTATGTTCTCCCATAAGAATCATACTATTGTAGCTACTGTACAATCCGTTGTAGGTGTCACCTTTACCCACCATATCAAATAGTATGTGCAAGAAATAATATAGCGCACCCTAGTCTAGCATTGCGGGTGGTGGAATAGGTCCTACAATGTCAATAGCCCACTTCTTCAAAAGGTTCTACACTTGCAATTGGTCTAAGTGTCATATCATCTCTATGTATAAGCTTTCCAATGCACTGAAAATGATCACAAGCTTTCAAAAAAGTCTTAACATCCTTGTAAATATTTCCCACCAAATTCCAGCCATAAGGATCTTGCACGCATGGCATCACCTGCATAATGTTATCCCACTATACCACCATGAGCCTCCTCCATAATAGCTTCGTGCTCATGCTCAAGTACACAATGACGCAAGATCTCATCTCTTCCCATTTTGTATAAGTCACCTCCAATCAATTGATAAGGTGTTGATCATATAACAAGCTACTTTTTCTCCAATGTCTTCATACCTTCATGCACCTGTCCAGTGTGTAAAAATACAATAATGTCCTCCAAATATGTGGGTGCGTGGTTCAAATTAAACAAATGTACATCAAACATTGTATCCTCAATGCTCTGCACATCCTCACCATAATTAATCCTTGATAAATGATCAAGCCCTCAATTTCTCTTTCCTAGTTTTACAACAACCGTGAAGTCAAATTATTGAAATATAAGTATCCATCTGTAGATGCGCCCTTGAAAAATAGGTTTGTTGACCAAATAATTGAGTGTCATATGATCTGTATAGAAAATAAACAGAATAGCCAACAAGTATTTTGAAACTTGTAAAGCACATAGATCATAGACAAAGCTTCACGCTTTGTGGTAGTGTAATTCTACTCCAGTAGTGTCAACTTCCTACTTGCAAAACAAATAGGATGGTACATAATGCCTTCTCCTAGTTGTGCCAACTTGCCAATTGCCATGTCGGAGGCATCAACATGTACATGAAATGGTTTGTCCCATGAAGAAAAGCACAAAATATGGTGTAGTGGTAAGCCTCTCCTTCAATGTTTTAAATGCCCCTGTTGCACATGTTGCCCAGTAAAATTTTCCTTTAGCCTTCATAAATTCTTCCAAGGGTGCAAAAATATTTGCATAACCCTTGATGAATTTCCTATAATATCCTAGTATGTCCCAAAAATCTCGTGCACCTCACTTTGATTGTGGGTTCTTCTAACCCAAAATTATAACAATCTTAGCTGGGTCTACCAAATAATCCTTCTTTGCAGATAATGTGTCCAAGAAAGGTTCCAAAAGGGGTATCAAAGATATACTTTTTAATGTTGAGACAAATTCTCAACTACCTGCACCTCTCAAACAAAAGCCTGATATTATCATAATGATCCTTGAAAATCCCATAGATAATCCAGTCATCCAAATATACTTGCAAGAATGAAACTGTGGAAAGCCTACACAACAATGTCTGAGAACACAACTGGTACATTCTTTAATCCAAAAGGCATAACTATATATGCAAAGCTTCCCCACTAAGTAGTAATAGTGGTTTTTTATTGCTCTTCTGGTGTAATGCGTACTTGATGATAACCTAAAAATCCATCTGTGAATCGAATAGATTTCGTACCCTACTATGCCCTCCAGTATCTCCTCTGTAAATGGGGTGGGAAAAGGATCAATGACACATGATGCATTCAACTCTCTATAGTCCACACAAATCCTAATCCTTCCATATTTATTGATACTGATAACCATAGGACTAACCCACTCAGACTCTTCAATGTGCTTAATAATTTTATATTCAAACATTTTATCAATTTCCTTCTTAACCTTCACGTGAAATTTTGGATTCATTTGATATGAACTCTTTCAAACAGGTCGTGTGCCTTCTTTCAACTTGATTTTCATGTCTCCCAGTGAAGGGTGTACCCCTTTCAACTCATGGTAACCTCACAGGAACAAATCCAGGAAGTCACACACGAGCTCAATGATCTTGGCTACTTCTTGTTCCATCGATTAATCTCTAATAGCTACTTCCTTAGGCTCATCCTCGATACCAATGTTAAATTGCTTCATCTTCATGGGAACATGATATGCATGTGCCTTCTCATCTGCTGCAAACATGATCTTGTGTGCACCTTCGGCATGGCTCACCTCAAAATTTTCTCTGTCATCCTCTTCAATAAGGCACACCAATTTACCCCTTTATGTTTCTTTCCATGCACGATCCAACCAAACTCATTTTGTCTCAAATATATCATCGCATGCCTCTAAACCAAGTCCTTCAAGTATCCCAAGCATGATCTCTTATTCTTTTGCACTATTCACCAAAGTGATGTGCCACATAATCTATAAAGAATCATGTAAAGGTGGTTTGTTAGATGAATAATAAAAGGTGTGAATAATAACTTTAGTGAGTGCAATCTAGTTGGCTATTTCCATTTTCAATTATGTATGGAAAAACCAAGCACATGCACATCCACACAATGTGGAGTAAAACCTATGTACCCATAGGGATGGTGGTAAAGCCTCCTGGCCTTGTGCCCATAGTCCCTTACAGTTTTGGACATGTACCAAATCCAAAGTCTTACCATGAAATTCACATATGTGTGTAAGTACATTATTCCATGCAAACCTTGTGGAAAATTTGATTCTCATTTCTTGTCATTCTAAAAGGTTATCTCTATGTGTAGCCCACCATCACGCTGTTGTCCAACTCAAAGTATAGACCAACATATTTCTTCTATCTCCTTAATTTTTCCACTATGTATCCATGACATGTAGAAATGTATCAAGATTCTCATCACTTGCATAACTTGGTACCTAGAATGATACCATGTCCCTAACCATGTGCAATCGAATCATCCTAGTTACCCTTCCTTTGACCTTGCGCCCAAGCATCTCATACATACCATGAGCCCAGTTATCACAAGCAACATTGGTAGTATCACTTATAGGCTGTGCATATTCCCAATGAAACACGCCCTCCTTAAATGGTTCTAAATTCTTTGGATCTTGCATTGACTGTAAAAATATCTGATTGAGCTATTCCTTACTCAATGGTTTAACACAAGGATCCTATTTTCTTATCATCCAAAGGTATAATCACACACTCATTGTCATTCTCATAACTGATGTACTTTTTGCTAAAGTGCAGATCTACCTTGTTCATATAGCATTAGGGGTAACCAAGTAATGCTGGGAATTTTTCTGCTTCAGCAAGCTCTAATACCTCAAAATCACCAGTAAACTTAAATCCCTATATGATAACTGAGGTATATTTAAACACCCCAATATGCACAGCCCTTGTTTTATTCATCATGTACACCACAATTGAAGATGGATGTGATGTAGGTCTACTCATCTTGTTCAATACATTTAATATCAGTACATTTACTTCCACACCAGTATCAATTAGAATGTTGGTTACTAACCACCCATCAATTACTGCATCCAAAGTGATTTCCTTATCATATTCATGATCTTGTGGCGGTAAGTTTTCATACAGTATATGTCAATCATGCTCAACTCCAGCACATGGTACCTTCTCTCGCAGTCATTCCCCTAATATAGGAATGATGTTCTCCTAGTGCAAAAATTACATAACTCCTTTAAATCATCCACATCCTTCTATGAGATATCCAAAGTTTTTGTACGCTCCCTTTCTCACACTTGTTCCTTGAGACATTATATCTCACTTTGCAGATCTATGATGACCCCTATTATTTCTTGATAAACTTCCTTGTGATGTGCAACATCTGGATGCCTAGTATGTAACAAATTCTCCTTTGTGATGAGTTACTTGGCCTTTAAAGGCTCACGCATGTGTGCCTCCTCATCACGAGTTATGACCAATATAGGTTGTAATTTTGGATTGGGAATTTTCTTAGGCATCCAATGATCAACATTTGCACACTACACCTTGATCATTCCTATGCCCTTTTCCTTCTTTTAAATCTTACACATGTGTTCATAAAAGTCTAGACAATCTTCTAACTTTTGATGTTTTCCACACCATGTACAAACTATGTTCAGGATAACCAATAAGGAGAACCAGAAGTATACCAAGTTCCTCACACAAACCTCCCTCTACCACCACTGCGATCTCATCCTCGACACTCTCCTTGGAAGCCTCCATTCCTATTATCCCTATTGTTACACACATCATTATGTTTTCCTTCATGTTCCTTTGATCCACTTGCCACACTAGTCTGGTGCACTCCTATCTCAATGGATTTGTGGATATGATCAACTAATCTGAAATTAGTGGTGTCATGGGTATGGGCATGAAAAATATTACAATATATGGACATGTTATTTCTGAATCACGTCGCTTTAAAAGAGATAAATTTCAGACATTGTGGTCTAGGATGAAAAACTTCACAATCCATTAACAACACACACATTGACTTACATGGCAAGCTATCCTTAGTATGTCCTTCAACCTCACAATCCATGTACCATATACCACTACGTGATTTTTGTGTTGAGTTGGTAGAGAGATTCTCCTATTGTTTATCCATGGCTGTAATCCGTGCCTCCAAGAATGGGATTACTTCAGTATCAACACTTCAACCCCTTAAGTGCATAGATCCTTCTAATGCCTTGCGTACATCCACATATGTATTATGAGATAAGGATCTTCAGAATGGAGTTAGCCAATCCTCTAATAAACCATTGTTCATGACTGAACTAGATGAATGTCATAAGACAATTTGGACATACAATGTCTTGAAACATGCGTCATACTCCTTCATGCTTTTAGACAAACCCTGCTTAATATCCTTGAGGGCGTTGATGCTCTACTATTCAAACTCAGGATATGTGAAACTATGCTAAAAACACAATGCACAAAGAATTGTAATCCACCACATTCTGATGTGGGTCATATTTCCTATACCAAGTATGCATGCACCCTTGATGCATAACATAAAATTGGTTTGCCTTTTTATCTAAAGCTGTGATTCCTTTAGCACCTCATAATAATTCACATTTATGCACATGCTCCACTACATCTTTAATCCCTCTATATTATAGTAAGTTGAGTGACATCTCATAATAAACCTTAGGTGTATCCTGTGGTTACTGAGGTTGATGTTGGGGTTGCTGGGAATGTGAGACTTGTCCACTAGATTCAAAACTAGAACCTCCACCAGTATTTCCTCAAGGTGGTTGCACAACCTAATCCTCCTCTTGAGCCTCCTTTTCCCTTGCTACAGGTTGTGGTCATAGTTGATGAACTCTCCTTGTGTCCCACTTATAGCACTAAACTGGAACACTAACTATTTGTGGGGTTGCAGATCCTACCAAAGTACTTCTAATGGTCTACGTGCACCTACACTTTTCTCTGATGACGTGCCTAGAATACACCCTCCAAGTGTAATTCCAAACAATGGTGTCTGTTACACTTCCATATGTATATTTGTTGTATAATGCACTTCTGAATTCATCGCAAAATGATAGCTTCCCATATCTTTACTTACCTACACTATATTATTTCTCATAACTACCTATAGATTTTGAACACCATACACAAGGGCTAGGTGGCAAGGTGGGTTCAAATGCACACTTACGGTCCTCATTATTTCCTCTAACGCACTCTCATCCGAAGCTGAAGGGGATGTTGTGAGCTGATCTTCGATATGTTCCTTGAGATCTTAAAAACCTTCATGAGTCACCATTCTCGTCAAATCAATTGACTTCACAATCTCCCTATGTTATGTGCCTCTCTTGTGCTTCATTGAACTTGAGCTGTCTTTCTTCCCTCTATCTATTCTACCACCAGGTATGTTCCAACTTTCTCCATACCTGCTCTATGCCCCTATGTGCTGTGGGGATTTAGCTAGCCATAGGTAATTTCTCCAACTCCAAGTTCTATCATTCTTAATTCTAAAGGTATAAAACGCAAGTAAAGATCCTCTGGGCTTCACGCAAGAATATGAAACTCAACCTATTCTTTGAATAAATAAGTAGAAATAACATAATTTAGAGTATAATTACGCAACACACTAGCCCACCAATGATCTAAAACTATAGTCCACTCTTCATCTACACCATAAAGAGTGTGGTAACCTTCTTGCATCCAAAATCTTGGTCTAGGACCCCAACAAGGCTTTTGAGATGTGTATGTTGCCAATTAATGGTATAATTCTACTGGAAAGAAGCTGAAAAATGTCTTATAGGGCTCATGATAGAGATTGTCTTCCACCCACCTCTGTGTGTTGAAATTAGGTCAAGTATAATACTTCTGCGTAAACTTATCTTGTCTGTCTTCTACCCAATGTTCAATGCTCCCCAGATACACTCACCACGCCATTTGCAAGCAACATCCTAGCAGAAAATTTTGAAAAGATGTCCCAAAAATGAAACCAAAATGTATTCTTCTATTTCCCAACAAAATGTTATGTGCATTGACATCTAATTCAAGAGAGCTGAATGCTCACCCGTAAAGCGCGTGCAACTACCAGGTCCCTCCTGATGTTAGCATCCATATTCATGATGATATTTAATCAAGTACTCAATCAAATATAATAAACCAGTTCATATGCTCAATTGGAAACACCCATAATAAGGAAACATAATAGATCAAACTATTACCAATTCCAATTGCACCATGAACTCACCATATTCAGACACATTAATGATCATAACCCATCCTCCATAATTCATTATAACAAAATGGATTATATAATAGAAGCTGAGTACATATCGATCAATGTGCCAAAACGCTAGAACATGCACAAAAAATAAACCATAGAGCATAACCGCGTACCAAAGGCTCACATAATTTGAATAGAGTAATTGGTAACTCATGATAGATACCAATACAAAGGCATACAAAATATATATATAGGGGTAGGGACTTTCCCTTCACCTCCCATGCATTCTCTAATAATATAATACATGCTCAAAATAGCCATGTGTACATTATTGCATCTCAAAATAACCATACCTTAAAGCTTGTTGCCAATAATAGACTATCCTATAAAGAAAAATTTACTTTCATACTATTAGTAGCTCGATCTATACATGCACCTTCTTCTTCGACCCACATGTTATTTTTCCCAAAATAGAATTTCCTTGTCTTGCAAGCATCCTTGCTTTTCTTTAGTTCTGAACATTGCTTGATCGACACTCTAACTATGCATTTCTATTTTTAGCTTGAGGTACACAAAATCGGCTAAGTCCCAAACTTTCCCTTCTTAGGTTCAAACCTCAACGCGCTATCCCATTCTACCTTCCCATGCCCCTTTGCGCCTACCTCATGCATGCCCTATATCCTAGCGCCCAACATGTACTTAGTCAACTCATGTGTGCAACAAATACTCATATGTATGATTTCTCTTTGATGTTGTTATCTGATTACACAATATTTGATTGTGTCTCTATGCTCACATTTTCACCTCATTGGTTCTCAAATGACACTTTGTTCATGCATTATTCTCTATGGTTTTGAATCCTTGCTAAATATTTCTACTCCTTTAGGGAATTTTGAGGGGCACAAGACCCCGTTTTCTCCATTGGTATGCCTCCATACTCTTCATCTTGGTCCTTACACAATTTACATACTCCACCATCTTCTCAAAAACTTCCACAACTACTATATCTAACACACCCATTCTTCTTGGTGACATCTTGCCTTTATATGCAAGACATAAATCTCCTTTGGTTGCTTCACTATGGGATATCCTCTTGTGTTCTATACCCACATTATATCACAATGGAGGACAAAATAATATTTTTAGTTACCTCATGTTTGGAATTCTAAAAACTCTTTTTCTTATCTCTTATAGGAAAATAGCCTGCTCTAGTACCACTTGGTGTAAGAGGTAAGTGCTTTTTACCTCCACTATAGAGTTACACAATGGGGTGCAAATTTTTTTGTCAACTTCTATTGCTTTCCAAGGCCTTTAAAAAATCTACATGCAACTTCTCTCACAACTTTACATTCTATGTATGATATTTTACCTACTATTGGTGTTTCTCCTAAGGATCTAACCTATTCCAACATAAATTATGCAATATTAAAATAATGTTATAAAGAACACAATATAAGATATGAACTTGAAAACATAAGAGGATGAGTACACTTAGCTATTTACAGTTGATTCTACAAAGTTTTGGGATTGCAAAATGTTGGAAAATTAATATCTGAACATGTAGGAGCTTCAAAAATGGGACTTTTTAGCACCCAAAATTGTTCATCTCATGTTGGGCCTTGGAGTTAAAGTTTGGAGATTGAATAGTGAGATAAATATCATTTTTGGCATATCGATATTTTTTAACTCACCATAAATGGGTGCACTTTCTGTCTCTACGTGTGTGAAGGTTTCCTCGGAAATACTTAGAATAATTTGAGTAGTTTTTGGCCTCCAGATGTAGATACTAGGTTGAATCTTCACTGCCTTTGTTAAACAAGATGTCTAGTTTAATCGGGATGAGAAAATACATTTGAAGGTACTTGGTCACTTGGTTCACATTTTATCACTTAATATTAATCACATATGCACAAGGAGATGGATTAGGATCAATTTTTAAAACAAGGTGGTTTTAATTTTTAAGTGTAGATAAGGCTCCACAAGCTAACCCTTTTGCATGAGCTTGAGTTGAGTTGGGTGAGTTAAAGATTCGAGGGAAGTCTAAGTTTGAAAGTTAGAATGGTCAAGGATCCTGAGTACATGAAGGAACATCATTATTACAATAGAAAAATTATGGTTCTCCCTAAGATCCATGGCTATGGTGAAATTTCAAAACCAAAATAGTTGGGGGACTTAGGATATTGAGAACTCAAGAATTAATAAAATAAACTAAAGCATAGATATTAAAATCCACAAGATCTTGAGAAATAATGGAGGCCTATGGACTTAAATATTCTATGAAATGTGTGAAAGGAAACTCAAGTTGAGAAGAGTATTATCCTTAAAGGATGAAAAACCATGAGATTAAGGAAGGATGTGATTGGCCACCAGGACCAATGATGGTTTTTTGTGGTCTTGGAAGTTAAAAATATTGAATAAGGAAGTGTGATAACAAGATAATCAATTATAAAAACCCATGATAGTGACTTTGATAATAGTGAAATATTGTGATTGTTCCATGTGGACCAATCATGGGTCACTCAGACCCCTCGAAAATAAAGGAAAATGTTTAGAGACCCGTGCCCCTTTGAACCAGTGATCCTGAGAATCCCAATCCAATTCAAGAAGGAAACATGTAACTTGTTTAGGTAGGAATAAGTCAAGTGAATCACCAATGAATGGAGGATCTGTGGAAAAATCATTCCCATGGTTAAGTTTGATGGTCCTGTGCCCATCAACTATGCAAAACAACCTAAGTCGTTTCAAATTCTCATAAATTTTGATCCAAAGATCCAAACCAAATATAACTAGTACCATTGGAAAGCTTATAAAGAGAGATAAATATTAGGCCATAAATTTAAGGTGAATTGATTGGATATTGACATGTTATTTTATGAAATAATTTTTAATTGTGTTTTCAATTTTTTACCATCATCTCCTCAGTTGGTTTCTCAAATTGGATAGTTTGTGGGGCCTCTTTGATACATATTTGGCTTGGTTTGTTTCTTTGGGGTGTGATTATAATCATAATATACGTAATTGATTTCTTATAGGTTCCAAATGTTATTAAATCAATGGTGGAGCCAATAAACTATCTATGTATGCTTGCTCCTCTCTCTCATTTGTTCTCAAGCTCTAAAATTCCCTCCAATTCCATCCTAGAATGTTTTATTAATTGTATAAATAAATGAAACATGCAATTTATTCAATCATCTTCCATCTTGGCCCTTTTGGTAGGATCTTTGATCCCTTTGGTTATATAGTCTATAGTTGTTCATTTTAGCTTTATTTTAGATGTTTGGAGAAGGAATGATTGAAATAATTTCAAGGAAATCATAATAAAGATATTAGAGATTAGCCATGTTTGTTTTTTTGAGTCATAAATAAGATAATGGATTATAAAGGAAGCTATAATTTGAGGTAAAGGTGTATCCAATGAGATTATTAGTATCTCCATTTGGTAATTATGTGTAGAGGCATGATGCACATCCACCAAAACAGTTGGTTGTAAAATCATTGTGAAATTCTTTCTTTATTTACATTCCATAAAATTATCTAATGCTATATTTTAGATTCTGAGTTATGCTAGTTTGATGGTTTGTTAGATATCAATGTATGTGGTTTAATGAGTGTATGAATTGTGGGGAGTTATAAATGTTAGGTAAAATATATTTCCATATAGTTAATTTTTCTTTAACTAAATATTGGGTATTTATCATCAATTGTAATATGGTTATATTTATATAACCATCTATTTTGTTTTATTCAACATACGGGAGTTGTATTTTTTTACAAATACTATTGTTTGTATTAGTTCACAGTTATACCTGTGCAACATCTTGCTTTTTTTGTATCTGGTTGTCCAATACACACACACACACACACATATTGCAACCTACACATATGTATTTAATTGATTGATTATCAATAAAATTCAACAGGATTCCATCCCTATTTTACATTTGGTACCGGAGCTAGTTAATCTGGACTTGTGAGAAGAGAAGGTGTGGAAAGAGAGAGCAGAAGAGATAGAGGAGATTGGAGAAGCATTTGAAGCAATTGAGATCCTGTGTAGCCTCCTACAACTTCCCATACCCATCCTTGCCTCCCCACAACCTCTTGTTCATTCCAAGTGTTTGGAACACAATTTTTTTTCACTGGTGCATCCTGTACCAGGAAAAAATTGTTATAGGAATAGAATATCTAAAAAAAATCATTTTTCCCCATCAGGAGTTTTGTCTCTAAATTTTTTAGTTATAGATTATATTATCTATACTATCAAATTTGGAGGAGGAGTTATTGTTTGTATTGCTCCCATAGAGTTGTCAGAGCTCCCCACCAAGCCCATGATCAAGCTCTGCCATTACACTGAGTCCTTGAGTTCTTGATCGAGCTGAGAGTTGGTTATAGAGGAGGAAATTGGTCGAGTCTACTTCAAACTGCCGAGCCCGTTTTAAATCCTACCGAACTATTTTTCCATTGACCTACGCAAGCTAAAGACTGAGTCATTATTTGGTCAAAACCGAGCCATGTATTGATGTGTGAAAGCATTATTAGTGAATTGCATTAGCATTGGTCAAACATTGCAAATGTGATGGCAGACCGAGCCCTCACCAAGTTCACGCTAGGCCTTTTATTCACATCGAGATGAGTTTTGTATATTATATCCTGACCCGAGCCACGAGCTTGGCATATCATCAATTGATGGATCATCCACATCATTGATTGATCTCCCTAAAATGAACTTGCGACCTTCACAAAGGGAGAGCGACAAGTGGATAGGCGACCAAATAACCCACGACCTGCAACAAAGGATATCTCCTCTCACCTATGCATCAGCCAAACCAGATAAACAATAAACCTATAACCACAAACACGTAGCGGTTAGCAAATAATAAAGTGACAACAGTAAATAAAAGACATTACAAATACATTTCAATGTAAAACAGAGGATATCAAGGAATGAAGATCCGTTTTTTCAATTGCAAACCTTAAAAGACTCCTCCAGGAATGCAACCACATAGACCCACCTCCAGCCACATGGACTAACATGTGATTACCAGGCATGTAAAAGGTTAATCGGTTTTTTAATTTGCATAAATAAATATACCTCTGTTTCAGGGTATAAGTGCTTTAGCACCAAGGTGGATAGTGCAAAGGGTTTAGGTGAAATAGGTCCAAGGTTCGACTCCCAACACATATTTTTTCCACTATAAACATTGAGTTTAGTGGCAAATTTGGAAAAACCACCATACTTGGAGGAAAAACTAGCTGAAAAACCTCAGCTAAACTTCTAGTTATGACTAAATAGGCCCCTAAAATTTTAGTGAGAAAAATCCTATTTTAGGGAAAAAAAAATTCTCCTAGACCTCTTATTTTTTCATTCCGAGCAACTTTTACTAAAGAAGGTATAACTAAAAAATTGCATTTTCAATTTTTTTTTTTGCAATTTTTGGCATAGAGGGTCGTATTGGGCTCCGGAGGCCACCAGGGCCCGTAAAACAATTTTTTTTGCATGTTATTCAATATTTCAAATTTTTTAAATGTAATTTTATGCTTCAGTATATTATTCTAATTTATAGGTTACCATAGTCAACCGCAAACATGTAACTACTCAAAAACTAGCAGAGAATTGTAATAAAAAAGTGAAATTGGGTTCTTAAAATTAAAACAACTCACAAGATTCCCCCTTGATCTCATTCGTCAGCTTTCGTATATACAACTCCCAACACATATTTTTGCCACTAAAACATTGGATTTTAGTGGAAAATTTGTGAAAAAAAACCAAAAAAAAAAACCGCCATACTTGGAGGAAAAACTATCTGAAAAAAAAAACCTTAGCTAAACCTCTAGCTATGACTAAATAGGCCCCTAAAATTTTAGTGAGAAAAATCCAATTTTAGGGAAAAAAAAATTCTCCTAGACCTCTTATTTTTCATTCCGAGACAACTTTATAAAGAAGGTATAACTAAAAAATTGCATTTTCAATTTTTTTTTTTGCAATTTTTGGCATAGAGGGTCGTATTGGGCTCCGGAGGCCACCAGGGCCCGTAAAACAATTTTTTTTGCATGTTATTCAATATTTCAAATTTTTTTGAATGTAATTGTATGCTTTAGTATATTATTCTAATTTATAGGTTACCATAGTCAACCGCAAACATTGTAACTACTCAAAAACTAGCAGAGAATTGTAATAAAAAAGTGAAATTTGGTTCTTAAACACTCACAAGATCCTGGATCTCATTCGCAGCGTTCGGTATATACAACTCCCAACACATATTTTTGCCACTATAAACATTGAGTTTAGTGGAAAATTTGGAAAAACCGCCATACTTGGAGGAAAAACTAGCTGAAAAACCTTAGCTAAACCTCTAGCTATGACTAAATAGGCCCCTAAAATTTTAGTGAGAAAAATCCAATTTTAGGGAAAAAAAAATTCTCCTAGACCTCTTATTTTTTCATTCTAAGCAACTTTTACTAAAGAAGGTATACCTAAAAAATTGCATTTTCAATTTTTTTTTGCAATTTTTGGCATAGAGGGTCGTATTGGGCTCCGGAGGCCACCAGGGCCCGTAAAACATTTTTTTTTGCGTGTTATTCAATATTTTAGAATTTTTTGAATGTAATTGTATGCTTCAGTATATTATACTAATTTACATGTTACCATAGTCAACCGCAAACATTGTAACTACTCAGAAATTGACAGAGAATTGTAATAAAAAAGTGAAATTTGGTTGTTAAACACTCACGAGATCCTGGATCTCATTCGTAGCATTCGGTATATACAATTCCTTTGGGAAGTGCTTCCGGGTAAATCCGCTAGGACTACTACTGCACTTAACTCCTAATATAGCTGCAATAATGTCATCTAGGCATTGACCCTTTAAATCGACGAGGAGTAATAAGGACACATTGCACACACGATGAGCCTTCCCATCTGTATGTGAACGATTGCATGACATAAATTTGGACTGAGAAATTATCCAAGTATATAGCTAATTTACACATATGTATGAGGATATTTATTTAAGCCGGTGTTGATAATCACACTGACCCCTTTTAGTACTGTCTTGGTACCACGTATTGAATTCTTTCACGTATGTTAACACCTCTTTCACATACTATCGGGTATATCAAAAGGGTGAGCTTCTTCCACGTACTGACCAGTATATCGAAAGGGTGTGCATATAGAAAGGTTCATTATATCGAATTGACGAGATATATATTAGGAGACCTTATACCTGGAGTGATAAGAGCCTAACCATGTTAGTGATTTTGTAAAATGGGCACCAATGCCCCCAAATTATTTCTTCTAGATTCACAACTACTCAGAGGAAACAACTATGCTTCCTGGAAGACAAAAATAAAGACATAACTTGAGTTTGAAGAGATCTGGCCTGTTGTGAATGGTACTCTAACCAGATCAACAACTGATACAACACAACAACGAAAGTTTCATAGATCAGATTAGAAGGCCAATCTCATCATCTTGTTTGGAGTGTCCGATGATGTGCAACCCCATATTTGAGATGCTAAAACAACCAAAGAAGCATGAGATAATTTGAGCATAGTATACGAGGCCAAAAACAAGAATTTCATTCTGAATTTGCAGAGTCAGTTACACACACTGAAGTTCAAGCAAAATGAAAAAATGAAGCTTTCTTGAGAAGAGTTACAAAATTGAGGGCTTCACTTCTAGCCCTGGGAGAAGTGGCCACTAATGAAGCTCTCGTTCCCATTGTTCTGAGAGCTCCCCCTTCTTCTTACCACATTTTTGTAACAACACTAAAACTGTCAGATACGAAAGTTAGTTTTGACAAACTGGTAAACCGATTGTGACAAGAGGAAGCCATGCATAACAAGGATGATGAAGAGGAGCAAGAACTTTCTTCTCATCAAAAAAGGAAAGGAAAAGGAAAACCTAATTCCTATCAAAAGTCCCAAAATCGAAATCAGTATCAAGGGGATAGACAACAGAATAAGTAACATACAATCTGTAAAAGAGGACATAACCTACAAGATTGTTGGTATAATACTTACAAGAAAGGTTCATCAAGCAACTATGGACCTCCACAACAATCTCACAAGGGAAATTCTAACTACAATCAAGGGTAGAAAAAGGGGAACTAGAAAATAAGACCCCATTAGCAAGAAAATATTGTTGAGCAACAAGAACAGTTAGACAATGAAGACTACTTATTCACTGCTCGATCAAGTGAACCATCCATGTCATCTAGTGATGTTTGGTATGTTGATTCGGGGGCCACTCGACACATGACCAACCACAGAGACTAGTTTATTTCAATGAGGGACACACCATCGAAAAATTATGTTTCATTGGGAGATGATTATTCATATATAGTTCAGGGGATTGGGAACATTTATCTACCCCTTGGTTCATGCAACTGTATATTTTCAGATGTCTTATATGTTCCTGGGTTGACAAAGAATTTTATTTCAGTTAGTCAACTCCTTAATCACAATCTAAAAATTGACTTTGATAGTCATTCCGATAAAAAAACATGTTTGATTCGAGATAAATCATGAGGCTCAAAAATAATTGCAAAAGCCTCTAATGTGGGACGCATGTTCCAACTTGATTTTGTCCACATAGATGATCAGACACTTATGGCTAAGAACTCTACCTCAACACAGTTGTGGCATCAGAGACTTAGTCATGTAAGTTTCAAGTATTTCGAGACACTTCACCGACACAATATGGTACATAGGCTACCATCTCTTTAGAAGGATACAGACAAGTGTCCTCACTGCCTAGCAAGAAAACAACACAGAGCTTTGTTTCAGAAGAGTACATTTCCAGCTCATGGAAAAATTGACATGGTTCATACCGATCTTTGCAGTCTGATGCAACCAAGTCATTCTGGTTTCCAGTACTTCATGCTATGTGTTGATGACTATTCAAGGAAAATGTGAATTTTTTGTCTTTGCAAGAAAAGTGAAGCTTTTGAAACTTTCAAGAAGTTCAAAGTAGTAGTTGAGAATGAAACTGGTTGTCACATCAGAACTCTCAGTTTAGATCGAGGGGGGGAATTCATCAGTAATGAGTTTAGAGACTACCTACAAACTCACGGGATTCGTCGACAAATTCCTCCTCCACACACACCGCAATAGAATGGTGTTGTTGAGATACGAAATCGTCCTATCATGGAAATGGTGTGATGCATGATCGATGATTTTGGACTTACAAAGACATTATGGGTAGAAGTAACAAAGAAAGCAGTGTATTTGTTGAACAGAGTGCCCATAATTTCTCCTGATGGAGTAACACCACAAGAAGCATGGTCAAAGTGGAAACCATCTATTGCACATCTTAGAGTATTTGGGTGCAAAGCAAGCATGCACATACCCAAGCAGAACAAAAAGAAACTGGACATGAAGTCATATAAACTCATCTTCATTGGGTACAATGAAGAGACTCTTGTGTACAAATTAATGGATCCTAAGACTAGAAAAGTCTACACCAGTAAAGATGTTGAGTTTTTTGAGAAGAAGGAAGCAAAGACTCCTCTAGACTCACAAGATGTAGATTTTTCTCTAGTTGTAAAAATTGAAGTTGATGTTCCCTCAGAATATGAAAGTGACGATGGGGATGATGGTGTTGATCAGATAGAACCACGACCCATGAGAATAATTCATTGTATGCCTAATGGTGTACTAACACATTATGAGATGCAAGGATGGATGCTCCACTGAATACATCCACCCCTAGACCACAGACTCACAGTAAAGCAAAAGAAGAAGTTAACTTTGCTTTGATGAGTAGATTTATTGATTCTGACGAGCTCTCTACAGTCCAGGAATCCCTACGATCAAAATCTTGGAAAGATGCCATGGATTCTGAATATCAATTAGTGATGAAGAATAACACTTGGCAGCTTGTCAATCTTCCACCAGGAAAGAAACCCATTGGATGCAGATGGATATTTAAAACAAAGTACAAAGTAGATGGGACAGTGGACAAGTATAAAGCAAGACTAGTAGCAAAGGGGTATGCACAAAAATAAGGCATAGACTATGAGAAGACATTTACTCCCATAAATAAGATAAAAAAAATCAGAATAATCTTTGCTCTAGCTACACAGTTTGGCTGGAAAGTCCACCAGATGGACGTAAAAAGTGCCTTCCTAAATAGAGATTTACAAGAAGAAGTCTACATGACTCAACCTGAGGGATATGTAGTACCTGGTCAAGAAGCAAAGGTATGTAGACTCAGGAAATCTCTGTATGGCCTTAAACAGGCACCTCATGCATGGTACATCAAGATTGATGAGCATCTCATATAACATGGATTTGTTAGAAATCCATACAATCCCAATCTTTACCTTAAAAATTAAGGGGGGGAGATTGTGATTGTCGTTGTCTATGTTTACGATCCAGTAATCACTGGCAGTTCAGTGAGGATGATCGATGCAACAAAGAAAGATCTTAATCGATCGTTCGACATGACCGTTCTCGGGATGATGCACTATTGTCTTAGATTGGAAGTATGGCAGAAAGAGAATCATAGTTTTGTTTCTCATATGAAATATACCAAGACTACACTCGAGAAATTCAAGATGATGAATTGTACACCAATTTCTACAACCATGGAGAACAGATTGCAGTTATCTCGTTCAGATCTATCTCATGAGGTAAGTGCCACTCTCTATCGGCGGTTGATTGGGAGTCTCATTTACCTAACCTACACTAGACTAGATATTAGCTTTGCAGTAAGCTATCTATCCAGGTTCATGTAGGAACCTAAAGTTTGTCATTGGAAAGAAGTAAGGCACATTTTGAGATATCTCAAAGGATCAGTGGATCTTGGTCTAGAATACAAGAAGAATGAAAACTTCTTCTTGACTGGATATTTAGATTCAGATCATGCAAGAAATATTGATGATAAAAAATCCACTTCTAGATTTGTACTCTTTATGGGATCTGGACCAATATCATGGGGAAGCAAGAAACAACACTTCATTTCTCACTCTTCCATAGAAGCTGAGTATTGTTCTACAGGAGAAGATGTTTGTGAAGCGATTTGGCTACGCCGCACACTAGAAGTACTTGGAATACCACAGGACAAACCGACCACCATGTATGTTGAAAATGAAGGTGTTCTCAAACTTGTTTGCAATCCAATGTTTCATGAAATAACAAAGCACATTGAGGTACAAGTTCATTTCATACGAGAGCATGTGTTGAAGCACAACATCTAGCTTCAAAGAGACACAATTTCACCCTTAAGGGGTTGGTTAGATTTACACACTTACATGAGCACCTATGAAAACTACCATGAGGCTTGATCCTACATTGAGGATTTGTAGTATAACACTGGGATTGAATTAACAACTAGGAGTATGACTGCCCATGGTAGTCCAACCTCAAGCACACATATATGTTTTTCTCCTTTGATTTACTAATAATCTAAAGATGGGTTTTATAGGCTGCTAAGGTTTTTTACTTTGTTGCAGATCTTTACAGGTCATCCCTAGGTTGTGCAAAGAATAAAAACACATAAAGAGCATAATTTCCAAGAAATAAAAACACTTAGAAGGTTACAAAGATCCACTACCTTCTTTTCTAAGACCATATATCCTTGTAATGGACCGTATGTTTCCTTCCTATACTGTACAAATCATGTATGGTCTTGAACTTGCAAGTTTTCCAATTCCACAAGCTTATGTGTGGAATCTAGAGTTCTAGTTTCTCATGTTCCATTGGATGGTACACTCAAATAATTATAGAATATTCCTAAAAAAGATAAGTCTTTCTCTCCTCTTGTATTTTGAATAAGTTACTGGTCGTGTATCAATCACTTAACTCATTTCAAGTTGCAATGCACTATTATGATCATGTATAATTGATGTTGGAAGTTAGTTAGATCATAATAGTATACATGTTACATATTCTTACATCCTTTTCATTAGGAATAAAATTAGGGTGTAAACATGAATATCCATTATAGATTGGCCTTAATATGAAATTATATCCATGAAACCCTATATAAGAAACTCTAATACACCAATTTACTTACCCAACAATCACTGATGCTCACCTTGTATAATTAAGTAAAAATTGCTCAAAAGGCAAGTAAAGCTCCCATAAAATTCACTAAAGTAGAAAAAAAACACTACGAGAAACCCTCACATAGGTCTAAAATACTCCAAAGTAGGTTAAATAGTTAATATTCTTAAATTAAGAGCCAACAAATCCAAGTCAAACACAAGTATGCCAAGTTATTACAAAGAATTTTCAAATGATTGGGTTATCAATTATAGTTTCATCCATACAATATTATGTCACATCTCTAGGTTAAGAACTATGTGTTATTCTTAGGCCTCTTCTAAGTTGTATAAACATAGGTAGTGTATAGATTTCACTTCAACCAAATCACTATTTTTTTTATTAGGGTTCTTACCTAATATTGATTTTAGTTAAGTTGATTGATTCTAGAGGGTTTTGCACATTGTCAAGACCTAATATTTCATGGCAAGGCATATAAGAAGTCATTCTCAAAGGTTATAGGTGTTGCAAAACACCATCTTCTATCCATACCAAACTATATAATAAAATGAAACCACAAAATATTTTTGTCATAGGAAAAACAGTTTCATCCTTGTTGCTAGTGCATTTCTAGAATCAAAGATGAATCAACTATAGGAAATTTTTATCCAATTCATCCCTTTCTCACACTTAGATAAACTTCCAATCCAATAAAATATCTAAGTGCACTCATATTATTAATTTTTACTGTATTTAATATGTGCCTTAATAAAATGAAACTTATCTAAATAATTTAACATATACAATTAGATTTGAATTTTGGATAATTTATTTGTAAATTTGATTGCATAGTCACTAACATCTATAAAGAGTTTATTTATACTCCTTATTAGAATTTAATCATTAAATTCCAATTTGGGTTGAAAAATTTGGTGAATCCACTTATTGAATGAATCCTTAATCTATTTGGCTTAGGCCATCCTATTCCAAATAAGGCATTCTAATACAAAACCCAATGATTTTATTTTAACTTTATGCATGCTCTTCTTTATGCCCT
Organism: Taxus chinensis; assembly: GCA_019776745.2. Lineage (NCBI taxonomy): Eukaryota > Viridiplantae > Streptophyta > Pinopsida > Cupressales > Taxaceae > Taxus > Taxus chinensis. The sequence continues at coordinate 104,112,084 of CM034156.1, forward strand.
TCTAATGAAACAACCAAATTAATAATACACCTATTCAATATAAGAATACCTCCCCTCTTCCTATTCAAGGTGTATCTTCTATTATGATAATATCCATGATGACGATGAGATTTGAATTCTAACCAATATTTTTTTGAAAATAAAGACGACCTTATTCCTCCCATAGGAAAAATTGCAATCAATTTTGGTGAGATTAATGATGTTCATCATGATTAGGTTAAAATCTTAAATTATATCCATCAAGACCTTAACCAACATCAACATAAAATTGATCGTTATCCATGTGTTTCTTACCTCTATGGTTTCCCATAATTCTCAATATTAGCAATCTAATGAAGAGATTCCTTTTCAGGTCCGCTTAATCCTACATCTACTATTGCTGCATCTATTATTCCTACATTCATTCCTAATATGGGGGCATCCTTATTCCCCTTCAAAAAAATTACAATTCATATACCAATTTCTACCACTATTCCTACATCTCTTGTGTACACCCACATGTCTTTGCACTCTCCCATTACCAAATGTTCCCTTGAGCATCTCAATCATGATTTACATACTAAGGTGTTGTGATTAGAGACAGGTGCATCTATATATTATAATGTCATGAATTATAATACATTACTTCATAATATAATTACACTTGAGCTGACATATTGTACTTTACCCCTAGGGTTTGTTTCTCTTAAGATTCTTATTAATTTAGGTACAAGACTCTCAAGAAACACATTTACCATTTTCATGATGCTTTCTTATATTATGCTTACAATGACCAAATTATCACTAAGAATTTCCCTATATGCCTTAAGGATTATGATTTTGAATGATTTATGACCTACCTATCCAATCCGCAAGGGTTTTTAATTCATTGGCTAATTAATTTATTGCACACTTCTCTATCAACATTGGTGATAAGGTCTCATATGCTCAAATGGATAAAATGCAGCAAGCCTCTAATAAACTAGTTAGTGATTATGTATTTCATTATATGATGATACTTACCAAAATGATAAATATACTTGTGGACATTTATATTCAATATATATTTACTCAAAGTCTCCTATATCCCTTCCAAGAATGTGTCATGTTAGATAAATTTGGATCCTTTGATGAGCTATGTCACTTTTTAAAAGAAAGAGAGGTCAAAATCCTAGAATTAAACAAGATTAAGTATGGGTATACCCCACCTAATGCATCTAAATATAATTTCCACAACAAATATAATTACAAATGAAAATTCAATGATGAGAAAGTAGAAGCAAAAGCAATTGCTAATGTCATGTCTCAAGCTAAAAAAAATTCAATTACAAGTTTCTCCTAAAAGGTAATTTACATGGTTTCCTTCTTCACTACATGTGATCGTAAAAGAGTTTCTTGAATGTAAATTTGTATCTCTCCTTCCACCTACTAATATTTATACGAGAAATCCTATTGCATACATATGTTATTTCATCTATACTAGGGTTGTGTGTGAGATTCATTCCTACTATTACACACTATAAGGTCGTACAACACCCACACATTGGCTTATCGTGCCAAGAATTCTCTTGGAATGCTCATTCAAGGCATGATTAAAGGGAACAATCCCTGTCATTTTGACATGAATGATGAGTAACAACCAAGTCATATTTGGTGCACTTTCATGAGGTCACTCACTCAAGAAAACACTAGATTAGTGAGATTAGTAACATCAAAACTTAGAAACAAATTATAATAATATCATGGCTTCACATAATCAAATGAATGGGATAGACTGTGCCTTAATGAAAAATTACAAGATTTCAATATTCTATGCTAAAGATAAGTATTTTGCGGATAGGAGTGTCTCCCCCTAAGGCCTAAGGATTGGTCCTTTTTAGAAGTCCGGTTTGGGTTTTTGGACCTATATTAATGATAGATAAAGTGTGATGTTGGGGATAAGTTCAACATACTCAGGATTTTGCGAGATTACATTTATGGTCCAAAACCGAATTGGTGCACAAGAATACTCGGATTTGGATGGAGTTTCGGGCCCCGGAGTTGAATAGGTGGAACTTTGGCCAAACGCTTTGAAAATGATTATAGATTTGTCAGTTTCAACTTTGGAAGCTTGATTTATAAGTTAAGCTGAAAATCATTTCAGTACTTCACTATGTTTTAATTGGTTTCATGTCACTAGAAAGATGTGCAGTGGATTAAGGGGGTAGTTTTTCATGTAATTGAAGATTAAACAAATGCAATATTAAGAACATAAAAAATTGTTATGTGCAATGTAAAGGAAACAAAAGAGAAGACTCAAATACATGATTTATAGTAACAAAATTGGGATTCTATTTTAAGGGGCCCCAGACCTCCACTGTATAAGTATACAAAAATAATAATAAAACAAGATACATTCAGATATATATATAACGTAGTGGAATTTATATCAAACTTCCATTATTTATGTCACATTTGGGCCACCCTTTAGGAATTGGTCTCGATGTCGAATAAAGTCATCATGGGCCACGACACTTAAGATGAATTATATGTCTCCATCAGGCCCCTCAACATCCCTTTCTCATAATTCAGGGATGCTCACTCTCTGCCTATTCAGAATTCAACCAGCTCCTTCCTCCACTCAAACGAGTTCACCCATTCATGTATAATGAGCCCTCCTCTTTCATATGCTTTGGTGCAGTAACCTCTGGTTGGACGGGCCTTTGGAACTAGGTGTCACATCACTAATTTTGGCATCAAGGAGGGCATGCCTCTTCTTGGATTAAATTTCCTATAGTCCAACCATAACTTGGATATCTTCTAGAGAAAACTCTAATGCCGAAAGCCACTCCTTTGTTATGCTCATGTGAGAATCTGAGGATGGATCTTCACTTTTTGGTTCCGATGTTTGGGCCGAAAGAGGGAGCTCTATTTCTAGTAGGGAGGGGCATAATAGGCCTTAAAAATATGCCAATGGTCATCGTGAACAAGGGGGAAATGGTGAGACCAGTTATTCCTCAGGGATTCTAGACTTAAATGGAACTCTAGGCTGACCAGGTGGAAGTGCAAGGTTTGAAAAATAGGGAAGGAAGGGCACATCTCATCAAAATGATTCAAGAAGGATAACACCAGGGATTCCTGATGAGGGAAATCTTGGGGATTGGCTCTAACATTCAGCACACTAAAAACTTGATGAATTAGGGCCTCGTTCAGCCCTGAGAGTTGGAAGAATTGGCCCATGTGGGCCAATTCCTCCCTTGAAGGACTTGCACTCAAAGAAGATGAGGCCATTACTGAGAGAACTGATATGGAATGGAACAACAAGAAGGGAAATGGCTCTAAATTTCATAGATGGTGGTCCAAAATGGAAAGTAGAAGACTCTGAAAAATATAGGTGATGAATGGAAGGATGGTAGACCATTTAAATAGGCATGGTGTTGGTGCTGATGTGGCAAAGGACATCATTTTGCTATTAATACCATATCCCATTCTGATTTATAGGTATGTGTGAGGTTTAAATAAAGATCAACTATTTATGAGGAACGTGTCACCAGAAAAGGATTAAAAATGTACACATTTTAGGAATGTCTTGTCACATAAAGCTTTCTAGCCACATCATGCTTATACACATGTGGAAATTATAAATATTAAATGTGACATGACCTAGAAAAAAATTTGGCTACGTCATGATCACGTAAGAAGGACACAATGAAAGTTAGCAAAATTGGTAGTTGTTTTGTGAGTAATCATTTGCATTTTTTCTTGGTGGCCCCGAGAAGTTGTGGATAATGATAGTTTTTTGGAGATCTGAGGAATATACTCTAAAACCCTAAGATGATAAGGCAATATATAAGAAGTAAGGAGGGTTTTAGAAAAGAGGATGGTTTTTAGGAGGTCTTGGCAAGAAGGAAAAATGGCAGGAAGCTCTTGAGGGAAAAATTAGAGGGAATTTGCAGACACACTACCAACCATGGAGATGAACATAATTTTATGATGAAGGTTTTTTTCTATGTAACTCAATTATCAGGAATCTATGTTAAGATGATTGCATGTGTACAGTCATTAACTAGCTTTGAGAGTGTAAATATATGTCTCCCTTTGTTTTCCTAAGTTTAATGGGTCTCACTTGGAAAATTCATCAGGATTTGTGATATTTCCTTTATTCTTGTTGTGAAATGATGTTGAGAAGGAAGTGATATGTGTCTTTTGTTATGATTTTGTGTGAATTGTGGTTGTAAGTCAATTACGAGAGTATCCTGCAACTACTTAGCTCTTGTCTAGGAAGGGTGTGAGCATTTGATGTTTTCTGGGGGTACCTGAAAGCATCATTTCTGAAGCCTATAAAAATCTCCTTGTGGATTAAGTAGGATTTGGGGGTATGATTTGTAAATCTTGGGGGTCCCTTGATACAGACTATTCAACATGATTTACATGGGATAATTTAGCCTTAGGTGTACTAAGTTGGATTGTCAAGAATTTAGAGTTTGGTTTCCTAGAGCTTTCCCTACAAATCAGTCTCTTGCAAAAGGCCCATTCATTTCTTCACTTGTATTCATGTAATAATGGGGACACATGATAGTTGACATTTTGTTTCTAGATTTCCCCCAGTTACCCTTGAAATATTTTCCCCTTTTCCCATTCTTTGGTTGAAGTTCCTCTTATCCCCACTAAAAATATGAACAACCTTTGGTAAACATCTTAACACACTGTGTGGATCTCAGACTGTCTATTCATACTTTACAGATCCTCCCTAGAGAACACATTGTCAATGCATACACCTTGCATGTTCTCACCCCCGATCTGAGATCCCCATCATTGACCTACTAACAACTTGTGCAAACCCTCGGGATCAATGTGTGGGTCGGGCTAACACTGCCTTTAGCACTCCATATCGGGTCTCCGGGTGCTTGCAATGCTTAAGTGACCACTCTTACGAGCGAGCGTTGCATTCGATGGATGCGCCTAACCCCGATGGTCTAAACCAACAATCTGGGATTTCATTTTGGTATCCGGTCATGCCCTGTGCTCCCCTGACTGCATCTCAGGTCCTCTCACCCTGACCAAGGCAGAGGTCAAAAGCAACAGGGATATAAGCCACACCCTTTGTTTTGGTGCCTCCCTTTCACTCCCTCGGGAAGGGTTGGTGGGTGAGTGGAGAAAGACCCCACCCCCAGCTAGAAAATGATGTCTCACGTGGGTCTGACTCCATTTCCCCACTTCCTTTACCATTTTTTGAGCCCAATCCCCCTTCCCGGGGGGGTAGATCTAGGAGCCAACACCTTTCTGGTGCCATTTCCAGGGAAAACATTTGGTACTCATCTGGGTTTTTGATTTTACTTTCTTTTGTTGATCTTTACGACATTTGAAAATGTGTCTTGATTTGTGATTTACTCCTATGATTTATTTTTCCAGAGTTATCACTCTAGTGGTGAACCCTTTATCCTTTTGATTGTAGTAGACCAGTGGTTTTTTCATTTTGATGTGGTCCAACTGAATTTCTATGTCTTGTTTAAACTCTGTGTTCAATGTTTACCATTATGTCATCTGGACTTTATAAGGTGAAAATTTATCTGTAAAAATTAGTTTTCTGTGAAGCATTCCATGGGTATCTATGATAGTAGTGAGATTTTTGGTCCTTCTAAAGCCCCTTTTAAACCAAGTTATTTAAAACCCTTGGACTTTAGAAAAATATGTGGATACCTCCATCAGATCCCTACTGGAATCAGACTCAAATTTCTTGTGTTTTGAGGGTATGGCGATACTTCTGTAGAACATCATCTTTCCATGTTTGAGGAAATGATGCATGAATACCAAGTGAGTTATGAAGATGTTTTTATGAGGTTATTTGTGCAAACACTATAAGGAAATGCTAGAGACTAGTTTAATTCTTTACCTCAGAGCTCTGTTTGTTCATGGATGGAAATGGTAACTTTATTTGGAAATAAATTCAATGATGACCTTATTCATTTTTATATGGGCATGATGAATATGCCTTGTACTCAGTTGAACGAAGAAGATTCATATGTTGTAGGAATGAAGAAATTGACACTACAAAATATGTGTCAAGTGTTAAGACATTGATTGATGAATGTGTTGAGAAGAATGATCATATTGGTTATGATTGTGTTTGGTGTGACAAGTGTTTTATGCCCCATGCCCATTGTGTTGTGGACAATATGCTTAATGTTGACAAAATGAAACTAGGCACAAAAGAAAGAAATGTGCCACATGGTTCCACAGACCAACGCGGTGGGGTGTCTTCCACATACCTTCTACGTTCTCGAACAACTGATGTGTTCTTGGAATGTTTTCTTTTAGTATGTCAGGTTTTGATAAAAATATTTGGTATAATGGTTGTGGACATAGGTTTTATTCCATATACTCATGATTTGGTTCTGTTAAAGGATGAAATGATTTATAATCATAGTGGTGGTGTCCCCTCAATAGAAGACAGATGTCTTCTACTTGATGCAATAATGGAACAAGAGAAGCATCTCAGAATATGGTATAAGTTGTCAGATGAATTTGTAAAGTGGAAATCATGGATAAATCATACAAATTTTGCAAACCTGAATACTGATGAGTTGATCCCCTTATATGTTCCTAAAATTGGTGTAATGACCTTGGATAAACGGGTATATCACTTTGGTAATAATACTAAGAATACTGTATCAATCAATGAAAGGTATAAGGATAGTGATTTGGCTTTGGTCCTAGAGGATGTTAGTACTAGATTACCTATAAAGCAGGGGGTGGATGTTCTTGATCCGGTATTTTCTAATCAAGTGATGGAGCATTCCTTTTTTCCCAAACCTTTGGGGAATACAACAGGGTATTTCACCTAAGGATTACGAGTTTCAAATACGGGTTAGTCCCTCCCCTTCAAAAAATGAGACTGATGTGTGTATGGATTTTTGGTGTCGGTTCCCTGCCTGTTAAGAAGAATACAATGAGAACATATGATCTCCTCTCAAAAGTAGGTAAGGTAGATGCTAGTAAAGGTGAGTATGTTGATCTGTGCCTTGATGCCTATATTGAGTTTAAAAAGGATTGGATGGATAGAGATTTATCTTCTCTAGAAAGAGAGAAATTTATTAGACATCTTGAGAAACACATGTAAGTCCTTAGATTGTTATATCATATGGTGTGTTGTGAAGAGGGAATCATTTATGAATGGACTGTGGATGGTGAGAAAAGTGGGTCTACAGGTATGAATGGAGACATGATTTTACTTCTACAAAATGAAGGGTTCTAGGTGATGGCAACCAGTTGATAATTTGTGTTTCAGTTGGAGTTTTTGGGATTATTACCTTTGGAAATTGGCGAGTTTACTTGTGTATCTTGGTAGGATGAGGGCATGTTGTATGGGATCCCGGTGGATTCTGATGGAGGTTTTTGTAGCCTCTGGACCCCGATGGTTTTCTTGTATAGTGTATAGTTCCATGCTTTATCCTTTATTGTTCCTGTTTTGGGTTCTATTGGTGTTTGGTTATTGGTTTTTTCTCTCATGGTGATGAATTGCAGTTTTGATCATCTTTTGATTCCATTTCCCAATAGATAGGTGTATGATTTTCTTCTTCCAATATTATTTTTGGTGTTATTTGGACACTCGCTAGGGGAGTCCATCCTTGAGATGGAGCCAATCTTGGTACCCATTTATGTTTGTCCTATTTTAATGTTATTCTTCCCTTTGAATCCTTTTTCAGGAAGATAAATCGATGAGGGTTTGATTTTGAGGAGTATTTCTCCTTCCCGTTGTGTCTGCTACAATCGGATGGCTAAGTATGCAAATGGTCTTGTTGCTATTATAAAGGTTCATGAGGATTTCACATAATCAAATGAATGGGAAAGATTGTGCCTTAATGCAAAATTGGGATTTTGGGATTCTATGCTAAAGATAAGTATTGTGTAGACAGGAGGGTCTACCCTTAAGGCCCAAGGATTGGTCCTTTCTGGAAGTCCAGTTTGGGTTTCCAGACTTATATTAATGATAGATAAAGTGTGATGTTGGGGATAAGCCGGGTGCCTGGGATTTTGTGAGATTGCATTTATGGTCTGAAACCTGATTGGTGCACATGGATACTTGGATTTGGATGGAGTTTCAGGCCCTAGAGTTGAATGTGGTACTTTGGCCAAACAATTTGAAAATGATTATGGATTTATCAGTTTTGACTTTGGAAGCTTGATTTATAAGTTAAGCTGAAAATCATTTTAGAACTTCACTATGTTTTAATTGGTTTCATGTCATAGAATGATGTAGCAGTGGATTAAGGGGGTAGTTTTTATTGTAATTGAAGATTAAAAAATGTTAATATTAAGAAACACAAAATTTTTTGTGTGCAGTGCAAAGGAAATAGAAGAGAAGACTCAAATGCCAGATTTACAGTAAAAAAATTGGGGTTTTATTGAAGGGTCCCCAGCCCTCTGTTGTATAAGTAGGAAAACAAGATATGAATAAAATAAGAAAACAAGATACATTCATATATATATAACATAGTGGATACTTATATCAAACTTCCATTATGTTAATCACATTGGGGGCACCCTTCAGGAACTGGTCTCGATGTTGAATAAAATCCTCATGGGCCACAACACTGAAGATGAATTATATGTCTCCTGGCAGGCCCCTCGACATCCCTTTCTCATGTAATTTAGGGATGCTCACTCTCGGCCCATTCAGAATATCAACCAGCTCCTTCCTCTACTCAGGTGAGTTCATCCATTCACTCAGAGTGAGCCCTCATCTTTCATATTATTTGGTGTGCTAGCCTCTGGTTAAATGGGCCTCTAGAATTGGTGTCATGTCACTAATTTGGGCATCAGGGAGGGCATGCCTCTTCTTGGATGAAAATTCTTGTAGTCTAACCAAAACTTGGATATCTTCCATAGCAGACTCTAATGTTGTAAGCCGCTCCTCTGTTCTGCTCGTGTGAGAATCTGAGGATGGATCTTCACTTTTTGGTTCCTATGTTTGGGCTAAAAGAGGGAGCTCTATTTCTAGTAGGGAGGGGGCATAATAGGCCTTAAAAATATGCCAATGGTCATCATGAACATATGGGAAATGGTGAGACCAGTGATTCCTTAGGGATTCTGGACTTAAATGGAACTCTGGGTGGACCAGGTGGAAGTGTAAGGTTTGAAAAATTGGGAAGGAAGGACACATCTCATCAAAATGATTCAAGAAAGAAAACACCAGGGATGCTTGATGATGGCAATCTTGGGGATTGGCTCTAACATTCGACACACTAGAAACTTGATGAATTAGGGCCTTCGTTTGGCCCTGAGAGTTGGAAGAATTGGCCCATGTGGGCCAATTCCTCTTCTGAAGGACTTGCACTCAAAGAAGATGAGGCCATTGCTGAGAGCATTGATATGGAATGGAACAACATGAAGGGAAATGGCTTTGAGATTTCATATATGGTGGTCCAAAATGGAAAGAAAAAGTCTCTAAAAATATAGGTGATGAATGGAAGGATGGTAGACCATTTAAATAGGCATGGCACTGGAACTAATGTGGAAAAGGACATCATTTCGTTATTAATACCATATCCCATTCTAATTTATAGGTACGTGTGAAATTTAAATAAATATCAACTATTTATGAGGAACATGTTGCCGGAAAAGGATTAAAAGCCTGCGCATTTCAGGAATGTCTTGTCACATTAAGCTTTCTAGCCACGTCATGCTTATACACATGTGGAAATTCTAAATATTAAATGTGACATGACCTAGAAAAAAATTTGGTTACATCATGATGATGTATGAAGGACATGGTGGAAGTTGGCAAAATTGGTGGCCATTTGTGAGTAATCATTTGCATTTTTTCTTGGTGGCCCCGAGCAGTTGTGGATAGTGATAGTTTGTTGGAGATCCAAGGAATATACTCTAAAACCCTAAGATGATAAGGAAATATATAAGAATTAAGGAGGGTTTTAGAAAAAGGAGGTGGATCTCTCTTTTAGGAGGAGGTCTTGGCAAGAAGGAAAAAGGGTAGGAAGCTCTTGAGGGAAAAATTGGAGGGAATTTGTAGATGCATTGCCAACCATGGAGATGACACAATTTTCTGATGAAGGTTTTTACTATGTAACTCAATTATCGAGAATCTATGTTAAGATGATTACATGTGCACAATCATTAACTAGCTTTGAGAGTGTAAATATATGTCTCCCTTGTTTTTCCTAAGTTTAATGGGTCTCACTTGGAAAATTCATCAGGATTTGTGATATTTCCTTTGTTCTTGTTGTGAAATGATGTTGAGAAGGAAGTGATATGTGTCTTTTGTTATGATTTTGTGTGAATTGTGGTTGTAACTCAATTGTGAGAGTATCCTGTAACTACTTAGCTCTTTTCTAGGAAGGGTGTGAGAATTTGACGTTTTCTGGGGGTACCTGAAAGCATCATTTCTGAAGCCTATAAAAATATCCTTGCAGACTGAGTAGGATTTGGGGGTATGATTTGTAAATCTTAGGGGTCCCTTGATACAAACTATTCAACATGATTTACATGGGATAATTTAGCCTTAGGTGTACTAAGCTGGATTGTCAGGAATTTAGAGTTTGGTTTACTCGGAGCTTTCCCTGCAAACCAGTCTCCTGCAAAAGGTCCATTCATTTCTTCACTTGTATTCATGTAATAATGGGGACATATGATACTTGACATTTTGTTTCTATATTTCCCCTAGTTACCCTTGAAATATTTTCCACTTTTTCCTTTCTTCGGTTTAATTTCCTCTTATCCTCACTAAACATCTTAACACACCGTGTGGATTTCAAACTATTTATTCATACTTTACCAATTTTCCCTGGAGAACACATTGTCAATGTATACAACTTGTGTGTTCTTATCATTAATCCAAGATCTCCATCACTGACCCACCAACATCTTGTGTAAACCCTTGGGATTAATGCAGGTCAGGATAACACTACCTTTAGCGGTCCATATCGGATCTATGGGTGCTTACAATGTGTAAGTGAACACTCTTTCTGATCGAGCGTTACATCTGGTGGCTGCACTTGACCGCAAAAGTCTAATATGATAGATCCGCAGTTTAATTTTAGTATCTGGCCATGCCTTGTGCTCCATTAAACAAATCTCAGGTCCTCTCACCCTGACTAAGGAAGATGTCAAAAGCAACGAGGATATCATCCATGCCCTTTTTTAGGTGCCTTCCTTTCACTCCCTTATGAAGGGTTGGTGGGTGAGCGGAGAAAGAACCCACCCTCAGCTGCCAAATGAAATTTCATGTGGTTCTAACTTTGTTTCCCCACTTCCCTTTAATTTTCCAAGCCGAGTTCCCCTTCTCGGGGGGGGGGGGGGTAAGATCCTAGAGCCAACAGTCCTCACACACCACATCCCTTCTACAAGAACTACACAACCACTTGGGTCTCATTTCTATACCATAATTCCTCTTTTCATCCAATACAATCCACCTAATTCACATCCTTTTCTTATACATCCCCTTCATTCTCTCATACATACACCTATATACAACATCACTATTCTACACATTCATACTCTCAACCGCTCCAAATCCAGATTCATAACAGACACCAAACATTAATCAAGAACTAGTGGATAAAATATTTAACCTTGAACTTTAAAATCAAGGAATGAGACTTCCTGAGCTCATATAAAACCATCCATGTAATTAACCTATCCATCCACTAGTACACATGAAATCATATCCTACACATTTTGAGATTCCTAAATTTGTCAAATTCAAGGGTAAGGAGGACTGTCAAAATCATTTGCATGTGTTCAAGTATTCTTGTTATCTCATTAATCATGATGAAACACTTATGTTGTGAACATTTACATTATCATTAGGTGACCAAGATTTAGATTAGTACACCAATCTTACTCAACATAGCATCATATGATTTGAGAAACTTTTTGGCTTATTCCTTAATCACTTTTCGTTCAATGTTGCTAAGTATACCACATTTTCTGATCTCTATAGCTTGAAACAATTTAATGATGAACCTATGATTGATTATGTATCACATTGGAGGACAATCATCCATGAAATTACATTTCCCATTCCTCAACTAAAACTTACTCAATTATTTTCCAAGAGTTTTGCCACTTAATATCTAACAATTTTGGTCATTTGAGGAAGCCATATTGATGGCCAAGTGAATTGAAAATGTCCACATTAGTACTGATGATGTCAAGCTTTGTAAGAAGAATGATTTTTCTAAGTTCACCTAGAATACTTCTTAAGTTAACTAGGTCATTCTCCAATCTATAGCTAACCAAGATTCTACATCAAATACCAGCAAGATTTCCTCCAAGGCTCTTAATGACCCATAGTTATGGGCTACACAAAGCACATCACAAGATTCATTAAAATATATAGGAAATACACACCTTTAATATAATCAATCTCTAGTATCTTACAAAAAATCCTTGATGTTTAACTCATATCTTTCCCACCTATTATCACAAAAAAAAACACCCTCTGGTTTTGATCATGAATATATGAATGAGCTACTCATTTTGTTGGGTAACATGGGATTGTCTCTCAGTTGCAGGAATGCTAACTGAGAAAAACCTATGGAGAAGGCCAACTTCCTCTACCTTATCTTACTGCTAAACTAATCCTAGAAGGGAAATTATGCTATCTACTTCTATCTTAAGCTTCCAAGAGACTAGAGAGAGAGATTGCATGAAAATAGAAATCATAAGCTATAGAGGTGATTGCAATAAGAAAGGAATGGGAAAAACATCTAGATGAGTGAAAATGGGAAAGAGAAAGGTAGGACACAAGTTACACAGTTCCTAACTGCATTTATCAACATAATTTCCATGGAGCACAACAAATCCGAACCTGCAAGAAGAGCATAATATGCACAAAAACTTGGAATATGAAATGAAAGGAAAGGAGAGATGCAATAAGGCATAGATAGGGAAGAGAATAGACATAAAGCATGGATTTATTAATTAAATGGATGTACAATTCATTACAATTGCAAAATAAATGAAAGGATTTTCCCTAGAATACTTAGATCAAAGGCCTGCAACTCAACATTGATATGCAACAATTTGAAAAAAGTTCCATTACATGAACATCCCCCCTAAAAATCTTCCTCAACACTTAAATTTATTTATCCTAGAGAGAAGAGAGAGAGAGATAATTCTAGAGTTTGTTTTAAGTGGTCCCAACCATTCTAGAAGCTCAAAAATGATTACCAGCAGAGGATTATTGACACTTGGCTGGGTTTTTCCTTAGAGCCCAAGGAAATATGATATTCCCATGTTTTTTCTCATTTTCACTGATTGTTTCCCTCTAAAATGTGATTTTCTTGATTACATGATGTAGATCGTGAAGAAATGATTCCATTGATATAAATTTTATGAAATTTGGAGTTTCTGGTGAATAGTTATGGCAAATCAGGTCTAGAGAGGTTATGAGGAAGACGTTTCTAGATTTCACTAATAGTTCACCATTAAAATATTCTTTTTCCTTTTTTTTCAGATACTTCAGGTAAATCAGGTTCATTGGGCACATTGGGTACATGTTGCAATGTTTCCTTGTTCTCCCCTATCCTCTATCTTCCGCAACCTAGTCCTTAGTCCATTTTCCTTTGTTTTTGGGTCGATTGGAGTTTCGGGGAACACGAGGTACATGGGAACTGGGGTCATTTGGGCCATAAAAATCCAAATTATCCACATTGAACTCCTTATAACTCACGCTCCACTTTCCTTGTATCTTCTTTCACTTCGGGGATATCAAGTTTCTGGGGTACAAAGGACCCAAAGGAAATAGGGTCACCTCACCCTTGCGGGCCCGTAACAAGCCTCTTGCCTACACTTAATAGTTTTCCATGCTCCAAGTTCATTTTGGCTCCCAAGCCCTTGTAGGGAGCTTTGATTGTAGGGAACTTGTACCATCTAGGGTCCTTGTGCCTGAAACACATCTAAAACCCACACAACACTAACCCCTTAGCTAATTTTTTGTTTTACGACCCAAAAAGGGGTATGGGGAACTCATGGGCCTGGAGAACATGTACCGCCTGACTCCAAAGTACTCGTATAACATAATTTTTCCATAATACACATAACCCACTTGAACTCCTTTTCTTTTAGATAAAATTAGTCATTTGAGGAACTCAAGGTCCTAAGGTATTTGTTCCATGTGTATCTCCTGGACCCACAAAACTCGTAAAACACTGAAAAATGGTCTAATTGATCATTTTTCTCAGTTTTTAAAAAGTCTTTTGAATATTTCTTGAACCGAGGGGTTGAGAAAGGAGTAAAAGAGTGTCCCCAAATCCATTTTTTCCAATTTTATCTTTTTTTTCAAAATTTGGCTAAGTGTTGGATTCAGAGCCTAAAGAGAAGGGAGATGCTTCCAAATGGTTCTAAGTCCCCAAAAGCAACTGAAACTTCCCAAAACATGGAAAAGTAATGGAATCCTTTAGATTCTCATCCAAGGTCCCATGAAACTTCCCAATTCTAATTTTTCAAGCTATTTATTTCAACAGGGGGAAAATAGATAACAATTCGGCAACCTCCAGGGGTAATCTACCTTCTAGATTGAAAGATCAGTGGTCTTGAAGCATCCATTGGGTATGGATTCTACCTGATAAAATGAAAATTGATATGAAGTTGAAGAAAAAACCCCTGAGACCACTAAAACCACTTAACTATGTTGGAGGTGATAAGGACTGAGAGGGGGTAGGGTGCACCAGTCCCCGATAAAAACTTTTCAACACTTGTGCTTCAAAAACCCTAACCACACATGCTCATATGCAACATCTCAAAGCATAAAACCTTCTCAATGACGTAAAATTAATGTTGTACAAGAAACCTCATTCTCACACGTGTGAATGCCAATACTGGAAGCCACCAACAACTTCGAATGATGGAGGGCTTAGGACCTCAGATGTGGATATGAATCTAAGGGCACAAAGAAGATAGATCTATGAGAAAAGAATATGGATCTGTGATAATATCTGCAAAATAGAAATATATGTGATTAGATAACAATATGCTGGGGTTTCCTAGACAATGCCGGTTCCAAAAGGCTATAAAATCCCTTGGAGGAAGTCCACTCCCATGTCATAGAAAGATAACAATAAAGGATGAACAATAGATAACAATGCAGAAGTAGTGAAATACAAACTGATAAACTTAGATTGAATAGTAGCTAATGATAAATGATAAACTGGAATGACGAGGGGACTTAGCTGGTGTTCTAATATGGAGATGAAATGGGCATCAGGATGGCAAGATGAAGAACAATATCAAAGCTTTCTCCAATAATCCTCACTTCTAACTTCTAACAATGGAAAAGATTTGCCTTGACCTCAAACTTGCAAAACTTAATTCAACACTTTCTTCTCCTCTCCTAAAAACTTCAATAAGCAGAGATTTCATACTGATTCTTCCTTTTTTCGAAAGAGGGGGGAAGACCCATATTTATATCTTGGAGGTTAGGTCAGATTTGGGTTAACGGGTAACCGAGGTTTAATGGACATGATTTATTTGGCTAGGTGGGATAATAGATTTGATTTGATTGAGTGGGGTGATGTGATTTAATTAGAATATTTGGATATTATTAGCACATAATGATTAAAGGAGATTAATTAATTAATCAAACATGTAGGTTTTGTGGGAAATGGGATAAGTCTCTTGAGAGAGAGAAATGTGGGGTGATACCAAAAGAGAGAGAGAGAGAGAGATTTTGTGTCTACATTTCCCTCTTTTTGTTGAGTGGTTTGCAATAGCAAGCCATGAGACAAAAAATTAAAAGGGTTGGATGAAATCATGTGTCTGTAAATGGGATGGGGATGGATAAAAACATGACCAAATGAAAGATTCCCTAGGCAAAAAAGGATCACAGTAACAATGAAAAATATGGTGGTGCTTCCAATATCACATCAGTAAAGGACAATTGCGGTCTCAACGGAGACGTGCGACAACGTTCTACGAACCAGTGAGTGGGTGGAGACCACTGCAGTACAAAATGTAAACTGTGATGACCAATGGATCATAGGAAAATATCAAAATATGTGTAACTAAATGTGAAATCCTTCATACATGAGGAATTGAGTGAAAAATCATGCGTTCGCTAAAGGGATGAGGATGAAAATAAGGATGCCCCAACACAAGGAACAATATAGAAGATAGATATGTATATAAAATCCCCTAGGGGGAATGAATGTAATCATAAATGTGGGCATGATGAGCAGGTAGGATAGAAGAGTGAGATAAAATGCTCCAAAAGGAAGGGTAAATATGATTTTGAACACATGTTTTATAAGGAATGCGTGTCATTGAAAAGAAAATACTAGGAGAAGAAATTAGAACAAAGTTTGATTCATGGAAATGGGGGACAAATTATGATTGACGTTTGCCAAGTAAAAAGTAGAGCAGGCACTGACAAGGGAAAAAGGTGATAGGTGATGGTTATCGTGGTATCCTTGAAGATGAAAAAACCATGGGATGAAATTCTTATAAATGGATACGATGATGCCCCTGCAAGAGGACCAATGAAGATAAAAGATGTGACAGAGTTCTTAAAAGGAGAAGAGGTCAATGCTGTAGAGAGAAGAATGAGAAGAAGATGTAATGAAAGGGATCAACGGTAATGCATAAATGTAGAAACATTGGAATTGATTGTGAATGTTAGGTGTGAGGGATGTGTTGAAGGATGTAATGAGAAAGAGAAAAGGAAATGGAAAGGATGAGTGATTGATTATGAGAAGAGAAAGAAAGGTTGAAGGTGAAGGCAACAGGAGCATGGAATAGAGGGATGAAGATGGAGGAGGAGAAAAGAAGGAATGAAAGGAGAGGAAGAAGATAACAAAGAAGGATTATAGAGGAAGGGGGAAATAATGAAGGAAAAATAAGCATAGGACAAGAAAATGATAGAGCAGAGGGTGAAATTATGTAAAAGGGGGAGAGTTATTTAAAACAAAAGGTGTGAAAGAGGGTGAAGCAGATAAGGTAGAGAGGTAATGGAAAATGAAAGAGATGATAGAGCAAATAAAATTGAAGGAACCAGATCATAGTGAGGAAATCCAAGGCAAAGAATATGGAACTAACTGTATAGAAATGCATATGGATGGTGGGATGATAAAAAATATGGGACAACACTGAAGAAACAAGTTATCGATGGGGAAGTAAGAAAGAAGTGCGAGGTAAGACATGGAAGAGGACGATATAGAGGAAGTTAAATAAGATGAAGATCAGAAAGGAGGAGAGGACAAAAAATAAAATTATACAGAAGGAAGGGAAGCAAGAACATATATATTTAATAAAGAGTGAGTAGCATAAGGAACATAAAGAGAAGCTGGAGGGAAGGAATGACACAATTTGGAAAACAAGTGGAGATGCGTGAGATGAGGATAAGTTGATGGCGAGAAAATAGAGAAAGGGTGTGTGATGAAGATAGTAAAGAAATTGGTAAGGAATAATGAAAAATGGAGAGGTGGTGAAGAAAAAGAGAGGAAGTGATAGGAGAGGCAATGCCAATGAGGGGATGTTAGGAGAAATCCATTGATAATGATCCGTAGGGAAGGATGGGACAAAAGGTGAGAAGAGGGGGAAAGTAAATGAGGAATGGAAGAGGGAATGCCAATGGAGGGACTTTAGGATAAGTCCCCTGATAATGATTAGAGGGCACAGCGGAAGGAATGAATGAAGATAGAATGGAGGAGGTCAAAGGTAGGGAACAAGGCTGTGCAGAATGGGAATGAGTGATTTTCAGGATAATTCCACTGATAATTAATAGCACAGAAACATAAGATGATGATTAAAGAATGTTAGGAGATGATCAATGACAATGAAGGGTTAGTATGGGGGTAGAATGAGGGTGAAATCTAGAAGATGGAGTGGAAAGAGTAAATAAAGAAGGGATAATGATGTCTGTGAAGATGAAGGTGAGGAGAGGACGTAATGGATGAGAATTAATTAGAGAAAAATGAAGAAAAAAGAAATGAAATGAATGGGAAAGCAATGGTTAAGTAAGATTACCAAATGAGGGATGATGGAGATGAAAAGGGGGTAAGTAGGAAGTGGTGTTTACAAGAATGGAAGAGGAGGCGAGAGGATGTGATGATGGGGAATGCCGATAAAATGTAGATGGTGAGAAAGTGGAGTGGTGGGCAAGTGTAGGATGCAATATCATCCTTAAGAGGGACTCTTATCTAAGATTTCTAGGCCGCAGGAGGAGTTAAGTAAGATCACCAAACCAGTAGTGATGATATGGAAGGTTAAAGACAACATTTTATTAGGTACAGGTGTGGAATGGTTAGATTAGAGTAGATGATTATGATGAGAGATGGGAGACAAAAGATGAGGGAAATATGATGGGATGTGGAAGGGTCAGATGAAAAACCATTCTTAAGAGGGAATCTTAAGTAAGATTATCATGCGACGGGGATGGTTAAATAGGATTGCCAAGATGAAGTAGAAGAATGATGTAAAGATTGAGTGGTGTATACCAAAATGGAACAAGAGATGAAAGGAGGTGATAACAAGGTGATAATAAGAAAACAAAGGAGTGTGATATGAATGGATTAAGGAACATATGGGTAGTGTAGATGGAGTAGTGTAAGGGAAATCCTTAATTGGGATGCACACGTGGTGGGAGTGATGATGTAAGACTATCAAGCAAAAAATGAGGAGTGGAAAGACGTTTGTGGTGGTGATTGTCGTCCACTGAAAGAGGAAATGGTGGAGAAGCTTTTATAGTGGGAGGATCCAAGGAAGAATATATACCCTAACTAATATTCTCTGGCTGTATGGATTATTAAGTAAGATTGTCAAACTGAAATTTGAAGAGTGAAAGGGAAATTCAAGAGGAAAGGCAAGTAGGATATCCGGTGTGGTGAAAGGGGATAGAAAGGTGAGAAGGATGATGTGGAGACAAATGGCGATGAGTGGAAATGGGGAGCGAGAAGAAATGGATCAAATAAATTGTTGAACATGTTGGGAGATAAGGAGCTGTAGGATAACAAAATTTCCTTGAGAAGGATCCTCAAGTAGGATTCACAAAATGCAACGGCGATCAAGTAGAATGCGAAAACTGAAATGTGTATTTATGAGCGCATTCATGGATATTATGGATGGATATAAAATTCATAGTGTGAAATTTGATTTGATTTTGATAAAATATGATATCTTGATGAGATGAATGAGACATAGTTGTAGCAAGGGCATATAGGGAAACCATGCTTCAGAACTGGATTGGAGATAAACAAGAAAGGTTACCACTCAAGGCATTACACTTGCATCTAATAACAGGTGTTAGTACATAATCAATGATATTTGAGTTATACCAAAAGACCTTGAAGGAGATATAAATGAAATTTTCTCATCAACCTAATGTTGAAATGACAAGGGGGTTTGAGATGTAATTTGGTATGCGGGAAGAGGGTTCTTGACAAGGTGGTGTTCCTTAAGTCTATGTCCCTAGCTCTGGGAAAGGGAAAAAGTAATAATAGAAGAAAGCTAATCACTACGGAGAAGCTTTCTGGGAATGTTGATAAAAGGAAGGCTGATCAATGTGGGAAGTACCCTTCCAAATGCCATAAGAAAAGAGTTAGCCATACTTCGAGGGTATTGATCTAATATATACATAATATGGATGGAAAGAATAATATATATGATAGCCGTCCTCTCAAGGGATTAGTGTATTTCTTTATGATTTTTCTTTTGACTTTGATTTGCATGATTTTATGCTTTTATTTTCCTTTTTCTCTCTCTTGTTTCTATACATGAATAACTATCCTTCAAGGGATCAAAATATTTTCTAATAACTTTTGATTTTGCTTTTTGCATGCATGAATTTTAACTTTACATGGGGGAAAGCTAGGAATAACTAAGTAGACCACTTAGGAGGGGATGATGAACTTTACATAGAGACACCCTTGGAACCTTTGCATGATCTGCAATAGGAGAATTAGAGGGTGATGGATGTAATGATTAACTGGAGTTCTCACCAAATGGGAGAACTTATCCAAAATGAATATGCTATGGAGTAGAGCCAGGGTACTCATATTCAAGGTCATATCAGAGGATCAGTGACAGTAGAACCACATAATTCCATATCATTACCAGTGATAGATGGAAGAGGTTCATAATGGTGGAGAATGATCTAAAGATATGACTAAGTGCTCATTGGCAGATATGCTAATAGTGGATTGGTCGCAAGTGCAACTTCATTACGAGGTTTTCATCTCTGGTTTAACACCCAAGGGAGGGAAGACAGTGAAGTTATGACAAGATGAAGATGATAGCTTGCAAAATATTAGATGTGATAGACAAGTGGGAAATAAAACTGTCCTTAAGTAAAAAAATATGACCACGACGATGGATTTTGATAAAAATAAATGATGCCCCAAGAGACATAAATATGGATTTGATGAAACAAATGGTGCCCCAAAAGAGGATAAATATCGCCACAATGGTAGACTTTGATAAGAAAATAAGAAAAAATGGTCCCTCAATAGAAAGACAAACATGGCCTCAAAGGAGAACTTTGATTAAAATAAATGGCCCTCAATGGAAGGATAAATATGGCAGCAATAGTGGTCCTTGATACATGAATAAAAAAAATGGTCCCTCACGGAAGAAAAAACATGGCCACAACGGTGGTCTTAGAATGAGATAAATATTTGGACAAAATTAGTTTAGATTGGATGAATTTGGAGGAGGTAAATAAAACAATGTCAAGGAGTGAATTCCCCTAGTGTCAAGGAAGTTGTTTATATAGTTAATTCAGATGCTATGTTCAAGGGTGAGGGAAGGTTTCTCCCCTAATGAATTAAATGTGGAGGAGTTAAAGGATGTCAAAATATTTGAGACGAGATTGTTTTGGATTTAGTATGGGATAAACGGTTCGGAGACCACAAGTGTGCTTGGAAAGATAAGCAATATTGATGAATAATGAAGGACCTTCCTTAGGAGGAATTTCATGTGTAGGAGGGATGTTAAGGGATGATGTGGATGAAGGAAGTATGGGAAACCCAACGGATGGGATACAAATTGGATTAGATGTAGATAGAGAAGGATATTCCCCTTGAATGTGGAAATTGCCTTTCTCAATGATGTTATGAATGATTGTTTGAAAGGTCCTTACAATGTTCAATGTCATGGCTCTGGGGTATGATGTTAAGTAAAAACTGCAATTGGGATTTAACCATGATGGCTTTGGACTATGGGGATTGAAAGGCTTTAATGGGAGGAAGCATGATGGAATAGCTATTTGAACTGAATGTTGAAAATATATCTACGTAGGACCCCATCGAAGTGTCATGAGGAAGATAACTCTCATGATTTTTATCATGATGTTTTGAACCTAGATATTGGATGTAGATTGGATGGGTAAATTATGTGTTTTAGAAGACAAATCAAATTTGGTTGAAGGATTGTATTGTTTGGGTTTGGATTTAGATGAGGACGTAAATTGGATGGGTAGATTATATGTCTTGGACAGAAAAATCAAATTTTGGTTGAAGGATTGGATTATTTGGATGTGGATTGATTATTGTGAGATGTTGTAGATGGAGAGAATGATCCTAAAATAGATGTTGTGGCATTGGATTGTTCGAAAAGAGGGAAAATATGAATTTTTACAAAGATGCACAGGGGATTGTTGGGGATGTTTTCCACGAGCCTTAAACTTTAATCAGAGAAGACTTACTCTTAGTAAGGATGATAATAATCTCAACTTGAGGATCTGATCAGTGGTGGTGGTGGTTATTAATGGAGAAATTGTCCTAAAACAAGAAGGAGGATGTTAATGGAGAAATATGTGTTTGTATGATGCGATTAATGAGATCTATGTGAGATGTGGATTGTTTAGGTTTTGCCGTGGAAAGAGTTGATTTTGTAGATAGGGAGTATGTAAACCATATTTCTTTGACTTAGGTGGAGGTGTTTGTTCAATAGATGTTTCAAAGGGTATCTTTGATAGGGTTGTAGATCGAGAAGAGTTTTTTCATTGTGATAGAATGGATCAGGAAAATATTATTGGGGTATAGACTGGGTGATCTGGCCATGGGGAAGGATATATGTAAATATGTCAAGGTAGAGATAGGTGGATTTATTGATATTATAGATATAGGGGTAGTTGGGATAGATATGATATGTAGGCATATTTGGGGTATTTTGAGATGTGGGTGATGTGATAACTGATGGAGTAGACATTATGGGTAATGAAACAAATGTAGGATTATTATTAGGGTGTAGAATTAGGTGGGAACTAGTTGTTTCATAAATGTCTTCGAGGGGTAAGAATGATATGTTTGCTAATGGGGTTCATGTCGGAGGTGGGGTTGTAAATGTACATGTCGTAGAAATGAGTTTAGTTGGGATGGTTGTAAAGATGAGTGATGTAGATGTAGTAATAGGTGTGTTTGATTTAGATGTGGGTGAAGGAATATATGTGAGAGACATAGGGATATGTGTGGATATCAATGGTGTTGAAATAGGTGATAAGGATGAATTTTATGTGGTGGATTAGGGAATGATTGAAGTGGATAAAGTAGATGGCATAGTAAAATTTGATGCAGATGTGGTAAGGGTAAAAGAAGGTGTAGGTTTAGGAAAAGTAGTAAAATTTTATATAGGTGTGATAGTTGTGGATGCAATAGGTTCCGCATAAGGAGTGGGCATAAGGTATAAGGTAGGAACATGCAGAGTTGGTGATAAAATGAGATCTTGATTGAAGGTGTCAATCATATAAGCATTTGATATTTGAGATGTAAAGGGCATGGCTTGATTCGTTAGTGCTTGATTCAGGTAAAGTTTGAGTAATGGAGCTATCGATTTGGATATCCCCTTGATTTATGAGTTGTTGGACACTAATCTTTAAAGGAATGAAATTTCTCAATGCCGTGACCTTTGACTCGATGATATTTATAATAATGGGATTTGTGATACCAAATAGGCTTGGCTTGTGAATTATCCACAGGTCGTATGGGAGGAAGTTAGATGGAGTTTACAACCATCAATTTTTCAAATATAGAGCTATAAGATTCTCCCAAGGGGGTATAGTTGATTGTTGGTTGAGGGGCTCGTTTTTGAGGCCATATGCTGGATGTAGATATAGACGGATGAGGGATTACTAACTATGATGTTTTTCTGCTCCTTTAAACGTGTTTTGTTATGTTTGGATGGTTTATTAGATTCAACTTTAGGTTTGGCTGATCTAAATTTAAAATGAACCTTATCTTAATGGCATGGGTTTTCAAGTTTGCGAGCCATTGTGAAAGCTTCGTCAAAGGTTCAAAATGATTGGATTTACAAAGTAGATGATATATGTTTTGCTCATGAACGCGAGAAGAGTTCGATGAGTTTGGTTTTTGGAAGAGTGAAGGATAATTGGTTTACAACACCATGCCATCGTGTGAAAAAGTAGGAAATAGACTCATCACCAAAATGTTAGATGGTGTATAGGTCAGCGATAGTTATTTTGCATGCAATGTTAATTGAAAAGTGTTCTAAGAATAGTTGCGCAAGATGGGAGAAAGAGAATATGGAATATTGTGAGATATGGTTGTACTAGTCCAACGCGGGACCAGACAAGGACATGGGGAAAGTATGAAGTAGTAGATTATGATCATATGCAATAAGACAATATGTGTGTTTAAATGCACATAGATGTTGCTGGGGATCTTCCTTGTTGTTGAACTTAGTAAACTCAGGAAGTTTCCAATGAGAAGGGTAGGGTTTGATTGGAACCGACGAATGAATTGGTTCATTATAGATTTTTTCATAGGATAGTGTATCCTTAGGTGCAAAGGTAGTAGCCTCTAAACTAGCCAACCGATTTATTAAGGCATGAATTGGATCACTCGATGTGTTGTTAGGTTGAGATTGGATTGGTTGTGTTTTTTGAAATGTAGTTTGATTAGGTGAATGATACATTTGCGGATGTGTGGGTATTTGGTGAATTGTCTGATAACGTGATTGATAGACTTGTGGGTGATATGTTTGATAAGATGGTTGATTAATTTATAGATGTGTGGGTTTTTGGGGGATTGTTGGATGAGGATTAATATGTGTCATGGGTTGAGATCATTGCATAGGTTGATGTTGCGAAATGGGGACATGATGTAATCATTGAATTTGGGTAGGTTGTTGTGGTAAATGAGAAGTGGGGATATGAGTGTTAAGAGATTGAGATGGGTGGAGCATATGATAGGTAAGAATGTAAGTATGAAGAGGTAGAGATGGCTTGACATACATATTAGTAGCGGATGAAATAAAATTGACAATAATGGATTTTAGTGGAATGTGATCCACCAATTGAGGAGATTGATAGGATTGAGAGTTTCTAGGAGATTTTTGAAATACGAAATCATATATGGGATTAGGAGGAGGCCTGATTGTCTCTAGAGGAGTGGGAGATGGTGGTGAGGTTGGTTTAGGAATATTGGCTTGGTGACGGTTATGAGGATTAGTTGTAATATATGGACAATCTTAGATGTCATGGTTCTCATGAAACGAGGCCATAGAGACAAGGGGTTGGGTAAATGATGGCATGGTTTGGAGTTTAAAATCTTGTTGGGTAAGATTCTTAGAGGAAGTAACTTTATTGGGTGGAGGACATTGTTGTTTTGTTTCAATTTGAGAGAGAGTGATAATAGGTGTGAAATAGAGAAACATTTTTTACTGTAATTTATTGACAAAAAAATCAAGCAACATATTTTTATCATCATGATTAATTATGAGATGTGAAAAAAAGCAAAAGGGATAATGAAGGTTCCTAAACAATGGAAGTCTAAGGCTGGTTTCAGGTAGTTTTGGCTAGGGAAATGTCTGAAACGGTTCCTGTTGGGTGTTCAAGTCCCAATCTGTGAACCAGGTGAAAGGAATGTTTCGATGTGTTGATTTAGTTCGTGAAGTTTTAGGCTGTGTGTGATAATGTGGGATGTAAAACGTTAAACCCCTATTTAGGCTATGTGAGCAAGCAAGATGCATGAGGTTCATTTTAGACCAAATTCAAAATGTGAATTTTGATGCAAACAATTGCTTAGAAAATGGAAATTACAATGCAAAAAAGAGAAAATAGAGAAAAACGAATAAAACATGGAGAACACTTTTCCTTATTATTTGATTTCTCGTGATAGTGACGTATTTTTAAAGTGCCAATCAGTGGCCTGGAATGCCCGGGTACCCTAAAATTGCACCGTTTATGACTGCAGGAGGGGTCTGGTGAAAGAGAGTTTAGGTGTGTTTTTGTTTCAATAGTTATCTTTGACAGACGCAATTCTGTGGTCCCAACTTTGTGGAGTTTGTAGATTTCACTTGCAACAGAGAATAAATGTACTTAGTTAATGTAGTTAAGAAAAATGGTATAAATGTCGTAAATATTTTGTTTACAAAAAGTACCTTTGTAAAAAAATAAAAATAAAAATAAAAAAAGAGAGAAAAATAATTAATCTAATGCATTGATAAAAATTGGACTTCAACGTTCACATTTAATTAGAGTAAAGAAAACTTATCGAATATAAAATAAACTATGAAATAAATAATTAAATAAGTGATGAAATAGATTGTGGAATAAAATTATGAGAATATGTGACATAAATTATTAACAATGGGGTGATACAAAATTATTAAATAAACTATGTTATGATAGAATAATCTATGAATTTTATTTATTTGTGAACTATAAATAAGAAAAACTATAAACAAAATAGACTATAAATTGAGCGAATGTGGACTTTGAGAAGTCAAGATGAAAAGTCGGTAAGGAAAGTAGACTTTACAAGGACAAGATGAAAAGTGGGTGGGGAAGGTAGAGTTTTAGGACAGAAATGTGGACTTGAGAGGACAAGACGGAAAGGTGATTGAGAAGTGTAGAATTTTACAACGGAGATGTGGACTGATATAACAAAATATGGGGCCTATTTGAATTGAAAAGAGATATACGATGGTGGCTAAAGTAGAGGACTTTATGGAAGATGGAAAACCGACAAATTTGTAATTTTAACTGTGTATTATAGGTGAATTTTTTAAAAAACTACAGATAATGATAGGCTTTTTTTTTTAAAAAACCGTATGTTATTTTTTTTTCATTGTTGTTTTTTTAAGTGATTTATATAAGAACATAATACATATTTATCTATTTATGCACAAATTATAGATCTGTCTTAAAAAATGTTGGAATTTAAAGCCACTAGAAAGAGCTGAGATGTCAATGAATTTTGATTTGACAGACAGATAATTTGAAAATCCAGACCTACAACAAATCTTGCGTGAATTTGAAACAGACATGGAAACAAATAAAAGCATTAAGCATTGAAATCTTGTTTGTCTACATGGATATACTCTTCAAATCACTTATACAAAGGTTGTGTGGATGTAAAGCAAAATGTCACAGACCGAGCTCGTGGGTGAGGTGACCATAGTTATAGTTGTGGAGATCGAAGTGAAGAGGTAAATGCTAATACTGGATGTTGGTGAAGAGGTCTATAGGATAATCTATCAGATACACAGTAATAATTATTGGGGTTAGCACAACCATTGTTTAGATAATATCAGATCTAAGCATACATGCAAATAAAATCAGATATTCTACCAGAAGAAATATACAAAACAAGAGATATAATCAAAACTAGATTTAACATGGTTCACCCAATGTGAGCTACTTCCACCAAGAAACAAAACAATCTATTATCCAAAACTTTGACAAGATATACAATGAAGATTTACAATCTTCCACACTTCTCAGATGTACAATACTTTCTTTCACTCAAGCTTTTGCTTCTTCTCCAAGAATTCTCTCTCACACAATTATTCTCGCAATAATCATCAACCTTTGCAAGTTCTTCTTAATTCTTACTTCTAAACCCTAGCTTTCATGCTTATATAGGTGTATAAAAACTTAGGGCACTTAGCCATTCAATTACAATCGATAGATCTATCTTCTTTAATACTAAAAATAGATCTAGTTCCCAAGAGTTAAATAAATCACTCCCACATAGGTAACTAACGTCAGTTATCCCTAATCAATGTCGGTTCCTTCTTTCCTGGATGATGCCGGTTATAGGTGACCGATGCCGGTCCCTCCATAACTGATGTCAATTACTGTGTTTTCCAGAAAGTTTCATACTACATGCTAATTTGAAGTAATTGAGCTCCACAACTCAACAATCTCCCACTTGGAGATTAATTACTGCACCTAACATGTACAACATCATTCTTGGATCCTTCCTTAGCTTTATTTCTTCCTCTTCAAGTCTCAAACTCGAAGACTAATAGAAGTGGAGTGTAGCTCCAAATTCTCCTTTGCTAATGGCTTCATTAGCATATCCGAAGGGTTCTCACTCGTATGAATATTTTCCAGACTGCCCATCCTCTAATACCTTCCATATGAAGTGATACCTCAACTGGATATATTTCACTCTCGAATGAAATGCTAAGCTCTTTTCCAAATGAATTTCACTATAACTGTCATTGAACAGTTTGCAATCATCTTTCTCCTTTCCTAACTCTTCCATGAACCTACTCATCCATATCATTCCTTGCTAGCCTCTATAGTTGTAATATACTCTACCTCTGTAGTAGACAAAGCCACAAACTTTAGCAATCTTGAAATCCAGCTAACTGCCATCCCATCTACTATGAAAATATATCCAGTAGTGCTCCTTCTACCATCGCGATTTCCATCCATATCTAAATCCACATAGCCACTTAATGAAATATCTGAACTTCCATAGCATAAATGCATGCTAGATGTCCCTTTCAAATACCTTAGTAACCATTGGACTACTTTCCAATGCTCTTTACCTAGATTGGCCATATATCTACTTACAACTCCCACTGCCTGTGAAATGTCTGGTTTGGTACAAACCATAACATACATGAGACTCCCTACTATTGAAGCATATGGCACCCATGTCATGTATTTGACATCCTCATGTGATGAAGGACACTAATCTTTTGTCAATTTGAAGATTCCAGCCATAAGTGTACTAACAAGTTTTTCATTATGCATCTTGAACATTTCTAACACCATGTAGATATAATCCTCCTGAGACAAATATAATTTCTTGTTCTTATTTTATTTGTGTATTTGCATGTCAAGAATTTTTTTTGTAGCTCCTAAATCCTTCATAATAAATGTGTGAGCTAGCTTTCCCTTAATCTCACCAATGTCTTGCATACTAGATCCTACAATAAGCATATCATCCACATACAATAACAAAATAATATAGCTCCCATTTTCAAGCTTCTTGAAATATACACAATGGTCAAATTCACATCTCAAGTAACCATGCTCATGCATAAAACTATCAAACCTCATGTACCATTGCCTTAGAGATTTCTTGAGCCCATATAGGCTCTTTTTCAACATGCACACTAATTTCTCCTTACCCTTGAATTCATACCCAAGCAACTGCTGCATATAAATCTCTTCACCCAAATCACCATGAAGCAAAGCCTTCTTCACATCTAGTTTCTCAAATGTAAATCCTCTACTACAACTAAACTCAATACAATATGAATAGAAGTCATCTTAACAACATGAGAAAATATTTTACCAAAATCAACACTTACTTTCTGTGCAAATCCCTTTACTACAAGCCTTGCCTTATACCTTTTATGTCCATCCTCTTCTTCCTTGATCCTGTAAACCCCACTTATTATGTAATGTCCTCTTACCTATTGAAAACTTAACCAAATCCCAAGTCTAGTTCTATTCCAAGGAGTCCATCTCCTCATCCATGTCATGCTCCCTTTACACATGGGTCTCATCTTGCATTGATTCTTCAAAACTCTTTCGTTCACCATTATCAGTTAATAATAAATAAAATTAAGAGGGTGTAAATTTTTATGGAGGTTTACTTACCGTTTGTGACTTTCTCATAGGATTTTAGGGTACCATAGGCTCATTCTAGACCTCCTGGACATTTGTATCAAAATATGATAGCGACCGCTGCTGGTCACCTACAATTAACATTGGTTCTGCTAATCGATGCTGGTTTGACTCTTCTGTAACTGATACAAGTTCTACTGACTGATGTTGGTGGGCTAAACTGACACCAGTTACTATGTAACCTTGTCGATATTACTTTTAAATTTGAGAGTTATTTTTCATTCAAAAACTTCTCAACTAGTTCATCTTTGGGTATGAAAATTTTATCCCTGTACATTCTCTTTGCATTCCATTCAATATCACGACTCCTAATAATTTTAGAATTTTCTAAATCCCAAAAATGGAATCCAAAATCACCAGATCCATAACCAATGAAAGTGTATCTCTTGGATTTTGCATCCAACTTTTTCTTATTTTCACTATCAACATACACAAAAGCTTCTGAACCAAAAAATTTAAGAAAAAAAATATCTACCTCTTTTTCGGTCCAATCTTCCTCAGGTATTCCTCCATCTAGTGAACTTGAAGGCCCGCAGTTAATCAAATAAACTACTATATCAACTACTTCTACCCAAAACTGTAAGGGCAGTCTAGAATGTATCCTCATACTTCTAGCATGTTTCATGATTGTCTAGTTCATTCTTTCTATAACACCATTCTCATGTGGTGTTCTTGGAACCATTCTTTCTCTACGTATCCCATTCAATGAATAATAATCATTGAAATCCTTACTACAATATTGAGCACCATTTTCAGATCTAAGGAACATTAACTTTGAATTTGATTCATTCTCAATAAGGGATTTCCATCTTTTAAAAGTCTCAAAAACATCGGATTTACGTTTAATACAATAAACCCATACCTTTCTTGTAGCATCATCAATGAAAGTAACATAATAATAGGATCCTCTATGAGAATCTACCTGAGATGGTCCCCACACATCTGAGTGTACAAGCTCCAATTTCTTCTCCTTAATTACCCCAACTTGAAGAAATATCACTCTCTTTTAATTTACAAATACACCATGCTCACAGAAATCAAGATCTAAATATTTTAAATTTGATAACTTACCCTTAGCCTTTAATATCTTCATTCCTTTTTGACTTATATGACCTAACCGATTATGCCACATGCATGCATATGAATCTGAAGTAGATAAAGTAGAAAGTGAATCAGTAACACATGTAGATAAATATAACGTTCCTAACTTCTTACCTTTTTCCACAACAAAAACACCTTTGGTGATTTTCTAAGAGTCTCCATAAATGTAACCATGCAACTAGATTCAGCTAGTTTCACTGCAGAAATGAGATTCCTCCTGAGGATTGGCACATACCTCACACCTTTTAATACCCATGTATTTCCATTCTCTAATTTTAGATGAACTTCCCCTTTACCAATAATACTGCAAGGTTCATCATCACCCAAATAAACATGCCCAAAATTACCCTGGACATAATTTTTGAAAAAACCCTTATTAGGGGTTGCATAGAAAGAAGCTCCTGAATCTAAAACCTATGGTTCAATTCTATTATCTAAAGAAATAATAAGAACATCTTGCATTACCTCTGATGCAACAATATTTGATTCTTTACCTTTTCTGGTTGTTGGTTCTCTTTATCCTTTGACCAACAATATTTCTTTACATGTCCTTTCTTTCCACATTTCCAACAAGTAACTCTCTTACCTCAAGATTTAGATCTGCTATCCTTTGAATTTGATTTACCATTACTCTTACTCTTGGATCTCTCCTTTCGTCTACCCGTACTTTCTACATTCAAAGAATTCCCAAATGATGATTTCTCTGTACTCTTCTTGTGAATTTATTTATTCAAGATTATACTAACCACATCATAAAATTTCAAAATATTATTAGAAGATGTTGTATTACTAACAACCGTTACCAAGTTATCCCAACTATCATGCAAAGAACATAAGAATAAAAGTTATTTCGCTTCATCATCAAATGATATATCAATAGAATTTAACTTATTTACAATAGATATGAAATAATTCAAATGACTACATGTAGATCCACCTTCATGCATCTTAGAAC
This sequence comes from Taxus chinensis, assembly GCA_019776745.2. Taxonomy (NCBI): domain Eukaryota; kingdom Viridiplantae; phylum Streptophyta; class Pinopsida; order Cupressales; family Taxaceae; genus Taxus; species Taxus chinensis. Next base: position 104,142,941 of record CM034156.1, read on the forward strand.
TAAATAGTTTATTCATCAAATAAAATTTATTTGAAGCACATGGTTTTTCATACAAATTAGCAAGATATTTCATTAACCCTACCGTAGAAGTCACTTTTGTAATATTGCAAGCCACAGATGTTGTTAGGCTCAATCTTATAGATCCCAAAGTCTTTTTGTCAATAATCTTCCATTATTCATTAGTCATCTTTGTAGGTCTATAATTATCATCCAACGGTAAGTACAAATCTCTTTGATACAGATAATCCTCAATCTGCATCTTCCATAATTGGTAATTTTGGTCATCAAACTTCTCTACCTTGTATTTGTTTTCTTCTACCATTGATGTAGCTCCCACTCAATCAGAAAACCCTTTGTGAGTAAATATTTCAACACACAAAACCATAAACCAAATCTCTGATACCAGTTGTTGGGGTTAGCACACCGGTTGTACAGATAATATCAGATCTAAGCATACATGCCAATAAAACCAGATATTCTACCAGAATAACTACACAAAACGAGATATAAATCAACACTAGATTTAATGTGGTTCACCCAGTGTGGGCTACGTCCACCAAGAAACAAGACAATCTATTATCCAAACATTGACAAGATATATAATGAAGATTTACAATCTTCCACACCTCTTATATGTACAATACTTTCTTTCAATTAAGCTTTTGCTTATTCTCCAAGAATTCTCTCTCTCACAATTATTCTCACAATAATCATCAAATTTTACAAGTTCTTTTTAATTCTTACTTCTAAACCCTATATTTCATGCTTATATAGGTGTATACAAACTTAGGGCACTTAGCCATGCAATTACAATCAATAGATCTACTTTAATACTAAAAATAGATCTAATTCTCGAGAGTTAAATAAAACACTCCTGCATAGGTAACCGACACCTGTTATCCCTAACCGATGTCGATTCCTCCTTTCTTGACTGACGATGATCCCTCCATAACCGATGTTGGTTATTGTGTTTTCCAAAAAGTTTCATACTGCATGCTAATTCGAAGTAATTAAGCTCCATAACACAAAAATAATCACACAAATAGAGGTGAGAAATGTCTAATTGGCTGTGGTGTTTTGAGCACCATTTATCAATGTTTTCTCGAGAATTGTGTGCCAATTGCTATAAGATATGTTACAGTCACTACCACAAAGCTTACGTGAATTTGAAATGAAACTGGAAGCACCAAGCATTGAAGGTTTATGAGTCTGCATGGAAGTTTACTTTCTCCACATGATGCTACCTCAAAAACATGACTGACACAGATGTGCTAGTCGATGGATACAAACAAATAAGAGCATGACCAAGAAATGGATCAAGAGCATTCATCATCCCTGATACACATAGAATAATTATCGTGTGAAGAAGAGAGTGACTCAAGCTGGGATGTCTACATTGAGAGGAAGGGAGAGAGGTGGCCAAGTTGTGTGGAGTTTAGAAGTCAGGAATTGGATGAGCTGAGTGGAAGAGAGATGGAGTAGCAGAGAGGTAAGATGGAAGTTAGGGACGTGGTGGAGAGGGAAATTGAGTTGGATATGGGAGCTCGTAGAAGTTAGTATGTGTGTGGTGAACCAAGGGGAGTCAGAATGGAGAGAGGTGGTGGATGGGTTGAAGGCGAGGGGACTAGAGATAGGTGGTGGATGGGTCATGGTAGTTCAAGTAGGGAGGGATGGTGAGATGAGTGGGTAGTGGGAGTTCATGTAGGGTATGATCTTGTGGGTGGTTCGGTGAGAAGGAAGGAGTACGGGACTTATGAGGAAACAACTCAATGGAGAGAGGGATAGGTGGGTAAGGAGCTCGATGAGGGATATAGGTGAGAGCTTGGTATGGAGTTGAATGAGGAGCTGGAAGTGGGGAGAGTCGACCTTAGGGTAGAGCCGAGATGTGTGTGAGGTGGGAGTAGAAAGGAGATGTGGGATAATAATAATATTATTATATATTTTCTGTTTTCATTTGTTTCTTTTACCTTTCTTTTTTTAGGTATATATTACATTCATTCATTTATTTATTATTAATTTTTTTTAATAGTAACAATAATAAAATTTTATATCAATTATAAACAACTAATATAACAATCCCTTTCAAAATAAAAAAACCACTTACCTCATGATGGGGAAAGATTACAATATGCAAATGTCATACTAGACTAGTGGAGGCTAAACTAACACCCTGCAAACAAGTCAGTTGAAAAATGAAATCTTCGAAAGTGATATTTAAAGTGGCGAGAACTATGAAACCAGACATCCGTTATACTCATGACACCTGTGCAAGTTGAGAAAAGGAAAAAAAACAAACAAAACAACTAGATCTTGGATCCGGTCCCAGTGGGCATGCTAAAATGTTATACAGGAAACCTCATTCTCACATGTGTGAACACTGATACTAGAAGTCACCAGTAACTTCGAATGATGGAGGGATTAGGACCTCAGATGCGGATATGAATCTAAGGGCACAAAGAAGATAGATTTGTGATAAAAGAAGATGGATCTATAATAATATATACAAAACATAAACATATGTGATTAGATAACAATATGCGGGGTTTCCCAGACAATGCCAGTTCCAAGAAGCTATAAAATCCCTTAGAGGATGTCAACTCCTATGTCTAGAAAGATAGCAATAAATGATAAACAATAAATAACATGCATAAATAGTAAAATACGAAATGCCAAGTAGCTGGAATGATGAGAGGACTTAGATTGTGCTTTGATATGGAGATGAAATGGGCATCAAGATGGCAAGATGACGAGCAATGTCAAAGCTTTCTCCAACACTCATCACCTCTAACTTCTAACAATGGCAAAGGTTTTCCTTGACCTCAAACTTACAGAACTTAATTCAGTACTTTCTTCTCCTCTCCTGAAAACTTCAATAAGCAGAGATTTCATACTAATTCTTCCTCTTTTCAAAGAGGGAAAAAGACTCATATTTATATCTTGGAGGTGAGGTTATATTGGGGTTAACGAGTAACTAGGTTTTGATAAATTAACCCTAGTCAGGTGAGTGGGGGGGACATGATTTGACTAGTTAGGTGAGATAATAGATTTGATTTGATTTGATTGAGTGAGGTTCATGATTGGGATGGTGGGGGACATGATTTGATTGAGTGGGGTAATGTGATTTAATTGGAATATTTGGGTATTATTACCAAATAATGAGGTTTAAGGATTAAAAGAGATTAATTGATTAAAAAAAATGTAGGTTTGGTGAGAAATGGTATAAGTCTACTGAGAGAGAGAGAGAGACAGAGAGAGAGAGAGAGAGAGAGAGAGAGAGAGAGAGACAGAGAGAGAGAGAGAGAGAGAGAGAGAGAGAGAATGCGGGGTGATACAATTTTTTTTTGTTTACACATAATGTAAGGAACATAACATGATCTCAAACACACATATATGGATAATAATATTAGATCAATACACTTATATAGAATCTCAAATCAGATCACACACAATAATGTCTTCAAAAATGATCCACGAGATATAATAAAGTTCTCTCAATACAATCAATGTATCATGAATAGATATGAAGAGATACAAATATGAGAATGTCTTCAACCTTTGAGATCAGATGTGAAAACTCCTTATACACTTGTAAATAAAATCAGCATGCTATGAGCATAACATCCAAACTCAAACACTCAAGTTTTCTCTTCTTCTCCAACTCGCTCTCAAAGGAACATGACCACCATTGCACTTGCTCAAACTGTTCTTAAGAAAAATCAACCAACAACTATCCTAGAATGAAATTATAGGTTTTTTGGGCTAGGCACAAATGGTTTTTCTTTTCAGTAAAAGGGTTCTTAAAAAGCAGATAAAAGGGGTTTCAAAAAGCTATCTCAATTATACCCAAAACTCCTTTTTATAGCCTTTCCTTGATTTTAACTCAAAGGAGGTCGGTCCCTCATGATATTTTTGACCCATGCATAATTAAAATCATCCCATATATTTTCTCAACAGCTACAAGTGACCCAAGTAGGTCGGCCTAGCAAAAACCCTTCATTTCATGATCCAAAAATCACTAAAACACATGCATTGGTATGCCGAAATTCTCTTCATTCTAAAAAAGTTATTATTCAAGATCCCTTATTCATAAAACATGAGAAATAAACCATTTAAACACTAACCATGGTCACAATTTTCTTGAACCAATTGGATTATTTCAATTAATGGGCCCAATGTCCTTTACAAATCTTAAAAATGTTGTTTCCTACACCCTTCAACACCCTAGAAACTTCATAATGCCACAAAATGACTTATAATAAACCAAAAAATTACATGTGACTACTAAAAATAAATTTAAGAACCTTTATAACATGTATAATCATGCTATAATTCATTAAACATCTTTTACTTGAAACCACAACAAGATTTTCCTTTACCAAATCAACTTGCCAAAATGATTGTTTCTAAAGGTTAGCTCATAACATACATTCAAAACCTAAAAATGGATTCATTGGATTTAAAATTCATTTATATTCACTCTAAAGGTGATAAGAAGCATCACCCATTCCATTTTATGCTTCATACAACATTAAAATTCCATAAAAAATAGATCCTATCCTGAACTTCCAAAAGCCTATTTGATGAAAGAATGCCCTGGAAATCATGTTAAATCACCTCATCATTAGGAAATCCATACACCAATGGAAATTTATCTTAATCATATTTTGAACACAACTTTAATCACCTCACAAACCCACTTGTAGCTCAAGTTATAACCAAAACATTGAACCCTGCTATTTGAGATTGCAAAACTACCCTTTGACCAGTCAACCTATTTGGACCTCAAAACCTCATGAAAATACATTAAATTGATCTAAAACCTCCATGGAAATTTATAACAACTCACAGAAATTACATAATGGTAATTTAGTACATACCTCATTTGGAAACTTTCTCCTCAAACTGGAACTCTTCAGAAACTGTTGTTTTTAGCTAGGGCCCACTCATCACCATGACCTCAGACTTACATTTCTATAAATATATCAGAGTCCTATCCATCATCCAATAATAAAATTTTATGATACAATCAAAACTGGGTCACAATTCACCTTCTTCTGACAACTGCTCCTAGCTAGGATTTAACTAGGGTTTTTGACCTTCTTACCTTCTTAGCATTCGTTCATAAAAACATGACAATGAAACAACCTCATTATTATTCTTAAATATTATATACTCACCTTAGAAACATAATTCAAATCCACAAGGTCCCATGCAAATTACATCATTCACAACAAGCATTTGAAGTTGCACTTTGAGCTGGAATTTTGCATTGTTTTTCATCATGTCTCACCAAAACAGTCATATCTTGAAAAATTCAAATCATGGACACCTTATTTTTTTCTAAGAGCATCATCAATCATCCCTATAACATATAAAATCATCATAACATCAATACCATGGCCCAATATCTCCAGTCACTGAGACTTACCTATGCTTGCATGTTAGAATCTCATAGTAACAACTAGTAATAATTGAAATAATGCAATAACTCCTGAAGTAACCTCTAAAAATGACCCAAAAATACCTCATATGATATTATGTACCTTATTACATGCTTCCATGATATCAAATAGCTCCAAAACATTCTATCACACCTCCAAGCTGCTCTACCTTCTCCCAACGAGCACCTGCAACCAAGTGAAACACATGTACCTGTACTATACCACTATTGTAAGTTCTCAATCACCCTCAAAACCTGCTATTAATCATTTCAAAATTCTTCCCAAGCATCCAATAAGCTCAAACTGTCAAGTTACACCTCCTAGGCACCTGTATGGGTTTGCTAGAGCAAGCATGCACCACTGAATCTCATTGTAACAACTGATAAACATCTGACTCATCATGTTATAACCTCTTAAAACATCATGAAATCATCCTACAACATCCACTTTGTCATTAATTTTGGTTTTTCATCAATGAAAACACCTATTAGGTCTACATGCCCACAATCTCCCCCTTTATCATTAATGGAAAACACCCTAAAATTCTCCCCCTTTTTACATTAATGACAAAGGCTTATCTGGACCTTACCTCTTTCACCTTATTTAGATTTATACCTTCATGATTTGATTGGAAACATCCACCAAAGGTCTCAAACAAGCCCACTTTCTTCATTTTCTCCAAAAAATTGATTTTGGGCCTCATTACAAGCATGCAAATGCCAAGCTTCCCCTAGGAAAAGCATATAAAACATCTGAACATCATTAGTCAAGCATGAAAAAGTGTCTTCTTACCTTATTTTAACAAGATCATCAATTTCCATCATCTATACATGTAAACGGAGCAACTTTTACTGTAGTGCCCGCTTCCCTTCGACACTTTTTTGATATTGATTATTACACTAATGACTATATTAAGGACATTGTTATGATTCTGATTTAGTATGATGTTAGATGTTAGATCATGGATGATTGTTGAATTTGATTCATGTATGGTGCATGATGATTATTGGAAACTTTTTATATATTGATAATGATATATTGTTCGACATGATTATATTTATGAATGCTATCCGGACATGTGATATTGGATATAATGAGTAGACTTAGAAAATTCAATTAAATTCGATGACCATATAGTGGTTGATAAAATTGTAAATGATATTGTTAATTACCTTGATGTTTTTGTGATTCATATATATGGATGATTTTGGGATTATATTTATATTCATTTTGGATGTTCTAATATGGTCACGAGGCCGAATGAGGTATTTGTATTTTGCAGGTTTAAAATATCACAACAAACATCGGGGGATTGGAGACCAACCACATTAGAATTCTAGATGAATTCAACAAGGTCACCATGGAAACTTCTATTTGTTTGTGTGTGTTTGATTATGTTAGGGATTCCCATGGGGGGGATAACCTTTAAATGTGAACAAGAGTTATGTGTATTTATTTATTTGGTTTCTTGTTATTGATGTTGTATGTGTTTATTAAGTGATGTGTTTAACCCTTTTATTTAAATAAATTGTGGTATATAATGTGAGTAATCATATTGTTAAAATAAATTAATTAAATTGGGTCATAAGAAAGTAATTATTGGAGTGGTCGACTCTTGTATTAAATGTTGTAAGGTATGTGTAAGCAATGTGTAAGTGATGTGTAAGAGATATGTAAGTAAAATTTGGAGCATGAAACACTTCATCTTCTTTGGAATTCAAAATTTTCCTGGAGACTGATTTTGGAGGCTTGTGGGACAAGTTAAACTTGTCCCATACCTCTTAAATTTGCATACAAACCTTACCTATGGTTGGACAGTCTAAATTTAGACCTTCTTTGTGCATTTTTGTAAGTCATGATGAATGTTTTAATTGCACTTTCTTACATGTTATTAATTACAGTCCTTTGGGGTATGGGTTGAATTTGAGTGTGTAAGTAAAATTGTCATATTATTTACCTACTTATTTATTGTACATTGGAGATTGGAGTTGACTTGTGAGTTGGAGCTGAGGATGTGTGATGTGGCATCCTACATAGATCCACCTCATCCTCCTCTCTTCCCCCTTCTATATATTCGAATTCATTTTTTGTTTTGGGGGTTACACTCTTTTGGTTGCTTCACTTTTGGATACTTATTTTGGGGTGAATTCTTTTGTTGTTTGGAGCCCTTGCTTTTGGAGAGAGTTTGTAGGCTTTTACAGGTCTGTGTTTTATTGATCTTGGGCTGTTTTGCATTGGAAAGCTTGTTGTTTGGAACTTGGAACAAACTCCATTATGGAGAGGTAAGAGCTTGGCTCTTGAAATGCTCTTCTTTTATTTGTGCAAATGTTATTGTTGTGAATTTTTTGGCATGTGTGTGGGTTGTTTGGGGTAGATGGCCTAGGGATGGTGTAGGAGAAGACTATGGGGCATTTCTGTGGGAGGTATAAGTGTGGAGGGAGTTGGGATTTAGGGTTCCACCTTACAAAGAAATAGCTTGCATTTCTTTACTTGTTATGGGGTACCATAAGAGGTTGGGGAGGCATAAGGGCATGTCAGGGATTTGAAATGATATATATATATATATATATATATATATTGGCGGTTTGTTCTCAGGTGGTGATACCCATTTCCCCTTTGGGAGGCATAAGCAACATCCCCCATAGTTTCTTTCTCCTTTGGCTTGCATGGTGAAGCCTGAGTTTTGTTTGTTATGTTTTAGTGTGGTTGTAAACTACATTCTATTTTGGATTGTGTTTTTAATGAGAAATATGTCTTGTGTTGTGGAAGCCTGTTGTTGCCATGTGTTGAAAAACATTTCTAATTGCAATATGGTTGGGGCTAGGGGGCCAATGAAGAAGGATTGCTTCTCCTTTTCATTGGATGTCTTTGTTGGGTGGAGAGCGTTTCCTTTTCCCCTGTTCTATTGTGATCAAATTAGAGAATGATGGAAATTCATACTGTTGTTTTGGAGCTGTGAAAGAAGACAAAGTTTGGTTGTTCTTTGTGAAACTTATTTTTGTAAAACCATTTCCCCACTTCAAGTGGATGACTTGTAATATTATTGGATTGGATAGTATTCTATTTTGGAAATAAAATTATATTTGAATGTGAAAGGACATACTCCGTAATGTTATTCTGAGAAAGGAAAAGAAGATTTGTATGTTGTCTTTTGAAATGGAACGGAAACAAAAAGAAAGACAAGTTTGACAGTCCTTGTTGAGATTATTCTTATTGTAACCCTTTTTCACTTGAAGTGAATGATCTTGTATATTATTGTGTTGGAAAGACTACTCTGTTTTAGCTATGAAAGTTGTAATTGATTATGGAAGAATATATCTAGCATTCAGTTCTGTGAACATAAAAGAAAGATATGCTTTTGGTATATTGTATTTCGAAAATAAATGAGAAAGAAGTTCTAAGAGATTCCGTTGAATTAATAGAAGTGTTTTTCCTTGTTCATATGATATTATTTCCATTGGAAATATGTGCTTGATATACAGTAGGAAATCATTGTTGTAAAAGTGAAAAGGAAGCACATATGATGAAATATTGCACTATTCTATCTCATTTGAAATGTTTAAATAATATATATATATATATATATATATATATATATATATATATATATATATAGAAGTTGCATTCTTGTCTTTATATTTTGATTGAAGGAAAGAAAACTATTTAAAAGTAGCATGAAATAAATTCAATGTTTTCATTGCATGGCAAAAGAGATAGTTTAATCTCTGTTCTTGAAATGTAAAAAATTCATTTCTACTTTTCCATATACTTTGCAGATTAATTTTTATCAAATGTCCAAAAAAAAACCTGCAAATCTATAAGAGATAAATGAAATATTCAATTGGCCTTAATGAGATCAAAATGATCCCCAAACTAAACTAAAACACTCAAGAAATTTTTAAAGAACCCTTCAAATCAAGTAAAGGCAATATTGCAGGTCTTCTGCTGTGTGAACATTGGCAATTTTTGAATGCAAATCAATCAAGAAAATTTAATCTTTCAATCTATCCTAAAACCTTCCAAGTGAAATCCTTCATGCCTGTTTGGTAAGATAAAAAATAATTAATGACAAATTTGAACAAAATTGATAAGTTAACAATACCAGTTCACTTCTAAGTGAAAAAGACATTTTCTCAAAACTGAATCTTTAAAATTTATCAAAAACAAATTCTTAAGGTTTCTATGTAAATAGGACGTTGGTAGCTTTCCAGAAAGTCCTCGTTTGAAAAAAACTGAGTTCCCTATCAAAAGTTATGGCCTTCTGAAGTTTTTACTTCATTTTGGGCTCAAAATAATATGTCAAATTTAAATAAATAAAATGATCTAAGTCCAAAAAAATTATTTGGTAATTTTCCTCCATGGCCTCGCCACCCTGCGACCAATAAGGGACTGCCACGTGGCTTCCTTAGACGTCGATGGAAGAGCGGAGTGTTTTGAAACCCTGCGCTTCAAAAGTTAAATTTTCTTATGTCCTCCAGATGGCCTGATGACCCGCAGCCAATGAGGGTCTGACGCGTGGTATCATGCGACGTCAGTGGAGGCTCAGGTAGTTTTTAACCTTTGTGTTCTTTAAGATAAAATCCAAAACTTCTGGAACTTCCCCGCCGGCCCGCCAACCCTCAACTAATAGTTGACTGCCACGTGGCAGCTCTACACTTCGACGGAGGAGTGGAACAAATTTCCCCTTTTCGCCCCTCTAAACTAAAAGTCAAATTTTCCATCTTATCTCTAGCGACCCACCATCTCGCCGAGGCTAGGATTTTGGACATGTGTCATTAGCGGACCCCAAGTTCAAAATTTCCTCTTCTTAGGCGTGAAGCCCCGCCGCGGACTTACGGGAACGTGGAAGTCAAATGCACTTTTCGCCCAAAAGCTCCAAAGGAAAAATTTCTCTCCGAAGCCCGCAGGCTCGAGTAAGGGAAATTTTTCCTCCCTAGGCCCGTAGGCCCACTCTTGGGGAAAATTTTCACCCCAAGGCCCGCTAACACATAACTTGAGAAATATGAAGAGTTAGAAGGACTTATTTATATCATTGGAAAGGTGAGGAAATTTCCTATCTAATGGGAATGTTTTCAAGAATTTTTGAGTACATTAAAGATAAAGATAAGGAAAATCAGGTTGAATATTTTAAGAGAGTTTTGTGAGTGGGTAAGTGAGAATTTACCCTGTTAGTTTAAATGTGTATTCTCCCCCTGACTGTTAGACCTTGTTAATTATTGAAACCTTGTAGAATTAAACACCTAGGGTATTTAATTTATTTGGCTCTTATTACACTCTGAGTTTAATCAAGAATTATTTGGCTTAGTGTTAGTCTAATTTTAAATAGTTAGATTATCACCTAAGGGAAATTTTATTGTGCTCGGGATAAATTTCTCCCTCTTAGTGTTTTGTAAGGTGATTTTATAATTATTGTAATGGACTCTGGAAATTTTGTTGTGAACATTTAAAAAAAATAAAAAATTATTCCATAACTTTCTAGCTTAACCGAGGTTGTTCATGGGTCTCAAGTGAGAGATTTTAGCGGGCGTTACATTTACCTTATACCCTATTTTAAGCTCCTTGAGATCACTGTAGCAGATTGAAACAAATTCATTCTCATCTCCATCATCAATGCTAGAAAAATACCTTACATCAACATTTATCCATCATTATTGACCATGAACAATCATCTCTAGGCCTAAAACATACAAATAAAGGCATATACATTATTCTTCATATCATGTCAATGGAATAAGACCAAAATAGACCCTGTAGTGCAAATTAGGCCACCTTTGACAAGCCACAACACCACATACAAGCTTTGTCAAAAAATTTCAAGCTCCCCTATCTTTAATACCTCTACTTCTAACACCCAAACATAAATTTGGGCTACTATACTTTCTTACAAACCTTGAAATGAAATAGACAACTTTCTCAAGTCTCTAAGCAACTTTTTCAGTGTTCTACTGTCATTTCAAGCTGAGTTGGGACCTTACTTACATTTTAAAGCATGATCAAGGGGTATAGATCAAAATCTTACCTTGAATGGTATTGAGAACACTCACATCAACATCAAGAAGAATTACCAGAGTACTCCCCCTGTCTTTTAGACCTCAATTGCACCTTGATCAAAAAATTCTCAATTACATATCACTGTAACACTACCTCAGTTGACTCATTAAGAGTATAAATTCATCAAATAGCCCTGAACTAAGTCATTTTAGCTCATAATCTCACTTCAGATATAGATTTTCTATGAGATATATTCTTACAAGGAATTGAGAATCACCATTTACCTTTGAGCACCACTGTTTCCATACAAAATATCGTCGTAGGTCACTGTAACTTTATCTCTTCTTCATTAGGAGGTCAAAAACCATCTACTTGGCCCAAATTAGATCAACTTACCAATGAATGAGATACTTTCACATGATTCCATCATGAAAATACCATGCAAAAATACTGAGAAACCATCTTATGACTTTGATGCTACTGATATTATGGAAAAATAATTACTTACAAGCCTGTAGGTGTCAATTTGTGATGCATCAATACATTTTCAAGCCTTGACAAGCATAAGGAAGTCCATCTTACAAAATTTATCACCAATTCTTTTCAAGACATAAGAAGATGGCCAATTCATACCTTTTTTCACAAGAATAATCTTTTGATCACTCTTCATACCTTTATAATTGAGCACTATGCCTATATGATCTGTAGATGTTTATTTCCCTTCATTGAGTGCTTAAGAAACCTTCACAAGAACAAGACCTACTGAGATAAAGATCAATTGCATTCCAAAATATTTAAGAAGCTTCAAGAGCACCTCAAAGCCATGAACACCATCATGAATGATAGAACAACATCATCCTTATGAAAACAACACCACACCACTATAATATAGAAAACAACTATTTGCAAGAGACATAGTGAAAATTCCACTCGAGCTTCTTCACATTCATTCCAAACCATATGGCATACCTAAAAATTCATTTGAGAACACATCATGTTTATATAACACCTTGAGACCCTTTAAAAATCATGAGAAGATCAGGAGGTAGTATTTTCAGAGCTAAAACCTCAAAACTATGTCTATGAAGAGAATTACCAACTCTGCCATTTATATATGGATATATACACATTTCTAGGGTCCTAAATTCACATATCTTCTAACTATATGAGTCTTCATGAAAGGTACATAATTTCACTTAAAAATTATTTCATTTGTGCCCTCAAACATGAGTTTCCTTTTATACCAATTGAATGAATTTGAGAAAACACAATAAAGAAAAGTGAGGTAGAAATTCTCTTGAATTTGGCTCATACATTATTCAAAATTAAAAATTCACATTCCAAGGACATCTTAAAACATGAATAATACCTTCTCATCTTATATATATATCATGAATCACCATGATTCATACATGTAGCCTTCAATTTTGTTTGTAGAAACCATGGTTTTAAATGGCTTGAGTCATAATGAATTGTTCTTCCATAATCATTGATCAATTTGACACTTGGTCATCTTAACACACATATTGAGGGCACATCAACCTATTGTAGATGCCTGAGGGGTTCCAATATAGAATCTCAAGAGACTTTATTATACTTAGACTTAAGCACAGATCCTAAAGACTACTACCAAGTATGATATGAGAGCAAGACACTCACTTTTCTATGTAATGACAATACACATCTCTTTACACACATGAATGACACAATTACACATCTATTAGGATCACTTATACCTCATGAAAGTTTAATAAGACCTTCTCATGACTTAGAAAAGACAATACAGACCATAAAAGACACAATGATGCAATATAGATAAGATTAAGACACACAAACACTATGAATAAGATGATCAATACCTTAAGGAAATTTCAAGACATACTCAAGACATGACTTGATGATACAAGAGCCTTTACGACACTTCAAATATTAACCATACACCTTGAGACCTCATAATCAATTCACATGGACCTCATTTTTCATTAAGAGATTATCAAGACATGGAGACACATATTGTACTGAATGAGAGACATACTTGATGAATTTTATTCATGATGCAAGACTTCCAAATTCCTTGAGATGAAAAATTCATGATAATAAACATAGTCATAGTATTTTAGACTTTACAGTCCTTGCGATCCATTAGACAACTGATGAATGTTGACAACACACTTAGAGACTCAAAATGACATACCTTACATCATGATTAAAACACACTCTTGACAGAGAAAACTCCCCCTCACTCCAATGCTTATTTTTCACCTTTACACCTCTATGAGGCCTAGTATCACCTTGGAGGAGCTTGATGAAAGACATAAATAGGTCTCAAACCCTCTTCTTGAACCTTGATTTTTTCCTCTTTTTTTGATTCAACTTTTGTCAGAGATGATTCTTCTTTATGTTTAGTCACATTCTTGGAATCTTCCTTAGCATTTAGACTAGTTTCATCTTTATTTTTATATACTTTATCTTGTGGCTTAGGTCTTTGAGGCTCTTTCTTTAACTGACTTACATTAAAAAACCTTACAATTTTCCCTATCTTGTGGCACCTAAAACATTCCAATTTCCTTCCTTTGCATTTATAAGCCCTGTGTCCATATCAATTACAAGTATAGAAATACCCATTGAACTTGCTTACATACCTCTTTGTATTTGATGACTCATTTTTGAAATATTTTGCAATATGTCCCTTTTCATGGTAATGATAGCATTCAACTCCATATATTTGACCTACCTTTTTCTTCTTCTTGTCTTGACATTCTTCTTCCTTGTTTTCTTCACAATGTTCCTTCCCTTTACCATCATTCTTCTTTTTAACCTTAGGACTACAAAAACTAGCCCTATGTCCATAATCACCACATTTATAATAGTTACTATGAAAAAAACCATACCTATATGCACTTGGATGCCTGATAGGTGATATTTTAGGAGGTGGAGGCCTTGAAATTTATCCCTTGTTTGGCTGCTTGCTTTCATTTGATCCTTGACTTGATTCTTCTCCATTCTTCTTAGATGAATCCTCATTGAAGCCTATGCCTGTCCTATCACCATAGATCTTTTGCTTTCTTAGAATCTTACTCAGATTTTATGAGCTCTCTTAGAAGGATGATAGCTTGTTTTCCATGATACCTAGATATTTCTTCAAATCATCTATTTATTTCCTTTTGGTCTTCAACTCATCTTGTGTCTCCTCACGTTTCCTTATTAGGACCTTGACTATTTCATCTCTTTCATATTCATGTTTGAGACATTCTTCTCTCTTGTTATTCAACTTAGCTTGAGCCTCCTCAAGTTGAGTTCTCAAAACCTTGATTACTTCTTCATGAGATGCAATCATCATGTCAACCTTATCAAAATTTTAAGTTACCCATTGCTTTATCCTGAAGGTATTACTCTGAATAGTCTCAAAATCTGCAAGATCCATCTTGTCACCAAATACCTCCCTCTAGCTTGTTAGGATAATTCCAATGTCCTACTATGATACGAAATGTTGCAGGTGACAAAGAATGGAAGGGGGGGTGAATCAGTCCCCAATAAAAACTTTTCAACACTTGTGCTTCAAAAACCCTAACCACAAATGCTCATATGTAACATATCAAAGCATACAACCTTCTCAATGAAATAAACTTAATGCAAGTAACATAGCATGATCTCAAACACACATATATGAATAAAAATATCAGATCTATTAACTTGTATATAATATCAAATAATATCACACAAAATAGTGTCTTCAACAATGATCCACAAGATATAATAAAGTTCTCTCAATACAATCAATGTCTCATGAGTAGATATGAAGAGATACAAATATGAGAATGTCTTAAAACTTCAAGATCATATCTGAAAACTCCTTATACACCTGTAAATAAAATCAGCATGCTATGAGCATAGCATCCAAACTCAAACACTCAAGTTTTTTGTTCTTCTCCAACTCACTCTCAAAGGAACATGACCACCATTCCACTTGCTCAAACACTTTTCATGAAAAATCAACAAGTAGCTGTCCTAGAATGAATTTATAGGTGTTTCTGGCTAGGAATAAAGAGTTTTTATTTGTAGCAAAAGGGTTCTTCAAAATAAGATAAAAGGGGTTTCAAAAAGCTAGCTCAATTGTGCCCAAAACCTCCTTTTTATAGCCTTTACTTGATTATAAATAAAAATAGGTAGGCACCTCATGATATTTTTGACCCATTCATCATTAAAAACATCCCATATATTTTTTTCAATAGCTAAAGGTGACCCAAGTATGTCAGCCTAAAAAAAAAAACACTTCATTTCATGATAAAAAAATCACTAAAACACATGCATTGGGATGCCAAAATTCTCCTCATTCACAAACCATGATTAGTAAAGCTACTTTATTCATCATAATTTAAACATTAAAAATGGTCATAATTTTCTTGAACCAATCAGATTATTTCATTTAATGGGCCCAATGTCCTTTACAAATCTCAAAAAGGTTGTTTCCTGCATCCTGCAGTACCCTAGAAACTTCATAATGCAACCAAATTACTTATAATGAACCAAAACATGCCATGTGACCAATAAAAAGAAATTTAAGAACCTTTATAACACATCTAAGCATGTTATAAGTCATGAATCACCATTATAAGATTTGCCTTCACCAAATCAACTTGCGAAAAAGATTGTTTCCAAAGGTTAGCTCATAACATCAAACATAGATGCATTAAAAACATATAAATGGATTAATTTGATGAAAAATTAATTCCTATTCACTCTCCAAGTGATAGGAAGCATCACCCAATCCATATTATGCTTCAAACAAAATCAAAATTCCATAAAAACAGATCCTGTCTTGAACTTCCAAAAGCCTACTCTATGAAATAATTCCATGGGAACCCTATAAAATTACATTATAATGAGGAAATAAATATATAAATGGATATTTATCTTAATCTACTTTCCAACACAACCTGAATCACCTCTAAAATCCACATGTAGCTCAAGTTATAATCAAAACACTGAACCATGCTATTTGAGATCCCAAAACTACCGTTTGACCAGTCAACTTGTTTAGATGTAAAAAACCTCACGAAAATGATTTAAATTAATCTTAAACATCCATGTAAATATAGAATAACTCATATACATTACATAATGGAAATTTAGTCCATACCGCATTTGGAAACTTTCTCCTCAAACTAGAACTCTTTAGAAACTGTTGTTTTTCAGCGAGGGCCCACTCATCACCATGACCTCAAAATTACATTTATATAAATATTTTATAGTCGTATCCATCATCCAATCATCAAATTTTATGAAAAAATCAAAACTGGGTCAAAATTCACCTTCTTCTAACAACTACTCCTAGCTAGGTTTTTTGACCTTCATACCTTCTTAACATTCATTCATAAAAACTTGACAATGAGACAACCTAATTATTATTCTAAAATATTCTATACTCACCTTAGAAACATCCTTGAAATCCACAAGGTCCCATGCAAATCACATCATTCACAACGAGCATTTGAAGTTGCACTTCAAGTTGTATTTTGCATTACTTTTCACCCTACCTCATCAAAATAGTCATATCTTGCAAAATTGACATCACGGAAACATAATTTTTTTTGATAGCATCATCACTCATCCCTATAAAATATCCAACCATCATAACATTAATACCATGACACAATCTTTCCATTCCCTAAGACTTACCTATGCTTGCATGCTAGAATCTCATAGTAGCAACTACTACCAATTGAGTTAATGCAATAATTCATCAAGTAACCTTTGAAAATGACCCAAACATACCTCATATGATATTATGTACCTGAATGTATGCTTTCATGACCTCAGATATCTCCAAAACATTATGTCACACATCCAAGCTGATTTACCTGCTCCCAATGAGCACCTATAACTACTTGAAAAACCTATACTTGTACTATACCACTATTGTGAGTTCTTAAGAACCCTCAAAACCTGATATTCATCATGTCAAAATGTTTCCCAAGAATCCAAGAATCTCATACTATCAGGTTGCACCTCCTAGGCACCTGTATGGGCTTACTAGAGGAAACATGCACAACTGAATCTCATTGTAACAACTAATAAAAATATGAATCATCATGTTAGCACCTATTACAACATCATGAAATCATCCTACAACATCAAATTTTTAATTAATGTCATTTTGCATCAATGAAAACACCTATTAGGTCTACAAGCCAACAAATTGTACTTGAAGCTAATTTGGCAATAAAGTGACACTTTCTTCTTGATCATATCTTCTTTAGAGTAATTCATGAACACTGCCTTCCAAATAGACTATACTGATCTCATGGCTCTGGATGAAGCTTGAAAATTTCACAACTCAGCTGATTGGCTCTGAAATGGACTATGTAAGGCAAAATAAATACAAAGACTATATACACAGATGAAAATACATACATGTTCCAAGAGGAACATGCAGAGTGTGCACAAAAATTAGGAGAACAAAAACTACCCTACCAAAAATACAATGTTCTAAAAATCATTTGGAGGAATGGAAACTATTCTAATATGTACAAGGGAGGAAACTTTAGTTTAATAACAATGCTTTAAATAGATCCGCTTAATTGGAATATGCAACTCTACTCCATCTAATCTTGACAACTAAAAATCATTACTTAACTTGCAACTTGAAATGATGTAAATGACCACTTCATATTGCATCAAATTTTGAGTGTTTACCTAGTTTGGCTCTTTCTGTTAGGAATTAGTATTCACATGGTTGTTAGTATTTGTTACATGTTAGTTTATTATACATATATATTATTATAACAATATATATTCGGGTGTGTTGTAGCTTCCTATTTTATAGGAAGTTAGTTTTCCTATTGATATGGCTATATATTAGCCTGTGAATGTAATTCAAAAGGTGTCAAATACAATATCATATTATTATTTCCTGTGTGATAATATTGTTGATCCAATATTTGGTATCAGAGCGACATGGGATTCTGAGCATTGTGTGGGGCAGATCTGTTTGTATTTATGGTTGCCCCAGTGTATGGAAATTTTTTGATATTAGAGGATTTTAGTGATTGCCAACAACATTTTGGTTTATGATCTGTGTCCTCCCTAGCCGATGCCTCCTGGTTCATGATCTCTACGCGGCCGGTATAGATAGTGGTATAATTATTATCTTGCATCCTTCCTCTTTTGTCTTATTCATTGGATGCCTGCAGATCTATCCCATCGCCATGCTTCATTTCCAGTGTTGAAGGAATTTCTAGACAATCATATGACATGGATGATTAAAATGGTATATTAATCATTGTCCTGACTCCTGAGGCATGCATGTGTAGCTGTCTATTGAAAATTCCTAGAGTAGAAGGGTGTAAGATCAAAGACACATGGATCAGATCTGCGCATACACCCATCCACGAATTATTCACTATTCCTCAAATGGCGATGCACAATTTGGCCTGAGTCACGGGTTGACACAAATTGCCGGTGCAGAGATATACGTTGGAAGTTTTTCTAATACAGTGTGTTGTCAGCGTCCCCCATTCAAATCTGTAATTCTTAGTTTGAATTGACATTGCCGAGATCCTTGGTGGATTTGGACGATTTCGACTGCAGTCGTAGCTGTAACAATGTAATACATTTATTGGCATCTACTCGTGAACAAGGTCCAACTGTTTGTTTCAATGCAAATACGTTTTGGTTCAAGCGTTTTTAGGTGAGGTTGGTGGTTTTAGGATTAAACCCATGGTCTTAGCATAAGTGTCAAATATTCTTGTCTAGTTTTATAGCTTAGTTTTTGTATTATGTTTATTTTCCAAAGTTTTTTATTCGTCTTCATCAACAAAAAGTAGCTTTATTAAGTCTTTGTATTATGTATGTTTTAGTTTATTATTAAGGGTTCTAGACTTGTGGAGTCGATCATGTCCATTATATAATAAAATATTCTTTAGGTGTCATTTATTATATTGTATGTTATCAAGATTATCGTTGATAAAAGAGTCATCTGATGTTATTTGTAAGATTCAAGTATTGTTGAGTCAATTATTGTTTTTATAAAAATTTAGTCAAAAATTGATTCATTAGTCTGTCAAAATAGTCAGAGTCAAAGTGTCAAAAATATATTTGTGTCAGTTTTTTATCGTCATTTAGGTGATTATTAGGAAAATTGTCAAAATATTGTAAAAATAAAAATTTTGCCTCACATTTCAACTATTGGACGCATTATCGCTTGTACGCGACATCCAAGTGGGGGGGTGCATTTTCGGTGGAAACCGACACCTAGTAGTTTGTAAATGAGCCTCATTTCCATATCCGCTAAGTAAGTAGCAGAATAATGGAGGAAGGAGGCATCGGAGGAAGGAGGTCGAACAACGACCTCTCGTCAGTCACCAACAACGGGGCCGCGCAGAAGCTGTGGTGGCATATGTATGGTGTGAGTATATGATTTTCAGTGTGGTTTCCATTTTCTCAGTGTACTTCAGTTTGCAGTGTTCCTGTTGCTTTGAGTGGTGTGATTTATTGTTAATACTGGAAAAGAATTGTATAAGAGAGTAGAAAACTACAGAGATCCTCTGACTGCAGAGATCCTCTAACTTCCGTACTTCGTTGGAAGATGATCGGTCAGTGAATACGTTCATTGGCAATGGTGATCATGTGCAGCAAGATCAAGACAGCAAGATCCAGTTAGTATGATACAACACAATACATTTTTCCCTTTCTGATTTCTTATTTGGAATTTCACATTGTGGGGGGGAATACATACCAATGTTCCATTCCCATTCTGCACCCAAAACGACTTAGTCAAGGAAAGCTTCTAGTGGTAGTGGCAGTTTTCTATGCTGTTCGAGATCGAGTGGCAACGATCAATGACAAAGACTATGATTAAGAACATTACGATCCTTATAGGAAGTAATGTGAAATTTTTTCAGTATATCTTCTATTGTGGTTTTGTAATATGCAAGTTGTGTTTCCTACATAATTCCCTGATGTATGAGCATAGTGGTGAACAGTAGCACCAGCGTAATTCAGTTCATGGATCTTGAAATGGTTTGTGGGAGGATCCAGAAAACCACACGAGGTGGAAAGTTGATGAGGTTCCTGTCACTTCAAGGTTTGTGGTAAGCCTGTTTAAAACCATGGAAGGAGAGAGCCTTTCTTTTGGATCAAGGTCATGAGTCACAGATTTGGACATGCCACAGGGGTGAGCATACTGCAGTTGAGAGTGTGGATGTTTTTTCTACCATGTAAACACTAGGGGGGGGAATGTTAGGAATTAGTATTCACATGGTTAGTATTTGTTACATGTTAGTTTATTATACATATATATTGTTATAACAATATATATTCGGGTGTGTTCTAGCTTCCTATTTTATAGGAAGTCAGTTTTCCTATTGATATGGCTATATATTAGCCTGTGAATGTAATTCAAAAGGTGTCAAATACAATATCATATTATTATTTCTTGTGTGACAATATTGTTGATCCAATACTTTCTACATCTTATTTTAAGACTAAGTCTCCTTCTTGGAAGTTTTTAGCTGTGGATTTTTTTTATCAAATGTGTTCTTAATCTGAGCTTGATCTTTCTTCACTGCTTGCATTGATTGGTTCCTTATTTCCTCTAACTCCACGAGTTCTTCATATCTGACCTCCATGGCTTCAAATTCAAACAATTCTATTTGTTTGATAAGCTCCAAATTTGGTAACTCAAAATATACTAGTAGTTTTGCTTCTCTTCCATAAATTATCTTGTAAGGAAAGTTGTCAGTTGACCTTTTGGGAGTAATGCTATCTGCCCATAAGGATGATTTCAATCTTGTATGCCAAGTCCTTTTGTTTTCATCCAAATTTCTCCTTATGGTCCTTAACAAGTTTTTGTTTGTGAACTTATCTTGCCCATTTCCATGGGGGTAATAGTTTGAAGATGTGCTTAGATATATCAAAATTTTCACAACCCACTTGGAGATATTGGTTCCAAGAAATGCCAATGCATTATCAGAGATAATAGTGGAAGGAACACCAAATCTTGCTACAATACCTTTATAAAAATAAAGAATGTTGGTTTCATTTACTTCTTTAAGTGCAACCGCTTCTGTCTACTTGGTGAAGGAATTTGTGGCTATGATAATCCACTTGTGACCCAAACTTGAATTTGGATTGATCACTCTGATGAAGTCCAAACTCCATTTCCTAAATGGTTGATCAATTGAGATTGGGTAGAGTGGAAGGGATGTTAATCATTCCTTTCCCCTATAAAGAAGGCACATTTCTTACATTTCTTAACCCATGAAAAGTAGTCATTTAAAATATTAGGCCAATAATACCAAACCTTCATGATCTTGAGAGCTGTTACCCTTGGAATTCATACATTTTCATGATCATGAAATTCATACATTATCCTTTCAATATTTTGAATAGAATGCCATCAAAAAGCACATATGGAATATCTTGCAGTTGGAAATATCTTCTCTTAGCATTACTTTATCCTGGAGGGAACTGACTTGTTTGGAGGAAATGCACCATATCTTGAGTCCAGTAATGAATAGGTAAAGTTTTATTTGGCTGTTATGTAGCATTATGAAGCACTAAAAGGGATTCTTCATTTGTTTGCTAACTTGAAACAAGTTTCTCACAAAAACCCTTGCCCCTAACCATCTTGGTTACTTTAATGTCAATGTCATACTCTATCAATTTCGTTATCCACCCAGCTCTCTTCTCATTCAGATCTTTGTCCAATAGGATGTTTTTTATACCAACACGTGAAACTAACAAGTGAATCTTGTTATTTGACACTATATGTTAGAATTTTTCCAAACTTCTTATAAAAACTAGCACATGTTTTTCAACGAATGAGTATTTTACCTCATAATATTCAAGATTATGACTAAAGAAGGCAATAGGTTGCTCTAAATCATCTTTGGTCAGCTATAAAAACATGGAAGATATGGTTTCAACATCTCCAAAATCCTATAAGAAGAAATCCTTAGAGAAAGATGGATTTATGAGGGTCAATGCTCGTGCAATGGCCTACTTTAAGACTTCAAAACTTTCTCTTCCTTCAACATTCCACTTGAAAGCCATGTTTTTCTTTAACATCAATGTTTGTGGCTTGACAAGATTAGCAAAATTAGGGAAACATATTCTAACAAAGTTAATTCTTCCCAAGAAACTTTGAATAGTTTTTTATGGCTAGGAAATGGAAAAGCAAGAATGGCCTCAATTATTTCTTGATAAATAGTCAATCCTTTCTTAGAGACAATATGGCCAAGGAGTTTACCTTCATTATCCAGGAAGATGCATTTTTTCTGGTTAAGGGAAACTCCAAACTCCCTACATCTATCAAATACTTGGCTAAGGTGGAATATATGCTTAGCTACATTTTAAAAAGAACATTATTATGTCATCAAGGTAGATCATAACCATCCTATTAATCAGCCTCCTGAATGCCATATCCATGGCCCTTTAGATCATTACTCCATAAATTGATAGGTCAAATGGTAGTTTTCTATGGGAAAAAGTTCCCCATTTTATGGTAAAGAATGTTTTAAACTAATCTTCTTCCTTTACCATGATTTGGTTGTATCCTGAGAATCCATCCAAAGGGGAAAATATATCAAAAATTTCCACCATTTGTAATATTTGTTCCATGAAGGGTAATGGATAATGGTCTTTTAAAGAAGCTTTGTTCAAGTCTCTAAAATCAACACATAAACTAATATCTCTATTCTTTTAACATACTAGAACTAGGTTGTAAACCCATGATGAGTACTTCATTGAAAAAGTTATGTTTTCCTCTATTAATTTGTTCAGCTCCTTTTTCATCAGAGATTTAATACGTGGATTTATAGGCCTGTATGTCTACCTAAAAGGCTTGGCGTTTAGATCCAACTCTATCGTATGTTGAGCTAAAATAGGGTCAAATCCTCTAAGATATTTATAGCTCCATGCAAAGATATCAAAAA
This sequence comes from Taxus chinensis, assembly GCA_019776745.2. Lineage (NCBI taxonomy): Eukaryota > Viridiplantae > Streptophyta > Pinopsida > Cupressales > Taxaceae > Taxus > Taxus chinensis. The sequence goes on from CM034156.1 coordinate 104,166,309, forward strand.
ACTCTTGAAAAATTTCTACAAAATCATACTTTTCTTGTAAAGTACTTACTTTTCCACTTTGAAGGAACTTGTCTCTAGAACCTGCAATAGGCTCCGAGTCTTCACCTTTGACCATTATATTTGATTTCTATAACCTGAACTAGTCATTTGGGTTGAATAGGGATTCCAAATTTACCAAACCCTTGGGCATCTTGTTTGATTTGAACTGGATAATATAATTACCATACCGTCTTTCCAATTTATCCTATTTTTTTGAAGAGAATTTAGCTTCTTCTTGAAGGAAATTTACAATTTTTCGATCATTCTCAAACACATGCTAACTTGTGAAATTGACTGGTATGTTAGGCCTTACTACCACCTTGATGTGTGGTTGTACCTTGTCTCTTTTGAAATTTTAAACAACATCAAACCTTTCTCCAATGGAAACAAGTCTGTTAGTAGCTTCGTTCTCTTTCCGTGGGATGACTTGAATATTAAAAGCTTCAAAATCCTCTAATAAATCCCACACTCTATGTTTGTAGGCTTTTAGTAGATCATTATCGGCCACATTTATTCCTCTGATCTAGTTCACAATCATCTCATTGTCTCCAAAGGTCTACAATTCCTTGATATTCTTCTTCCTCACCCATTGCAAGCCATGAACAAGAGATTCATAATTTGCTACGTTGTTGGAGCAACTGAATTAGAACTTGGAAGATGAGTAATACTTGATACCTTTGGGATATATAAGTACTACACAGCCTCCTGAACCTTGTTTATATCTTCATCCATTAAAAATCATTTTCCAAAGGCCATCATCATCTCCATTTATTGGTTTGGTAACATTAGGCAAGGGTACATTTTCTTCATGTAGCTAATAGAAAATGAGACCATCTTCTTCAATTTCTTCCATTTCTCTGTATGGATAAAAGTTGTAACACATATGTGTCCATTAATCAAGTAGAATATAGGGAATGCCCCCAATATGAGTGTATGCTTCTTTGCTACTTGGACAATCTTCTTGATCTAAGATTATGCAATTGGAATTTATAGGTCTAGGCACATAAGGCTCTATGTGGTAAGTAGAAATTAGTTGAGATTTGATAGTATCCTTAACACTATACCTTGTTTTGAAGAGCATATGAGACCAATTTGCTGAAAAATATCCTCCAATATTAGCAGTGAAATCCCTAGACATACATAGGGTAAAAAGTGGAGGTAGATTGATTATGGATATGTCTTCAAGAACTGAAACATCAGGACATGCATGTAATGTGAGGTAAAGACCTCAGATAACTCCAACAATTCCTATTGTTGTTCCATCCAACTATTCTACACCTTTTGAGAGAGTCTCGTACTTGAGTCCCAGCTGGTCTATAATTTATTTTGGCATAACTGAGTTGCTTGCTCCAGAGTCAATCATACAATTATGTACCAGACTATTACCTATGATCAAAGATACATATAAGGGTGGAGGTTTCTTATTTTTACTTGGATGGATGTCACTCTGTTGAACTGCATTGGTAATAACTTTATCTTTCTCTTTGGACGACTCATTTGGATTAAATAACTTAGCCATAGATTTTTGTAAGAGATCCCTCTGGTATAGAATTGCCAACAATTCCCACATAGATATATTCACATTGGTTTTCTTCATCTTCTCAAGTATATTGAAAGGAGTTGAAGGATCTTTTTGTTGCAATTTACTTACAACAATTTTCTCTTGTACTTGAGTTAGAATGGAAGGTTTTATAGGTTGATCTCGTCCATTTGGAGTTATTTTTAAACTACCAACCTCATGGAGTGTCAAGGAAGGTTGAGGAGAGCTTGCATTTACAAATTGTATTTCCTTAATATCTCTCTTCTTAGACCTGGTGTTTTCTACCACACCCTTTGGAAGAGTCTAATTCATCCCACAAAAGTCCTACACTTGCAAATTCACAAGTGAAGTATTTTGAGGTGCATCTTGACTGAGAATTTGCTGTTGATTTTCTTCTGTAGGTGTTTCTTGAGAAGGAAATGCACTTTGTACCATCAGAGGTTGGTTCAAGATCAGGGTAAATTTTAGGGGAAAATATTCGTGAAAAGGTGAATATTAGGAATTTTGAATTTTGAATTTGGCAAATTTTGCACTACCATATAGTAGTGCGTTCGCCAAAATTTTACAGGGCCAAAAAATTTGAATATAATTTTTCCTTCGTGTTTCCACCAAGGGCCAACTAATGTTAGTATAATCGCCTTCATGTTATAACACTCTAATATATATAGGATTAATTCGTTATAGTATAGTCATATTGTTTACATTATAAGCAAGTGAAAAATCTTGAAGTATAAGAGCAAAAGTTGAAGGATTCAGGAAAAAGAAAAATACTCAAGAGGTAAGCAAAAAAGAGAAATATGTATATAGATTGGAAATTTTATTTTGTGTTGGCAGACGGTAACAGTTATTTGTGCTACCATCCGACAATAAATTCTACGATGAAAAACGACAAGACAAATGTGCAAAGTTGAATGAAAAGAGAAAAATATTATCAGCCGACAACATGTATATGTGTTACCAATCGGTAACAGATATATGTGTTACCAACCAATAAAAGATATATGTGTTACTACATGGTAATAGATATATGTGTTACCAACAGCTAACAGTTAATTGTGTTAGCAACTGGTAACAGTATTTTCTGCTGCCGTCTTGCATATTGCTTTCTTGTTTGACTACTCGGTTGTATTTTCATCTGTCATTCTTAATTTGTGTTGCCATGCGGTTGGTTAAAGCAATGTTTTCATCAACATTTGAAACTTATATATTTTTGTCGCATATAGAGACTTCAAAATCACCATTTGATGGCTTACAAATGAGAAAAGAACTCAAGGAAAAATAGAATGTGATATGGAAATTTCAAAATATTTAGTTAACCAACAGTAACCCCAGTTGTAAGAGGTAATTTTCACTCTTACTGTGATAACATTATTTTATTTTTTTGATTTACTTAGGCAAGTTGTAAAAAAACCAATTTCTCTCAAATGCAAAAAGCCCTAGCAATGGCTTACTCCAGATGAAATTTTCAGTCACTAGAGTAATTCAATTCAAATGGACAGTACTGCTAATCCTATTTCTCATCCAAATCAAACTTTTGATAAACATTCCAGAAACTCACATCAAAAATGTAAGTGTGGGAAGTGGACTATAGGAAGGACTTATAAATTTGAATGGTCAACCAAATATCCATTCATTGAACCTATTGAACATGAAAATAATAGTGATACTCCTACAAAATGTAGATGTACTATCTATAGCTAGAAATTAGGAAGAGACAAAAAAAAGCAATTGAAGTTGGACATAATAGAGAAGTATTGTGGGAAGGTATATGAGTTTAAAAAGTAATATGATGGAACAATTATAAAAAAAAACTAGATAGAAAATTGAAGAAGATTGATTGTACATATGAGATATGTTTTAGAATATGATAATCATCATAAACACCTTTAGGACCTAGTTTATAAAGGTGAAACAATAAATGCTATATCTGAAAAAGATATTAATAACTCTTCAAGAAAAAATCATTGAATTCACAACAATATTTCACATTTTAAAAAAGGGCAGACCAATTTAAGATCTCATTAATTATAAGATTTTGTTTGAATCTAATTGATTTCCAAATATTCCAATAACACACTGGTCAGATACCAATGCATATGAGATGGCAAAGTGTATGGGAGAAATTAAAATCACTGATTTGAGAGAGAAGGTAAAAAATGCAAATTTTATCACTTTGTTGATTGATGAGGTCACATCAGTAGAAAATACATCTTGGGTGTGCATGCATGTCTACACTTTATGTTTCAGTAACCATTTCAGGGAAAACCATCTACTAGCTATGCACAAATTGATGGAGAACTGCAATGCTGAGAACATCTATAAACTTGTTATTAAAAATTTAAAGGAAATAGCTAGTATGGATGATCATTCATCCTTTGCAAAGCTTATTTGTGTAGGAGCTGATGGTGCATCTATCATGTAAGGTCACAAAACTAGACTTTGTATTCGTCTAGAAACAAGCGTAGAGCCTTATATGATACCTATTCACTGTATGGCTCACCGAATGAATTTGTCTTACAAGATTATAAGTAATTTTGAAAATTTTGCTAAGGTGGAGGAGTTGATACAAGACTTGCATTCATATATGTGAGTAGTCCTAAAATATTTCTTGAGTTTTAGAGATTTTCTGTTGGAATAACAAATGGTAAAAAATTGCTAAAAGATATTGACACAAGATGGATATAATTGTATGAACCAACTTGTATGATTTTTTAGGAATACAGGTGCTTAGCAGGGTATATGTTCAAACATCGAAGAGCAGTGGACAAGGCTAAAGATCTACTATATCGCTTGACATATTTAGAGACATTATTAACTTTATGTGGTATTTTTCCAATGCTAAAGGAAATAAACAACGTGGTGAAACATACTCATGAAAGATCCATATACATTGTTGATTTTATAAAATTAAGGAGACAAGTATCTATGATTTTATATACCTTATATTGTACCCAAAATTGGATTCAAAATCCTATTTTTAACAATTTCAAGGTTTTGACAGATACCAAATATATGAAAAACTATTTAAAGTTCAATATCAATGGTCATCTATGTATTTCTGTTGATGGGAAAATATTCCAATGTACACATTATACAAAGATCCTTATGTAATAGGTTTTAAACTTGAGGAAGTACCAGTAACGAATTGTCTTTTTTATGAGGTAGTTTCTGATACACGTAAAAAATTGATGAAGATATGCGAAAAATTATCTTATAAGATTATAGAGAATTTTAAAAAACAATGATATGCTTGAGGCCATGGGAGTTGTAAATCCCATTTTCTGGAATCTAATGATTGATGAAGAACAAAAAGCTACAAACTTCAGGAAATCCATGATTGCACTTATGAGTAATTTTGTAAATCTTCAGATGTTGATGGAGGGTAATTAAATGGTCACAACATTTTCATATACAATGTTTGATAAATATAATTCTATTTCTTACCCAACAGAAATGGGAGATGTCCCTCTATTGTGGAAAAAGTTGTATGAGAGTAACATTTTAAGAGAGAATATAAGTGAATACTTCGAACTATATGAACTCATACATACAATGATTCTTGGGTCTATTGAAGATGAAAGGGTATTTAGTGCACTTACATTTGTGAAATAAAAACTTTGCAATAGATTGGAAAAGAATTTGGAATTTTTTTAGAGAATATATGTTTAAAGATATAGGGTGGACACATTTCCATATGAAAGAGTACTAGCTACATGAACATCTCTTATAGAGCGCATATAATGTTTGGAATTTTTTTACTCCCTTATCTATTTTTAATAATATTTGCAAATAATAGATGGTAGACAGTTCATATTTGTGCAATATATAAATTGGATGATGCAATAAAATTAAAGTTCGTTATTAATAAAGTATGTTCAATCTTTGATTTCTCACTATCACAATTCCATAGTCACAATTGTTTGCAAAAATATTATAATCAATATATGATATATAACATTTTGATTATTAGGATTAATAAAAAACATAACAGTCTACAACTACATCCCATCATGAATTTTGGAGACAATCTTTACATGATGAATCAAGATTCAACTATCAAGATCGAAAACAACATGCACATTTAAGACACAAGTTTTAATTTTTTGAGTTCATACATATTTGAAACTAAATTGAACAATGTAAATCTAGATTCTAAAATCCATGTGTACTATTCATAAACTATTTCACATAAAGATAATAAACCATTTCACATGAGAGAAATAAAAACATCAACAATTTCACAATTCATATAAAGATAATGTATTCAAATTCCATTTGTCAAATACTGAATACATCAATGGTAACATAGTTCAAAGTTTTAAAATTTAATTGAAGTTAATTAGACCCTTTTCCTTGAACAGATTCAACACCAGCTATAACATTTAAACTATCTTGGATTACACCACACTCTACTAATTCTTTTGCAACAACATTAATATTTTCTAAATTTTCTCTATCTTCGCGAGCTACATCTCCTAATAAAAGGATAGAAGGATCCTCATCATTTTTTTTCTTCAGAAGAATTTATGGATCAAGTCTATGCTCCTTGATAATCCTCCACAAAGTATTGTTCTACTTGTTTAATAGAACAAGTTGTTCTTTAAAACCAATATCCCCTTGGACACTCTCTCTCACTTTTTTAAGGTGCTCATTTAACGCCTCACCTCTATCTTCAAAGTTTTGTATTTTTACTGTAGTTAAAAAACCCCATAATTAGTATTTAGAATAAGATAAACGATAACTACATATTTATCCAACAATCTACAAAAAAATTAGAACTTACCACGGCCAAATATTTCTCTCCATTAGCAATAGTGACAAGGTTGTTATCATGATTCCACTTGTTGTAGTAAGATTATGCCTCGACATTCAATTTAGCCAATATGTTTAACATTATTGTCAAAAATTCATCCCTAATGTAAACATTATCAATGACTTCACTTATTTTTTGTGCTTGAGCAAGTATAGCATCAATCGTCATCAGTTGATTTTTAACCAATGAATTTTTTTTTCTCTGTTTTCAAAATTATGATATCTACCATTGATTTATTTTATCAGAGCTTCAATTTTATCTCCCACATCTTCAGCTCCTTAATGCCATGAATCATATTCTCCATGAAAAGGGATGTAGCATTATCAAACACAAGGATGTCAAGTGAAAACATGGTCTTTGCATCATAATCCATTTTTTCCTACCCAATTGGGGAAGGAGGATTTAAAGAGCCTACCATCTGTGGCACATGATTACGAATATATTGTGTCAGATCCTTAGCATGCATCCATGTACCTGCCATGTCAATTTGTTTTTCAAACCCAAGATACTCCTCATCCATTTCTATATTGTTTAAAACAGAAGTGCCTCTGGCACTCAACACACCACCAACTAAAAAATTAGGGAACTCAGATGTTGTGAAATTATGAGTTACCCTGCTCGTAGTCGTTCCAGGGTTAGGGAGAAAAATCCATTTCCCCTACCATAAGCAAGTTACAGAGGAGGAAGGGAAGGTCAGAATGATATAATCCTTGTGTGCTAAGATGGAGACGGAGCATAGAAGGTAGCCATGGGCACGACCGAGGTATCAATTTCATATTACAAAATATTTGTGAGCATAAATACTTTAACAATATCAGATTCAGTAATTAGTATTTTGAAAATTTTAAATTAAGCAGACAAACAAGCGAACAATAAGAACTTCAAATTAATAAGATTGAAATCAATAGAGATTTCTTACTATGTGAATTTTTTCTATAATTAATAGACTGTAGCTGTGGCCCTAGGTGGAAGGGTGGTGGTGGAACTAGATGAAAAATCCTGAATTTAGCAAAAACGAATTAAAAAGAATGATAAATTCATAAAAGCAATTCAAAATGCTAATATAAATCTTAGTAAAAAATAATGAAACAACAAAATGGTTGGTTTGTAATAGGAACTTAACAAGGCTTATCACTTAGCCCTGTGACTGTTGGTGGAAACCAATACTCTTCTTGTTCATTGTGACAGGTATGTATGTCATGACTTCATTGCCACCAGTATGAGCACACAGTGTCAGAGTTTTTCCACAGATCAGATAGGACTGTTGAAAATGTTTTAGAACATTAGGTTCGCACCTGACAATTAGACATATGTCATTATCAAGAAGGTTCCAGAGATTTTCTAAGGCATTTTCACTAGTCTGTAAAAAAATTCTGCATAATCTTGTCATCATTCAGTATTCCATGATACCACATTCAAACCTAGAATTTTGTCTGAATAGTTTAGATGCAAAACTTGTGGATGCTTTCCATATTTTTCAGGACTGGGGCGATCTTTGAGGCATTCTAATTGAACCAGTTCACCTACCATTGTGTATAGTAATTATGACTCTATAGACAAAGAGTAAATTGAAAAATGTTTTAGAGCCTAGGTTTGCACCTGGTAAATTGTATTATTGTCACTGACCCCTCAGTTTCTAACAGGGTTGTGTGTGAAAACTTCCGCATGAAGGTGTAAACAGTGTTTATAGAGTCGTAGAATTTACTTGATCCCATCACAATAATTAGACATGTAATTTTTTTACAATAACATAATTGAATAGTGAATTTGAAAATATGAAAGGAATCAATATGCAAATGATTGTAAATGATAAAATAATTAGCAACTGTTCATCCATAGGAATTCCATGAATTATTCCATCAATTCTCGTGAAGTGCAGTTGGAATATATGTGGATCTCCATTCCATAGGAATAAACCCTGCATAAGTACGAGGAAGAGGGGCAATTAGGCCGAGGATGAATGGAATAATTTGAATAGGATCACAATCTGTCTGGTGTCAAGTTCAAAACAAATATGTGCTTGCAATGCTATGAGACACCAATTGAATATAGGTGTCAATGCAATGGTTTGAAGTAAGGATAGTGCAAAGCCAACAATGGAGGAATGTCTAGTGCCTTTCTCTTGCATTTGCTTGAAATTTTGCATTTTGTATACAGAAAAAAGTTCACATTCAATGAAACACAGGATGTATGTGGTCTTTGATTGATTGAGAGTTAATGCCTCTAGAATGCTGGAGTAATAGACCTCATTCCTTTGGCAGAGAGTTTGAAATGAGACTATAGAAAACTTATTTTTCTCATAAGATAAATAATTTACAATGGAAAATTATAGCTCAATGTTATTTTTAAGGTGTAGGCATGTTAGACTCTTAGTTCTTTCTTAGGCTATAAAATCTGATGTGAAATTGATTGGATTGTAATTTCATTGTGAAATTTCCATCTGAATTCATTATACACTTGCCATGTAAATTATATCATAATTACTGGTATTGTCTGATACTGGGCCATGTAAATAATGTCCATCAGAACCTTGACATACCGGAATCCTTAATCGGATGTCATCTTCTTATTCTTAAAGAGACTCTTATCATATTGTAGAAGTTTTAAAGTAAAGTGTGGTCTTATCTAACTTTTTAATGTTATACATTGAAGCAAGTATGGTTGTCACATAGGCATGAGGTTGCAATCCTTATAAATCTACACAATTTAAATAAAAAATTGATTAACTAAAATAGTTAATAATTTGACAATGTGTATTCACTGTCCCCATATTTTCATTGTTGGAATGCGGTCATCTAAACCCATAAAATTAAAAACCTCGTTAATTGATTTTGATTAAAACTTTCACAGCCCTCTCTCTATAAACTCTATTTTGTGAGATACCTTCACTGTGAACCATGGGACATATATGATAGGGGGTGGGTATATATATGATAGGAATGCTTTGGATTCAATGTGGCTCTGCCCTAGAAACCTGTGCCTCTCGGATGTCATGGCCATTCCTCCATCTCCTCTCTACCATAGCCAGCCCCCTCTCCCTTTACTCTCCTTTGTTCCCAACGTATAGAACCTCCATTCCTCCATGGATGTTACCCCTTCGAGAACAATGTTTCCCCACTAGCTCTATCTGCATGTGTCGCCGGCTTTCAGTACCTCAAACATCAACAACAAAAAGCAAAATTTTAAAACAAATGGGAAATGAAACTAGAACAAATTAAAATGAAGTAGGTTATACGTGTAAGGAGATTAGGGTTAGACCTATCATGATTTCTATATCAATGGCCGGCATTATTAGATAATATAATAATTGTAGCATAATATCATGCTTCCACCTTGTATAAACATGTAGACTATAATATATGGTAATATACATGGTTACCAACAGAGAATATACACTGAAATATATATCGTCATACGGTAGCATACCATATATGACGACTGTGTAACCTAGGTTATAATGGATACGTTAATATGGTCTTTATACATATTATAACTGTCCAGTTCCTCCACCTATATATATATGGATAATGGATTCCTTGTTACTTACCATCACATATAACTCATTATTATAAAAGTTATAGGGTTATAATGCTATTATGGATAATGTCTTTCAACGTTTAATAATGTTATCACAATGTGTGAAAGGTTAATCAGTGATATATGTGTGTGTGTGTGTGTGTGAAATTTATTACAATATTTATAAAGCTTAGAATGTTTATAATGTTTACTATGACGTCTATAATACACTTTAGGGGTTAGGAGTTTTTCATTGATATTGATCTTATAATGCTTCCAAGCCTTGGTCGTATAGCTTGATCCTATCTAATACACATTACCTTATAGATAATATAATATTTTTTATGGATGGCTCATACACTTTTAAGACTACAACGTTACTACAATGTGGTAATAGAGCCCAATGTTACTCGTAAGATTATGAACTAGGATGCTTGACCGACATAGTGTCTCTTTGATGCGAACATTTTTCCTTTGAAACTTTCAGACAGCTGGGACACATTGAAACTGAATTAGAGCCTAATGTCATCATCATTAATAATTATGATAATGCACAAGCGATTGAGAAAGCTGATTCACCATAACTTCGTAGCAATGCACCGATTGGGCACAAAAAAAACAAAATACCATGGTTCCATGGGTTGAAAAATATAGGGCATCACACTTAGTATCATGAGTCCTGGGTTGTACCTATGGATTCATGACTTTGGGAACACTGTAAACAAACTAGAACTAAAATTTTGACTGTTTAAATGTATGTAAACCTTAACTTGTAAGGATAAATCATTTGGTACCATTATCCTAAAGATCCTAAACCATTTTCTCTTGTGCAGGGCGCATTAATGGGTTGGGGTTACTAAATTTGGGACTAAGAGAGGATCCACTGGAGTTGAGACTAGGATTTCTCGTAGAGGAAATACTGAAGTGGGAGTTACGGATGTGTTAGCAAGAAAAAAAAAATTAGTGGACAAACTTGTGGATTTCTTGCCAACACTATGGGAATCTAAGTCCCTTCACTTAATCGATGCAGCTGTCATATATGCATGCGCATGAAAAGGTGGATTTCTGTGGTGGCCTTTCGACTAGGGATCCAATAGGGCACTCCACTTACCCTGTGGAAAATCTAGCAATCTCTTGCTAGGGAAGACTTTGTTTGGAAGTGGGAAAGGGAGTGAGAATTGATGTAGGAGAACCAATGTTGCAAGTAGAAAATAAGAGGCTTGCGCACACCAGTCAGAAGTTTCATCACATGCACTTGAATTTAAGAAGAAAACAAATCTGCAAAACAACAACAAGACTAAATAGAGCTTAATGAACACAAAGTACCAATAAAATCCTCAATCAAAGAGGCTAAAATTACTTTTTCCTTTATTGAAGCTCAAACAGAATTTGTACATAGTGTGGGAATGGAAGAAATTGAGAAGGGGGGGGGAATAGAAGAAAATGTCTATCTCCTTTGTTCTCTCAAGGTGCAATATACTCTTGAGTTTAAAGATCAATCACCAACCCGCTGAAATGAGAATGGCTTTACAATTTATAGAATAGAATATGACTCTTCAACTTCCTCATGACCTTTCGAATACCTTAATATGACTTAAGACTATTCATATTCCACTTTAAATATTTAAGTCCCTTTTATAATAGCAAGGCGACTTAATTTACATTATGTTTCTAAAGTCACTTTTAAGTGACTTAAAGGTATATCAAAAAATGCAAACCCCAAAAAAGAATTAGAAAATTTGAAAGTGAGAGAAAGTTGGGGGGAAGAGGAGAGAGAAAGAGAGAGAGAAGAAGAATAGGATATGTCTCCTGATGAAGTCTGTTGATCCTCGTTGATGGAAAGCTCCAAATGCATCAAAGTTCTGAATGTCCCATTGTGCCAAAACTGCCCTTTGAGTGTGACTTACTACTTTTAGTAAATGGTCATTTCCACTATTTTCTGCTCCGGATAATAATTCTAGCCTTTTGGAAATCTTCAGTGCACACTGCTCTTTCCATAGCCGCTTTTGATGAAGACTTTCCAAAAATAGCAAGCATATATAGGAAAACTTACTATTTTTAGAAAGTGTGTTTTCAGTGCTCAATTTGCGATGGAACATACGTTTTTGGACTCTTCTTGTCGTTATGATCACACCCTCTGAATTTCACATAGTTTTTCCCACTAGAATTCCTGGAAATAAATTTTGAAATTTTGACCTGGCAGTGGCTTCGGGCGCAGAGCTATCATGGTGGCCATTAATGGAGCTCGAAATTTGCAGGTCTGGTTTTTGTCTCTATTTACGAAGAAAATTATATTTTTGATGTGGGTTTTTTCTTCTGGTGCTTCACGTGCAATCTTAGTTTGATCCGGCAACCGATTTGACGGGAAATCCCACTTCTTTCTTCGTTGAGCCGGAAAGGAGATTTCTTCGTTGTGGATTCTCTGTCACACATGGGGGGACTTTGAAGGTGTCTTCTTGATGGCCTTGGGTAGAGTAATGGGTAGCAAAACATATCTTGTTGTTTCATGCATCTGTTTGGGAGATTTCTTCAACTTCTCATTTCATGGCTATGGAGTTTTCTCTGTTTTCTCCTTCTGTGCTCCAAGATTCTCCTTCTATGTTTGATGAGGATTCCTTATGAGACCTACACATCACTATGGGGAATGTGTTTAAGTTCTTGGGTTGAACAGGTCTGAGCATTTTTAATGGCAGAGTGATGGAAAAATGTTGCAGAGGAAGTATGGAGGAATGAAGTGCACATATAACTGTTATAAGTTAGAAGCGGGAAAAAGTGGCACTTGAAAAAATTTCAAAAAGATATGCACAGGTAGTGCTTGGGTGAATTTTTCCATGCTTGATGTTCCTGACCTTAGGGACGTGAGGGACATCAATTTCCACATTGAGCAAGATAACAACACGTGGCACTAGATCCAACGACAAGGAATGAAGGAGGAAAAAACTGATTTAAAGCACTGAGAGCTGAAACTCAGTCACATGGGTGTCCAAATGACTCCTCATAGGGGCTGGGTGGATTTTTCCATGTCTGATGTTCCCCACCTCAGGTGCATAAGGGACATTAGTTTCCACGGTGGTCCTGGAGGTGACACGTGGCGCCCGATCCAACGACAAGAAATGAATGCTCCAAAAATGCACCTGGGGACTGAACTGCTGTCACGTGGGTGTCTAGAAGACTCCCCATAGGGGCTGGGTGAATTTTTAAAGGTCTGATCTCCCCCACCTTAGGTGCATAAGAGACATCAAATTCCATGGTGGTCCTGGAGCTGACATGTGGCGATCGATCCGACGGCAGGGATTGCATGCTCGAAATAAGCACCTGAGGGTTGAACTACCAGGTCTGGAGGTCATATGAGGGTCACAAGGGTTTATGTACCTGACCTCATGGATGTAGGGGACATGAAATCCCTCCAAGTTCCTGGTGCTAACATGTGTCCTCTCAAAAAAATGACTAAATCCTGAACTGCCTTTAAGAGGGTAACTTGGAATGCAGATAACTTGAGCTCCTGGTGGAATTTATTGGTGAAATTTTATATGATACTACCTGGAAATGGAATTTTTTATTCAATGATGTGGGTCTCATGTCTTAATTTGACCATATGATCCCTAAAAAATCACATTTTTGATCTAGGAATCCACTTGTGCCTGAGAAAAACTACCTTCCAATCGTATGCGCCAAGGTGTTGTGAAAAATATTTTTTCACCATCATGTAGGTATTGGAATCCTATTTCTAAAGATGTTTTTTTTTACTTCCAACTCCATTTGGAGCTCTCGGAATCTTCTTGTAAAGCCCGATGGCTGTTTTAAGCCTGTGTGTACTGTCTAGGCTTGTGAACCCTGTTTTTCACTCAAACTGCTCCAAGTCTTGAAAAATTTCTCTAAAAACTTCCAAAATAATTTATTTTATTTCATAAGGTATTCTATTCACCTTCCATTATGCTCTAGGGGGTCAATCCAATCCTGGGAAGGTCAGCGACAGCGCTTCCCGTGACTCCCCAAAATTTGCATTTTCAATGAAGTCCTAAAATCACCCAGGGGAATGAATGGAATTTCCTAAATCACCTAGGGGGATGATATAACATTTGTTGGGAGGTAATTTGGACTGACTGGACAAAGCTAGGGTTTCCTACGAACGATAAAGCATGAAAATTTCAGCATAGGGGTATAATTGTCGTGCTTGGAAATTTCCAATTTCCCTGTTGCACATTTGCATGACAACAACTGGCTCTAGCTTGGGGACATGACATGGGAATCCAAAATATCAATTTTAGACCATATAATTCTTTAACGAGTGCCTTATCTATTGGGCTTTATGGAGTCATGCACATCTTCTAGAAAGGAAGATTAGAAGAAGGAAACACACACACACAAAATGACAGAAAGGAAACACACAACACACAACAAGAAGGGAAACACACACAACGGAAAGGGAAAAACACCTATCAATCACCTATGGTACAAAGCAAGGGACAACCCACTTTCACTAAAGTACTTTTTATTTCTCAAAAGTTACCCTTGAAGAGACAACACCGAATGATGATGTTCTGGGAAGCCGTTGACGGGTTCCAGAAAGTATCCTCCCCTCCTTAGCTGCTTATGAAAGCCAGGTGCTTTCACAATTTTCTGTGTACTTGGTAGGAGTGATTCCATGTGATCTTCTTGATGCTCAGGTCCTTGCTTGGAAATTCCGCTACCTTCATGCTCTTTGAAATCGGTTTCGTTGTGCTAGTTGCCTTCCATGTTTATAAATATAGCTGATTTTCCATTGAGCATCTCATTACTACCCCAGGGCTACTTTTTGTTCAAAATACTTGAACATTCTTGATTCTTTAATTTCCCAGGCCTATGCTCATTGACATCTCTTCCATGAGAAACCTCAGACTTATCTGTTTCCTTTACTCCACTACGAGGTTCTTGAGTACTGACGGAGGGATTGGGTGTGGCCTCATACTTTTCTTGTATGCCCATGGCATAAGTGAAGAGATCAAAAATCATCTCTAGGTCTTCCATAACTTCTACTGTATCCAAAATTTCTTTCACGGAGTTATGCTTCATTGTTTCTTGCAACTCATCTTTGTATACATTTGAGGAATGCAGCTCAAGGCAACTATCTGGAGGGATTACCCCATCATCTTGGGAATCACTGCACTCTATCTATCCTTCATCAAAAAGAGATTCATCTTCAGAGGCTTTGAGACTCCTTGCTTTGATTTCTTCATCATGGAAAGAATCTTCATCCTCAAAAGGGAAAGAAAATATCTCCATTTCGTTATTACATCCATCAACCATTAGCTCCAGAGTACCATCATATTTTTCAATATGGCCAACCTTCACATTGGTTAAGGCTTCCAAATTAGCTTCACGCTTGTCTTGCAGATTTTTGGCTTGCATCAGGAGCTTGAGATTGATCTCAGGGTCTTCTGTTTCTTCCACGGCTCTTAGTAGTTCTCGTACAGATAATTATTTGCCATTTCTCAAGGGCTCATTGTAGAATGGCTTGGTCTATTCTTGGGTGACATGATCAAGGGAGTCCTCATCTTCAAATGGGAATGAGAAAATTGTTTCATTACAGTAAGCATATAAGCTATTTTTTCTTTTTGAAAATCTTCAAGAACCATATCCTCTTCTTCATGGTTTGCATCATCCAACAATTTGGGGCTGCCCTCTTGTAACTTGAATCTCCTCAATGCTTCTTAAAAATACAAATCTCTCTGGGAAGGCATGTCTGGCCCTATCAAAATGGGGATATCCTCTCCCTCCTCTATTGTCACAAAGTGATTCATCTGCCTGCTACCTTGATACATGATGTTAGCTTCCAGGCTTCCGTAATTTCATACTGTGCACCTCATCTTCTTCTCGGGAAGTAATTTCTCCATGCCTCCCTTCACTGGTATGGTTGCAAAAGACCAATTCATTTGAATTTTCCCTCCCAACTCTCGGCAGAAATTTCTACTCAACAACATTCCAAATGAGGCTAGGACGTCTACTACCAAAATCATCACTGAAACTTTCTTGTCTGGAAATCTGGCGAGAGCCACCTGTGCATCTTTGACCTTCCCTACAAGTGAGACCTTTTTTTATTCCAAAGAGTAACAAGAGCCACAAGGTGGATTCATTGTAAGTTTAAGAGCCTTGGCAACATTTAAAGGCATCACGTTGTCTGAGGCACCAGAATCTATTATGCAATTGTGTAGTACATATTCTCCAACAAGAAGGGAGACGTAGAAAGATTTAGCTTTATTAGTCTTTGATGCACTCAGAGAAACCATGTTCTGTGAGGGAGGTGTAGGTGATTTTGGTAGCATGCCTTTGGAACGATGAGCTACATCATTGGGTGTTAGACTACCACTCTTGATATATCGGATGAACCTCTCGAATTATTCAGGATGAGTCCACAAATATTCAGTTTCAGTAATCTACACTTTGGCTTTGTTCGAATATTCTATGAAATCAAAGGGAGCAGATGTGGACAAGGGGGGTGAAGGGACTAGTTTTGGATTTAGGATAGGTTTGGAAGCAGAAGTAGATTTTTGGGAAATGGAGGGTATTTTGAAAGGTACACTAGGATCTGATTTAGATTCATACTTGGAAGAGACATCACAAGACTTACTTGGGATTGCGAGAGCTTTCTTACTTGCTACAATATCAGGCTCCAAAAATGCAGACTTCATGGAAGATGGAAGTGGTGATCCTTGACTGATTATTTTATTTTTCGGAGTCACCATAGGAGGATCATCAACCTTCTTTTATTTTGTAGTAGTGGAGGGAGATGCTCTTTTCTCAGACTGAGAATGAGTAAATACCACACATGAGAAACTGGGTGCATCTTCTTCATCTTCTTCATAACCTCCAAAATACTCACAAAACATGATTTGTGTATCGTTCTCAAACTCATCACTTTCTTGGAAATCGCCACCTTCTTGTTCAAGCTCTTCTTCACTTTCTTGAAATCTACAATTTACATTCATGGGTGGGGCCTCCAAGGCAAGTCTTTGGGGTGCTCCCACAATCTGATTTTTTTTGCTTCTCTGAGAAGAAAATCGTTTAAGTAATTCCCTCT
Organism: Taxus chinensis; assembly: GCA_019776745.2. Classification (NCBI taxonomy): domain Eukaryota; kingdom Viridiplantae; phylum Streptophyta; class Pinopsida; order Cupressales; family Taxaceae; genus Taxus; species Taxus chinensis. Next base: position 104,183,274 of record CM034156.1, read on the forward strand.
TCAAAGAGGCCATATCATTCACCAACTTTTGCAGTGATGGATTAGTTCTCTCATCTTCAGGATGTTGGGCCTTTCCCTTTGATGGATTCTTGATCTTTTCAAAGAGGATGAGATTTTCATCCAATTCAATGGCCCTCCTTTGTGCTTCTACAATGTTCCTTGGTTGAACTTTTCGTAGGAGAAATCCCACCTTCGGTGATTGAGTGTTTATGAAAAATCTTTTGATATTGTTCTGAGAGGGTGAATCTTCTTCCAGTATTCTATGAAGCAACTATTCAAAATGAGCCACGAAGTCTCTCATTGTTTCACTTTCTCCTTTCCTCATTTGAGCCAACTGCACCAAGAGGTCTTGACAATCTTCAGTTGATTTAAATATTTCCTCGAAGGCAGCCTTGATGTCATCCCAACCAATGATGGATCGGGAAGGTAGGAGGTAGAACCATTCTACTACTTTTTCTTGGAGGGACTCCACGAACAATCTTACAACAACATCTTCATGCTGGACACCAAGAATTCCACATGATGTCATGAAAGCAACAATGTGTTCTTCAGGATGTTGTGTGTTGTCACCTTTGAACTTTGGAAAGTTCTTGCGGGAACCCATTGGTATATTGTGGAGAGGTGGCTCAAGAGCAAGCAGGACCGTATTCCTTCCCCATGGAACAATGGGTTGAGGTATTTCTTCTTTGTCTGCCATTGTTTCTTCTTCTTCTACTTCAGCTCTTGCTTCTATGAATTCTTCTTCAAGTTCTTCTTCTTCTGGGAAGTCGATGTTCAATGGTTGTTGAAAAATTACAAAATTTGAAGGATTTTGGCTAGGATTACCAGGTGAACTTCTTGAAGAGCCAGATGAAGAGGAGGCTTGAGAGAAGAAATATGGATTATCTCTAATTCTTTCTTGCAGATTTTGTGAAGCTTAGAAATTGAAATCAGCAACACCTCTCGACCTTCTCAACCTAGTGTATCTTCCTTCAACTAGCTTTTGGAAACTTTTGCAGTCGGAATATGAAAGGACACTGTGGAATGTGAAAATTCATGTGCATAAATCAGTAGTGCATATTTCAGAAATAGACTTTCATGAACTCTCTTTTATGATTTTTTCAATATTTGATTTTTTTTAATCTTTGGGACCTTGCGGTAGTATTTTGGGTGTAGATGCTGCTAAATCTGCCCCACGGTGGGCGCCAAAAATTGTTGGTGAGAAAATGTCTCATTTGGACAAACTTAGGGATTTCTTGCCAATGTTATGGGAATATAAGTCCCTCTACTTAACTGGTGCAGCTTCCGTATGTGCATGCACGTGAGAAAGTGTGGATTTCTGTGGTGGTCTTTCGACCGGGGATCCAACAAAGGCACTTCATTGACCCTGCAGCAAAGGTAGCAATCTCTTGCTAGGGAAGTCTTCATCTATAGAGCAGGAAAGGGGAGTGAGAAAAGAGGTAGGAGAAACTAATGCTATGCAGGTAGAAAATTAGATTCCTGCACACACACTAGTTAAAAACTTCAACACATGCACTTGAATTATCAAAAGAAAACAACTCTGCAAAATAACAACAAGACCAAATAGAATTTATTGATCACCAAGTATCAAGAAACCCCTTAGTCAAAGAAAGCTAGAAACTTCTTCTTCCTTATATTGATTGCTCAAATCAGAATTTGTACATAATGTGGGAATGAAAGAAATTTGAGAAGGGGGGAAGAGAGTAGAAGAAAATGGCTATCTCCTTTGCTTCTCTCTAGGTACAATGCACTCTTGAGTCTACAAGATCAATTGCCAACCCTTTGAAATGGGAATGGCATTACAATTTATAGAAGGAGAAGGTGACTCTATCATCTTCCTCATGACCCTCCATATGCCTTAATTTCCAACTTTAGACTATTCATATTCCTACCAAAATAATTAAGTCCCTTTTATAAAATCAAAGTGACTTAATTTACATTATGTTTCTAAAGTCACTTTTAAGTGACTTAAAGGCATATCAAAAAGTGCAAACCCCAATGAAGAATTAGAACATTTGAAAGTGAGAGAAAGTTGGGGGGAAGAGGAGAGAGAAAGAGAGAGAGAAGAAGAAGAGGAGATGTCGTCCCGATGAAGTCCGTTGGTCCTCATTGATGGAAAGCTCCAAATGCAATGAAACTATGAATCTTCTGAATGTCCTTGCATAATGTGAAACTCCTCCAAATTAGCTCACGAACGCTCGCCAAGTTGAATGAACTAAGGTGGATTTTGAATGCCCTGTGAAAAATGACTAGGATGCTCCTGAACAATGATGTCCCCCTAAATGATTATCCTTGTACATCCCATTGTGCCAAAACTTCTCTTTGAGTGCAACTTACTATTTTTAGTAAGTGTGGAAAAAGTAACTCCCTCGATCCTTTACTGAGTGTTGTGACCTTGATTCCCCTTTCTCCCTGCGTTCCTCGCTCCTTTGGATCAAGACTTTCTATTTTTAGCAAGCATGCTCGAGGGCTCACTTACTATTTTTAGTAACTGCTAAAAATTTCCGTTTTGGTCGAATTCTCAGCTATAGTGCACCTCAAATGTCTTCATCTCCTTCGCAGGTTCTTCTGTTGATGACTTTCCCGAAATAGCAGTTCCTATGTAGTCAGACCCTGCTATTTTTAGAAAGTTTTGGCCTCTAGGAGTCGGATTGACATGGAATGAAGTTTTTTGATATGGTTTTTTTCCCAATATCATCCCTCTAAACCTCAGGCCCACCCTCTTAATAATCCAGGAGATTTTTAATTTTTAATTTTCAGAGCTGGCAGTGCTTCTAGATACGGCAGCCATTAATGGACCTCAAAATTGTAGGTTTGGTTTTCTCCTTTGTTTGCGAAGAAAATTATATTTTTTATGTGGGTTTTTTCTTTTGGTGCTTCACGTGCGATCTTACTTCGACCCGACAACCAATTTGACGGGAAATCCCACTTCTTTCTTCGTTGAGCCGAAAAACAGATTTCTTCATTGTGTGTACTTTGTCACATATGGGGGGAGTTTGAAGGTGTCTTCTTGATGGCCGTGGGTAGAGGAATGAGCAGAAAAATATATCTTGTTGTTTCATGCATCCGTTTGAGAGATTTCTTCAACTTCTCATTTCATGGCTATGGAGTTTTCTCCATTTTCTCCTTCTGTGCTCCGATGCTTCTCCTGTTTCGATGAGGATTCCTTATGAGACCTGCACATTCACTGTGGGGAATGTGTTTTAGTTCTTGGGTTGAGATAGGTTTGAGCATTTTCAATGGCAGAGTGATGGAAAAATGTTGCAGAGGAAGTATGGAGGAATGAAGTGCACATATAACTGTTAGAAGTTAGAAGCGGGAAAACGTGGCACTTGGAAAAATTTCAAAAAGATATGCACAGGTAGGGCTTGGGCACATTTTTACATGCTTGATGTCCCTGACCTCAGAGACATGAGGGGCATCAATTTCCACATTGAGCAAGATGGCGACATGTGGCACTAGATCCAACGGTAGGGAATGAAGGAGGAAAAAGCTGATTTAAAGCACTGAGAGCTAAAACTGGATCACGTGGGTGTCCAAATGACTCCTCATAGGTGCTGGGAACATTTTTAAATGTCTAATGTCCCCCACCTCAGGTGCATAAGGGACATCAGTTTCCACGGTGGTCCTGGAGGTGACACGTGGTGCCTGATCCAACGGCAGGGAATGGATGCTCCAAAAATGTACCTGGGGGCTGAACTGCGGTCACGTGGGTGTCCAGAAGACTCCCCATAGGGGATGGGTGCATTTTTCAAGGTATGATGTCCCCCACCTCAGGTGCATAAGGGACATAAAATTCCACGGTGGTCCTGGACTTGACACGTGGCGACCGATCCGACGACAAGGAATGTATGCTCCAAATAAGCACTTGAGGGTTGAACTGCTAGGTTTGGAGGTCATATGAGGGTCCCAAGGGTCACATGAGGGCTGGGTGCATTTTCCAATGGTTTATGTACTTGAACTCATGGACTTTGGGGACATGAAATCCCGCCAGGCTCCTGGGGTTGACACGTGTCCTCTCGAAAAATTGACTAAGTCCTGAACTGCCTTTAAGAAGGTAACTTGGAATGCAGATAACTTGAGCTCCCGGTGGAATTTATTGGTGAAATTTTATATGATTCTGATTGGAAATGGAATTATGAATCCAATTATATTGGTATCATGTCTTAATTCGACCATATGATCCCTAAAAAATTATATTTTTTATCTAGGACTCCACTTGTTCCTGAGAAAAAATGTCTTCCAATCATATGCGCCAAGGTGTTGTGAAAAATATTATTTTACCATCATGTAGGTATTGGAATAATATTTCCAAATATGTTTCATTTTACTTCCAACTCCATTCAGATCCTTCAAAATCTTCTTTTGAAGCCCGGTGGCTGTTTTAGGCCTGTGTGTACTGTCTAGGCTTGTGAACCTTGTTTTTCACTCAGAATGCTCCAAGTCTTAAAACAATTCTCTAAAACTTCCAAAATAATTTATTTGATGTCATAAGTTATTCCATTCACCTCCCATTCTACTCTAGGGGGTCAATCCAGTCCTAGGAAGGCCAGCGACAGCCCTTCCCGTGACCCCCCAAAATTTGCATTTTCAATGAAGTCCTAAAATCACCTAGGGGAATGAATGGAATTTCCTAAATCACCTAGGGGGATGATATAACATTGGTTGGGAGGTAATTTGGACTGACTAGACAGAGATGGGGTTTCCTAGGAATGATAAAGCATGAAAATTTTGGCATAGGGGTATAGTTTTTGTGCTTGGAAATTTCCAATTTCCCTGTTGCACATTTGCATGACAACAGATACATTATGATTGCACGATAATAGTTATGTTATGTCAAAATCACAACACCCCTGATTGCTTATGATTTGTATGTGAGGAAATAATTGTAACCTACATAACATGGGATGATCTTGCAGTGTGGGACGTTGTAAGTAGGATAATCCTCTGGAGAAACCCAACTTCTTATCCTAACCTAGTTCCAACTTCTCTAAACTATAGATAATGGTAGGCTAAACTAATCCTACACTAATACTTTCCAAGGAGGCAAGGAAATAAAAATGCATGAAATAAAACTAATCTAAGTGAAGGTGATGCACAAGGAAAGGGTGAGACAATCCAAATGAGTGAAATATAGAGAGCAAAAAAAGTAGGAGAGGGCTGCTATAAGTGCCATAGTCCAAGACAATATTCAAAAATACAGACCCTGCAATGAGATAGATACATGCACAATATACTTGCAAATATAATGGAAGGAAAAAGATGCAATTTCATACAAGTTATGGTGAAAATGGCACAATAACAAAACAAATATGCAGAATCCATTATAACATAAGAATAACGAAAAATCCTTTACAATAAGCCCAAATTTGAGGCCTTTAACTCATAATAGCTCTTGAATAATTTTGACAGAGATCATTTTCTTTTTAGAAAAAATCTCCCCTCAAAATGAGGCAAATTTTACAACATATAGGCAATTTGGGTCACCAATTGACAAGATGCATTAAAGAGGTATGGGAAAAAAATCATTTTGGTACTATTATTACACGACAGTCAAGGGTACCATGCCTCAGTAATTCTAGTTGTTGGGCTGTCATTCCATCACCTACCCTCGCATCACTTGTAACTCATCCATTCCATGGGTCGTCCAACCACATTGGGTTGGACGTCATCCATCTTCTTTGATCCGTACAACCTCCTTTGAGAAAACTACCTGACATGTGAGTTCTTCTCCATATTCTGATTGGACAACTATCTAACCATGATTTGTATAATTGTGAGTAGATTATGTAACCTAATGTTTTTCTAAATGAATTGGGGTTGGAGGACATCAAACTTTGTGGTTGTACATGCTTTTGGTCATCGACCATCCTTATAACCAATGAAATGGTGAGCCAACAAACTTGGTGAATCGAAAAACCATGTTGTACAATTGTAAGTTATACATCCGAGTTGGTTGTCTAATCCTTGCGCCGCCAAACCTAATGGGGTTGGACAATGTGTATCCATGTCAACCAATCTGTGGGGTTGGATGATGCCTTAACCTGCAGACCAGCCTCTTTGTACACCATCCCACCTGAAATGGTTAGATGTCATCTATCTGAGACTACCAACTGCCTTCTGTACCAGGGGTTGGATGTTTTCCAACCCGTCACCCATTAACCTGACCGACACACCTATAAACCATCCAATCAAACTATCGTCTGGCCCAATGGACCAACCTGGGGGTTTAGACGTCGTCTATTTGAGCTGACCAACTTTTGACCCATCCAACTTGGTCGACTAATGCTCCAACTGTCAAACCCCACCGAACAATGAGGCCGACCAACTTGGGTGTCCAACCTAGTGAACTTTTCCAATTTACAAATTGAGCCCGAACACCAACTTGAACATTCGTTGTGGCTCGTTGCGAGTTAATACCAACGCAAGTTACCCTAAAGATTGTAAGGCACTCCTTTTCCCTTAACTGTTAGCGATATAATCTATTAAGTCGTCCATTTTGTAGGGGTGTAAAAAATGGATAACAATTATTGACTTGCGTGATGATCTACCTACAAGATGTGGAAGACCAGTTACCTTAGGGGATCCATTGGACATGGAATCATACTGATTGGTGGAACTAGTTTGGCATTTGAGAATTTATCCCTTTAAATTTCTAAAGCACTATTGGGGTCTTTCATTCCAAATGAAATCTTGGGTTGGATTGCTTGTTTCTCTACCAAACTTTTTCTAAAACTGGAGAGTGCAAGAGAAACAAAGGCACAACTATATAAAAACATACAAAGTCATACACATCCCAAATGGGGTATGCAGAGAGTGCACAAGCACTTATTACAAAAGTAACCTAAACTAAAACAATGCAATGTGCTAAAAGCACTTAGAATAATTACCAAACTCTAAACTAATATGTTCAAGAGAGATATTTCACCTAATAAAAATGCTTGAGATAGATTCCAGTGACTGGAATCTATAGTTCTTCTCTATCCAACTTGGATAGCTGGAAAGCATTGTTGTTTATACATTTTGTGACCATGTAGGGACCACTCCATATGACGTCACATTTGGAATGCCTTCCTAGTTTTTCCCTATCTGCATCCCATTTTAGGACTAAGTCTCCTTTTTGGAACGTTTTGTTTCTATCCTTCCTATCAAATCTCATCTTGATTTGATCTTGGTATTTTTCCATTGTCTTCATGGACTGATTTCTCAGCTCCTCTAGCTCCATAATCTCTACATACCTCACTTCCATGGGCTCTAACTCAAAAATTTATAGCTACTTCATGAGCTCTAATGCTGGCAACTCAATTGATATAGGTAGTCTTCCCTCCCTTCCATAGACTAACTTGTAAGGAGAGTTCCCTATTCACTTCTTGGGAGTAATCTTATTAGCCCACAAGGCTGATTTCAATGTGGTGTTCCATGTTCTCTGATTCTCATCCAATCCTCCTTATAATCCTCAAGAGATTTTTTTTTGTAGACTTTGCTTGCATGTTACCCTAGGGGTAATAATTTGAGGTGGTGCTCAAATAAATTCCATTTTGAACTACCCATCCAGATATCCTAGTTCCAAGAAAAGCCAAGGAGTTATTTGATATTATAATTAAAGGGATTCCAAATCTAGCTACAATATCCTCATAAAAATCCAAGATGTTGGCCTCATTTGCCTCCTTGAGTACAACTTCCTCTTTCCAATTGGTGAAATAATCTATGGTTGTAAGGATCCTCTTCTGTCCTAAGCTAGAATTTGGTTTAATCACCCCAATAATGTCCAACTCCCATTGAATTAATAGTTCATTTATAGAAATGGGGTGGAGTGGAATGGATGTTATCTTCTCTTTACTTGTGAAGAAGGCACATTTTTTTCATTTCCTAATCCATACATAACAATCATTAAAAAGGTTAGGCCAATTATAACAATCCTTCATGATCTTAAGAGTTGTTGCTTTTGAGGCAAAGTGGCCACCTGTTTCTTCATCATGAAACTCATGTAATACCCTCTCCACCTGGTCTATTTTGATACATCTTAGGAAGACACAATTCACATCTCTTTTGAACAAGGTGTTGTCAATAAGAACATATGGAATGGATTGTAATTTTAAGTACCTCCTCTTTGATTTTCTCAATCCTTGAGGACTTTAACCTATTTGAAGGAAATGGATTATATCTTGAGTCCAACAAGGATCGAGTTTGGCATCGAGCAATTTCTCTTAATCGTCGTGTAGAACCAAAACAACCTATCCTTTACCACTTGATTCAACATGTTGTCCCAAAGCAAGTTGCTCACATAATCCCTTACCACTGACAAACTTGGTCACCTTAATATTAATGTCATATTCCATGACCTTGGTTATCCAACTATCCTCTTTTTTCATTGAGGTCCTTGTTTAAAAGAAAATATTTTATACCAACATGTGTGACTAATAGATGAATCCTATTATTTGAAAATAAATGCCTGAAATTCTTCAAACTTCTAATCACAGTAAGGACATGTTTCTTAATGAATGAATATCTTACCTCATAGTCCACAAGGCCTTGGATCGAGAATGCAATAGGTTGTTCCAGTCCTTCTTTATTCTATTGCATCAAGATTGCAGAGATGGTATTCAAAATTTAAAAGGCATAGAGGAAGAAATATTTGGAGAAATAAGGATTAATGAGAGTTGGAGCTTGAGATATGGCCTTCTTGATAGCTTCAAAAATCCCTTTTCCCTCCACAGTCCATTTGAATGCAAGATTATTCTTCAACATCATTGTTAATGGCTTCACGAGAGTGGAAAAATATAGTACAAACCTTCGGACAAAGTTTATCCTCCCTAAGAATCTTTGGAGAGCCTTCTTATGGCTTAGAAATGGTAGAGGATGGATGGATTCTACCCTTTCTGGATCAACTGTCAAACCTTCCTTCGACACAATGTGGCCGAGTAGCTTTCCTTCATGTGCCAAGAATATGCATTTTTTGGGATTCAACGATACCCCAAATCTCCTACACCACTGGAATACTTGACTAAGGTGAAAGAGGTGGCTTTATGCATTCTTAAAAAACACAGTGATGTCGTCAAGATAGATAGACAATATTTTTCCAATAACCCCTTGAATGCCATATCCATAGCCCTCTACAATGTGGCTCCAACATTTGAAAATCTAAATGACATAAGTTCCCCATTTTTTGGTGAAATCCATTTTAAATTGATCTTCCTCATTCACCATGATCTAATTGTAGCTCGAATATCCATCCAAGAGGGAGAATCTTTCTGAACTAGCCAAGTTACCTACAATATCTTGTCCATAGAGGGTAGCGGATACTGATCCTTGAGGGAGGCTATGTCTATATCCTAAAAATCCACACACAACCTGATTTCCCCATTCCTTTTCCTAACCAGAACCTGATTTATTACCCAACTTGAGTTCTTGATCCGGAAAATGATACTCGCCTTAATGAGATTATTCAAATCCTTCTTCATGAGAGGCTCTAATGAGGGTTGACCAACCTTTTCTTTTCCCTGACGGGTTTAGCCTACGGATTCAAATCAATGATGTGTTGTGCCAATTTTGGGTTAAAACCCTTAAAATCCTCATATCTCTAAGTGAATACATTTGGTAATTCTTGGATATGTTCTATGAATTCAAATTTTTCTTGATCTATGTTCACCTTGCCAATTTGGAGAATTTTACCCTCTCCAACCAAAATGGGTTCTGAGTCTTCCCTTTTTACCTAAATGTTGGCCTTCTCTTTTTGGAATTGATCAAATGTTTGGGTTGAAAATTGAATCTAGAGTAAGCAATCCCTTGGGCAATTTTTTTTTTCCACAGCTACAACACTTTATCCCCATACTACTGATCTAGCTTCTCCTAATTTTTAGCTGAGAACTCAACCTATTCATGTAAAAAATTAATAATCTGTTGATCATTCTTAAATACCTGATAGCTTAAGTTATTGTTTGATACATATGGCCTTATAATTACATGAATATATGGTTACGCTTTATCTCTCTAGATATTTTCCACCACATCAAATGTCACTCCAATTGCCACAATCATGTCAGCAGCCTCATTCTTCTTCCTTGATATGTTCTAAAGGTTGAATGCTTCGAAATCTTCCATGATGTACCATACTCGATTTTCATAGTATTTAAGAAGATCATTCTTAGTAGCATGTTGTCCTTTAACCTGGTTGAAAATCAACTCACTATCCCCAAACAATTGCAAGTTTTTTATACCCCTTTTCTTTGCCCAGTGCAATCCATCGATCAAAGCTTCATATTCAACAGTGTTATTTGAACATGTAAACTAAAAATGAAAAATCTGAATAATACTTCATAATTTTTAGTGATAAGAGCATTGCACCTCCTCCAACTTACCTTCTCCTCAAACTATCAAAGAACAACTGCTACACTTCATTCTCATTCTTCAGTTTTGGCTTAGTGAGGTTGGGGATGGGCTGGTTTTCCTCGTGTAAGAAATAAAAACCTAGCTTGGCTTCTTCCTTCTCCATGTATGGATTATAGCCATACCTTTTAAGGGCCCACTCATCAAGGGTCATATCAGGAATAGTCCCAACATTGGTGTCTAGTTCTTAGGCATATAGACAATCCTCCCATTAAAATACTACACAAATAACATTTATTGGGCTTAGCACATGGGGCTTGATATGAAAGTGTGCAATTGGCTCTAACCTGATAGTTACCTTAGCTCCATACCTTGTCCTACATAATATGTGGGACCAATCAAGTGATAGGTACCCACCAATCTTGGATGTATATTCCCTCGAAAGGCACATAGAAAATAGTGGTCACAAATCAATCACCGCTACATCTTGTAGAACTATGACATTTGAGAAAGCATGGAGCATAAGGATTTTATCTTTGATAACTCCAAATTTGCATATTGTTGTCCCATCTAATTGTACTTCTCCCCTAAATACCAGTTCATACTTTACACCCAATTTCTCTATGATTTGCTTCAACATTACTGAGCTACTCGCCCTTGACTCAATCATGTAATTGTGCAAAAATTTATCTCCAATGATCAATAAGACATAGATATGGAGCTTATCAAGAACAAGGGGATGCATATGATGGTGATAGTTATGCAGAAGATGCTGGTCTACTGGAGAAGATTTAAAAAATGGAGGATGACATGGTTCAATTAAGGGAAACATCTCAAATGTGGGCTTTCAGAATTGGTTGTAGGGCACCTTGTCCATGGGAAGGCCCTTTTCCAAGACACTACAACCCTTAGGAGAAGCTTGAATTCATGGTTGAAGTGTTGCCTCAACTTACATAGTGGGCTAAGGAGATCAAGGATTATGAGTTGGAGTCAAGACAACCTTGTCAATGGGTAAGTCAATCACCAGCTCCTTGTCTTTCATTTTCTCTCCCTAAATCTTTATCATTTCAGCAAAGGAAAGAGTCAAGCTTCCCACTTGTTGCCCCAAGTGTCGATTCCATTTCTCCATTCCCTAGTCTTCCACCCCATCTCAGTTCTTCTGTCCTTTTCCCTTCCAAATAGTCATCCCCTCTAAAAAAATAAGAAGTTCTAACTCCCTCCCCACCAAAAACAATTACAAATCTGGTTGAACCCCAACCTGCCACGCTTTTTACTTTCACAAGTCCATGTTAGGAAGATACTCAAGAATCCAGTCAAGGACAGCAAGAAGAGGAGCCCAACAGAAAAGAAATAACAGACAATCTGAAGAGTTGGGCTACAAAATTTGGGTTTACAAAGATCCCCTTGATGGTCAAGCCAATAGAGGAGGTCAGGGTTGAAGAACCGATGGTGGCTGAGGCTGATTTTGTAGCAGAGAAGGACCATACAGTTTCAAAGGCTCTAAGTGTGAAGCAGGCCATAGAAGAACTGTCAGTTATTCCTCCCAATTCATCCCCTTCAAGCTTTGATATTGAAGAAGAGTTTGAGATTTCAAACTTCATGTTTGAAGATGAGGGGAACCATGGTGAGAAAATTACAGATTCAAAGGACACCATGGAGGAGGTCGAACACACGCAGCAGGACAATGAGGAGGTAGATTATCTGTCTGACTTGGAGGATTATCTTGATAGAGAGGAGCTCGAGGAGATCACATCATTTTTTCCTCCATCTCTCACATCCCAAACACATGAGCCTACTGCCATGGAGGAGAACATTCAGGAACATCAACCTGCACTTCATAACAACCCTCTGGAACCAAGATTGGAAGACATGACTCTCCCATGTTCTTCACAGGAGAAGGAAGAGAAAAATTAGGAAGATGTCCCAATATCTGCTACACCATCCACTCAAGAAGGTCCACAAGAAGAATCCATTTTTGGAGTTGAATTTCATAGAAATGGGCAGATCTAAAGGATTATACCGTGCCTAATCAGGTACTTGGCTTCATTGGAGCCAAAGGAGAAACCAAAACCAGTCATGCCTACTTCAGGGCATGAGGATGAGCATCAAAGTACCAAGGGTCACCATCAACACCTCCAGAAGTCCAATGCAAGTCAGCTTAAGGGATTATTTTCCATTAATGCTAATACCTTGATGATTTGGGTGGAGGACCGACTTATTTTCAGTTTTTCACTTATCCAACCAGCCATGTTCAGTGCCAAATCAGTTGCATAGCTGCCATTTTTGAGGAAGGGAAGCTATTTCTCCTTATCAATTGCAATCTTTGTTTGAGCTCCCTTTACTATTGGTTAGAGTAGTGTAGGTAGGTTTTTTTTCACCATAATAAGTGCTTTTGCACACTTTGCATGTTCCATTTAGAGCATATATGATTTTCAGTTTGTACATAGTTTTTGGTGTTGTTGTTTTGCTCTTGCACAGTGCATTTAGTTGGATTTTTGGTGAAGTCCAACTTCAAGTTTCACCAGGTTTCCAAGAGGCTCAGAGGTTGGAGTTTTAGAGTTCAGATCAGTTTCATGTTCATCAAGCAGACTCCATGCCCAATGGATGCTTCAAGGCCACTGGCCTCTTCATCTAGTAGGCAAATGTCCTCATGAGTCACCAAATTGTTATCCCAAATTCACCCCCCTGGCAAATTTTGTGAAGACAACCCCACACATAGATAAAATATGAACAAGATGACTCAGACCTACAAGCTTGCATTCCAGAACGAGGCAAAAGAAAAATTCAAATTTTGAACCCAAGTCAAAGCTAAAGCGGGGCCACGGGAGTTTTTAGAATTTTGTGATTCTTGTAGAATGGGAAAAAGATAAACTGTGGACCCGTAGGCCTGATTTTTGTTCCAATCTAGCTGCCACATGTCCCATATCAAAAGGGAACCCATTTTTCAAGTTGTTTTCACACCCTCCTTTATGGACCTGATACAAACTTCTAAGGGGCATATATTTTTACTTAGGGCTCGAAATATTGCAAATCTGATACCATTGAAAAGATCTCGGCCTCACCCATGCCATGAAGGTTTGAAACTTTAATCTTTGAGGAAGTTAGGTGAAGAAAAATGGAGAAAACGTCTTTGGGCTTTCAATGCGGGATCTTCTCGCCTCAACAACTAGATTAGATTTGATCTATTTCCACTGTTTCCTCTTCCTTCAAGGTTCTGAACCAAGGATTGATGTAGTAAAGATGAATTTGGGGCAGATTTTATCAGAAGCATTAACAACAGTGGTTGAGTTCTGACCTACTTTTCCCGCTTCCCTCTCTCTTTCTTCTCTCTGATCAAATCTATAAATACAGTGGCAGGATTCATTGTAAATGGTTGTTGTTCATTCTTCTTCCCTGTCCCCCTCTCTCTTTTCTTCCCCAGGGTAAAAAATGGAGTATGAACCTCCTTTCACGACTCTGTAATGGAATCCTCTTGCCTCTTTCCCACTAACAATGTACTATGTGAACTTTTGGAGCAGGTGGTTGCTTTACATTCTTACCTGAATGACCTTCTCCTTGTTACGTGGTGTTGGTAAAAACCCTCTCCTAATTTTTGGATGTTTCATTAGAAGGGGACTAATTTTCCATAGCTGCTTGCAACAAATATCATTTCCCTAGAATTTCAAATGATTTCCGACATGGAAATTCTGACATTGGTCTTCTTCATCTTGTCAATGATATTAAAAGGAGGAGGGTTATCCTTTTTTTTCCCTTGATGGGCATGGATTTTTCTTGCATTTAGACTAGTCCATGAGCTACTACAACAGGTACTCTGGGATGATTCTACACATTCAAGGTTACGTTTGGTCTACTAATTCCTTGTTCTGTGAGAGTGGCCTGAGAAAAAACTAGACTAGATGATTTCCCCTCCTCTATATTCCTCTTCTTTGATTGTGTGTTAGCAGCTACACCCTAGAAAGGAGATTGATTGATTCCACATAAATATTCTACTTGCTAATTCATCAATGTGGTTTCCATTGGAGGAGCCTCTTGTTGACTTGTTTTTTGTTGGTTTTCTTCTTGACTCGCCTCCCGAGGCATGCTGATGATTTGCACCACTAAGGCCTCATTTGATGGATCTTGGAAGTATGTTGCTTGATCATAATAGTAGCCATATGGAGGGTACCATTCACATTCTTATGCCATATTGTTCTGGACTGGGACCATAGCTCTTGATGTTGATGTTGCATTGGGATTATAAGGCTGAGAAGATTTGATAGTAGAAGGTTTCCCTTGATTCTGATTAGAAGCTTGAGCAAGTGGTCTATTTTGGTGATATTGGGACATGTATGGCTGGGACTGAGGCTGAAAAGATATGAGATTCTGGGTCTATTGCCTATCGAGTGCCACTATCTTATTTCCAAAAAACCAAGTAAACATGACTCTCTCAAACAAATCCTTAAGTCAAATATTAGAAGGCACATGTGTGTATCTATGTTCCTAATCACAATAAATCTATATACAGTTATATCCATAAGAAAAACGAGAAAAATCTAAAGGAACCTTGATATGTGAAATGTTAAACAAAAACATACAGCCTAGTTGTAAAGAAATGAAGGGTCCCATGTTATGTGTTCTCCAGAAAATTATAGTCAACTAAACAATTTTTTAGAAACAAACCTTTAACATAATAATTGAATATTAGGAGACTCATAGTTGTTTAAAATGAATTTATTTAACAAATGAGCTATGGATAACTAATAAAATTGGAGAAAGGAAATAAAAGTAGTTTGAAATGTGAAATTTGTCACTTAAAATTCAAGAAAAATCTCTATAATGGGAACACAGGTGTAATATACCCTTCCATGTGCAATATGATTGTGAAAATATGAATTCCAAATTGGAGCCACAGATTGTGAACCAAGAATGATACAACTTAATTAGTTAGCCTACACATTTGGTTATAATAACTTGAAGATTAAAAGAGTGTATTGTTAGTATTACACAATGCTATGAAATGGACTCGGGATATGTTTTCTATCGATTTAGTAACCTTTCTTTTTCTTCCTGTGAATTTTCCTCCTTGAAACAAGAGTATTTTTCCAAACCAAGTAAACACGACTCTCTCAAACAAATCCATAAGTCAAATATTAGAAGGCACATGTGTGTATCTATGTTCCTAATCACAATCAAGCTATATAAAGTTATCTCCATAAGAGAAAAAAGAAAATTCTAAAAGAACCTTGATATGTGAAATGTTAAACAAAAACATGCAGCCTAGTTGTAAAGAAATGAAGGGTCCCATGTTATGTGTTCTTCAGACAATTATAGTCAGTTAAACAATTTTTGAGAAACAAACCTTTAACATAATAATTGAATATTAGGAGACTCATAGTTGTTTAAAATAAATTTATTTAACAAATGAGGTATGGATAACTAATAGAATTGGAGAAAGGAACCAACTGTAGAAATCAATCTTATCTAATACAAAGAATCCATGAAATAGCTACAGACAATAATTGAAATCAACAACTCTATATTATATTTTCATTAATTCACTATTTCAATACACTCCATTATATAGGAGATGTAAAATAACAATCTTTACAACAACATTTGTCTTCATATACAACCATACACCCATATGGTTTCAACCTCTCACCAATATAATAATAAAACAATACTAATTGTTTTATTATTCTAACTTACTAACTTACCACATACTAACCACATTTTACATTTACTATTTACATTTACATAGTAAATGTACTTTCACTAATTTACCATAATAATAATTACACATGTAATTATTATTCACCCATACAAATGGAGCACTAATACATATTTCCTAACATTCCCCCCCTTAGTGCGAACATGGGAAAACCTGCTTTGTACTGCAACGTGCCGCTACGTAGCATGCTCATGATCTGGATGGTTTCAAGGACAATACCAACAACCTCTGGATGGTTTTCCAAGTGGTTAACCAACAACCACACAACAGATGGTTTTTGAGGACAGTACCAACAACCTCTGGATAGTTTTTCTGGATAACTAACAACCACAATATCATGATGATGCAGTAGTATCAACAACTCTCATCACTATCTCACTGCAGGGAATAACATAGGAAATTCTACTGAAATATGTTGCTCGTACATACATAGAAAAAGCTGACGTAATGGAAATGGAACATTGGATCATGTGTGAAATTTCCACTTATTGAAAACAGGATCACTGCAAACTGAGGCACACCACACTGGAAGCACTAAAATCAAATTGCAGACACACATGTCACCAAAACTGATATGCGGCCCCGTCGTTGGCAACTGACGAGAGGTCGCTGAATGACCTCCAACCTCCGTTTGCCTCCATCCTCCAGTAACTTCACTTAGTATAGAAATTGTTCATAGTTATAGTCAATTTTATCTGTTATTTTTTCATCTCTAGTTTCCCATTTTACAATTTTACTTACATCTGTAGGTGCTTTTTCTTTTCCATCTACTATCATCCATAGATTTTTATTCATTAACTGCATCTGGATTTTTACTCTCCATGTATGGAATTTCAGCCCATTAAATTTATATAATGGTGTATCCATTTTATTGAATCTAAATATCCAAAAAAATTGAATGTAGATTTGAATTACCTTTGATTCTCTGTATGAGTGTATAGGGTTCATGTTTATGTAAGTGTCCTACGTGATTTTGAGTTTCTTTATTTGGATCCCATGTGGTGTTGTGTATCTAATTGTAATTGAAATAATTTAAAAAATATGTACACAAAATTATTCATACAAATGGAGATAATTTTACTGTTGTATTTGCAAAATAAAGTAATTGAAGTTTGAAAAATAAGGTGTTGAAAATTGAGGAAACCTAAATGTAATGAATATGTTACATATGGTATCAGAGTGGAGGTTCATGCTCTCAAACCTCTGGGATAGATTAGAGTTGAGATGATCTTGCATAGTGGTGCTGGAGATTGGAAGAGTAATGTGATAGATGTTGTGATGTGAACAATGTTGTAATTGTGATATTATGAACTCACGTGTTCTGCATGTCACTTAGTGTGTATTTGTTATCATGTTGATGTGTTTGTCATGAGATTATTCACTCTCCTTTTTTTGGACTCAATGAGGAGTTCACATGTGATGTGCTTTTTGTGTGTGAAAATAATGTTATTGTGGATTACAGAGTGTTGGAGTGTTTTGTTATTATGTGATTTGAAGATGTGTTGCATGAAAAAAATTGGTGTATAGTGAATTGGATTTTATCATGACGTCGCCACCTTGTTGAGATGAATTACTTATGTCACTATGTTGTATTGAAATTGATTATATGTTGTAATGTTAGTCATTGTTTTCATTATACGTATAATTTATGTAATATGTGATGGTTCATGTCATGAATTAGGGGCATATGGTAATCGTATGACCCTTATTATGCAGTACTTTCACCTTAGGTGCATTATGTGGAAAAGTGATGTATCATTACCCATAAAAGTAATGATTTTGTTATGCCCTGTATATATACCATGTGTAAGATGTTATGGTTAATGTGCATGACACACCATTGTGTTAGTAATGTAGTTATGCGCTATGTTGTGAACCTTACACTAGATGACCCTAAGGGAAGCAACTGTCAAGAGTGTATGTGTGAAGAGAGGAGGTGTGGACCAGGTTTTCACAATCTTGATCCGAGTACGAGTGAGGAAGTGGAGTCTTATATAGACTGAAAACCCACTTCTATCTATTTAGTATACTTTGATCTTGCTCAGTATATTATGGATGTGCACCACCTTAGGCTCAACTTATGCAAACTAGCATCCCCTTCTCTTTCCTATTGGGTTGTACATCAAACAATCCTATGTGATTTTAACTATGTTGAGCCTAGTGGGAGTATGAATGGATTATCCAAGCAGAGATGATGATAATTACATTATTTGATATATTCATTTATGGTTACCTGTATATGTTTACGAGCTGAGGTTCGACATACGAGTGCCAACAACTCGATGAGTACCCCTTTGGTGGTTAGATAAGGCCACGTAGTGATTGTAATGTGATATTTCTATATACATATTTTATTCATAAATTGATCATTATCTCTTTCCTTGTGAGAACCAACAATTTTCTTGACTGATGTGTGCTTATATTTTGGGATTTTTTTGGTTGTTGCACTAACATGTAGATATTTACACTAACTATGGCTATTTAGCCATTTGTTTTCCTTAGTTTTAAACTTTCTTTTCATGTTTAAAATTTTTATAGCCTATCCCAAGGCTATTTATTTTTGTCACTTGTCAGTTCAAATGGATTTTTATGTTGGTTTTAATGTCGTAATGTGTTGGAATAGGGTCATGGGATTCACCATGGAGTGGTTGAACCTATGGACCCGCTTCGTTGTATTGGGGTATGCCCCAAGGAGTTACAGATAACTAGCGGGTTACTGAACCATGAGTTATTATGTCACTTGGGTTAGGGGTGACGGGGCTCTATGTGCCCAGGGCCATAAGGTGACTTGAACTCATTAAATGGAGAAAGGAGATGGAGCTCTATGGTTTAGAGAACTGATATTATTGATGACACTCTATGGCTGAGTGATCTGATGTTCTTGATGGCACTCTATGGTTGAGTGACCATATATTATCGATGGAACTCTATGGTTGAGTGAACCGATATTCTTGATGGGGCTCTATGGTTGAGTGACCTGACTTGGTTTTGGCACTATGATTCTTTCTCCTAAGAGGTATATGGAGTTGTTTGGTGATGCTTTGGGAGGTAAATGGAGTTGTTTTGTGTTTCATTTGGAGATATATGGAGTTGGTTCGTGATGTTTTGCGATGTGTGGAGTTGGTGTCATGAATTATGTGTACTCTTATGAGTCTTGTTAGGCATTGTTATGATTGAGGTCAGACGCTCCTCTGTTATGTGGATATGGTCTTGGCACTGTGAAGGTACTATCATTGTCTTTGGATCATGTGATACTAGTTGTATATGTATCAGCATGATGATTCTATTTTTCAGTCACATGTGTGTGTTGGATTTATGCCTATGACATGAATGTTGGAAATCCTTTGTTATGTGGACAAATTTTTATTTATTTATTTTCATAGTGGAATTAGAGGTCTTGTGATGTGATACTGTTGTGAAATTATGTATCAAGATGTCTCATGGGTCGTTTGTGTTGTGCTGAGTTTTTTGTGACAACCTGAGACCAATTACTGTTGGGTGCCCATGAACATAAGACAATTGAAATTCTAAACAATGAATATTAAGAGCTTGAGATTAAGAAATACTATAAAGGAAAAATACAAATTATGTAATAAATTAAAAGATAACTAACTACCAATCTTCACAGAACATTAAAATTTATGATATTGCCAAAATTAGTTTGCTTCTGTGTGGTAATGTTGTACCAGTAAGCCGATTTTTTAAATGACATATGTTAATATTGAATTTCTTGCCTACATTTTCTTCGATCTTTGAGGTTGTGTCACATCAAGGACGATGATCTTATAAGGGTAGGGAGATGTAATGCCCCATTGATTGGAGACATTGAGCCACATTTGGCAGTGCATTTTTCCGGTTGATAGCATATAGGACGCCTCTCTAGCTGGCATGGAGAACGACACATCCTAGACAGCCTTTCATATCTATCATTTCCTTGCATAATAATTTAACCACTTTATTGTGATCCCAAGGAAGTAACCCCGCAGAAAACCACTTCATGTTTCAAATTTAATAGCATTGGGATATTGCAACAAACAAGAATACATGGGTCTCTCCTTCACGGGATAGTCACACTATCACACCAATGCAACAAACGGGTCTTCAACGTGATCAGTTTACCTTTTTCAGATGCCTCCGAACTTGGACAAAAATGAGACTTTTCTCAGATGTTGTAGTTGCAAGTGTTCTGGTAGATACATATGCAAAACATGGAAGGGTGCATTTGGCATGATAACTATTCGACTAAATTCCTAAACGTGGCCTCATGGACTGTAATGATGGAAGAATATGTACAAAATGGGTTTGTTAAAAAGGCCGTGGAACCTTTCAAGAAATGGAAATCCAAGCTTCACAGCCTTTCTAGCACCCTCCATGCCTGTGCCAAAACATGAACTCTACAAAAGAGTATGGACATCCATCAAAGCATAATGGAAATCTAATTTTCCTTTGCCTTGCTTTCCCAGACTGCACCAAAATGGGAGATTTGGAAAAGGTAATAGAAGTCCATCAAAGCATAATATATAAAGGATTTTTGTCAGATGTTTTGTTACAAGTTACCTAGTAGATATGCATGCAAGCATAGAAATATGCACTTGGCATGTGAACTGCTTGACTGTATGCCTGAAAGTAAGGTGGCCTGATGCACTGCAACGGTTGTAGGATATACACGGAAATGGGTTGTTGAAATGGCATAAAGAATTTTTTTGTATTTTTGTTTCTTATTTATGTTTGGTGCCAGAGAAGTGTGGTCTGTCATTTTGTGGCTGAGTGCTTGGTATATTTTGGTAGTTCCATCCAATCCAATGAAATAATTTGAAATAGGAAAAGGGGGAAAATGGGTCGTTGCAAAGTGGAGCTGCCTTTTGGCCAATTGTATGCTGTAAAGACATTACAATTAGCTCCTAAACAAAGATAGGATACGATTATGAAGAAGGATATCAAAACCACATGAGAGATCCATAACAAAAATATGGTTAAGCTGTTGGAAATGTTCACTGGGTTGGAGTGGGTTTCCTTCTAGTAGCTATAATTTAGAGACAATGGTCACACTCAAAAATAACAATATGGAACACCTTAGGCTTCTCAATTCTATGAATTACCTTGTGAAAGAAATAAGGTGAATTCAACCTCTTCCTCATTTAAATAATGATATTCAAGCCAAAATGAAAGATTTCAAGTAAATGTGAAATGGGGACTTGTGGGTGCATGCGATTTGTTTGATAGAATTCCTGGTAGAGGGATGAAGCCTAATGGAGTGCGAGTGAAACCACATGGATTACCTCATACACTGCAGACACAAATATCTCCCAGGCATGGTTCATCTCTCATAAAAAAAAAATTTTAGTTTTTATTTGCAACAAGATAAAATTTTAAACCGTAGGATTATCATAGCCCTGATTATTTAAATAATCTTGTTTTCAAAACAATAAGACGTCATATCGTAACTTACGTAATCCAATTATTCCTTGGTAGGAAACCATGAACTCAAACCCTCATTCAATTATCTAGAAAACTTCCTGACTAAACTAGATTGCTACAATACTCTTTTTTATTAATAAGTTGAAGTTGCTTTCCCGGTAAATATGTTGAGTTTAAATAGATAAATTGTGATTTTCGGAACTCGCAAAGCAACCTTCATAAATACGGAAAGGGGATGTTAAGATTCCTTTGTGTAATGTGTTATGTGAGGAGTCACTTCAATCTTTGTATCGACCTCAAATGATGTTAATACGGGACCAAAGTAACCGTGTAAATATAGTTAGTAAAAAAGGGTAAATAAGATTAATCTATGGAATGCCGCTACGTAAATGGTACACCTTTGAGAAATGTCAAAACCAAATAAAATGTCATATGTGATCATAAAATGAATGTAATAAAGTAGAGGTCCACGACTAATACAACAACATAATAAATAAAAAAATCAAATATGGTGCATGATCAAATGCTTTGTTTACATAAATGTGGATTAAATGACGATGCTAATGAAATAATAAAGTGTAGCCTTGAGAATGGGATACCTTCAACTGTAGCCAAGGTCTTGTGAGTTAAGGAAATTACACTCAAGTTGGACTTGTAAAAGCTATTAGAACCCTTGGCGTAGATAGGAATATATCAAACCTAGGATCACTTAGGAAGTAGAATTTATGGTCGAAACATGGAATTAACCCCTTACTATTGAGAGTAAATCCTTAAGACGATGAAATAAAAGTAGTTTGAAATGTGAAATTCGTCACTTAAAATTCAAGAAAAATCTCTATAACGGGAACACAGGTGTAATATACCCTTCCATGTGCAATATGATTGTGAAAATATGAATTCCAAATTGGAGCCACAGATTGTGAACCAAGAATGATACAGCTTAATTAGTTAACCTACACAGTTGGTTATAATAACTTGAAAATTAAATGAGTGTATTGTTAGTATTAAACAATGCTATGAAATGGACTCGGGATATGTTTTCTATTGATTTAGTAACCTTCCCTTTTCTTCTTGTGAATTTTCCTCCTTGAAATGAGAGTATTTTTCCAAACCAAGTAAACACGACTCTCTCAAACAAATCCATAAGTCAAATATTAGAAGGTGCATGTGTGTATCTACGTTCCTAATCACAATCAAGCTATATAAATTTATCTCCATAAAAGAAACGGGAAAATTCTAAAAGAACCTTGATATGTAAAATGTTAAACAAAAACATGCAACCTCGTTGTAAAGAAACGAAGGGTCCCATGTTATGTGTTCTTCAGACAATTATAGTCAACTAAACAATTTTTGAGAAACAAACCTTTAACATAATAATTGAATATTAGGAGACTCATAGTTGTTTAAAATAAATTTATTTAACAAATGAACTATGGATAACTAATAGAATTGGAGAAAGGAACCAACCACGCATTCCCCATTAAAGATTAATGCTCTGCAAAATAAAGTAATTGAAGTATGAAAAATAGGAAATTTTAAACCTTATGTGTTTAATTCTGTTGAAAACTATAAGGTCATACAATGGAAACCTAAATGTAATGAATATGTAAACGATGAAAAGGCCATGTCGTGGAGTATGCCTATCTTGTGTTTCTTATTGTAATTGGGTCATTGTCTTGGTTTACGTCATTTGAGTAAGACATTGATGTGTACCCTATGTTATCCTATTGTATGAGTGGGTTCATGTTTATGTAAGTGTCCTATGTGATGTCGAATTTCTTTATCTGGATCCCATGTGGTGTTGTGTAGCGTGCAATTTAAATGAAAAAAATTATTCTAATAATTTTACTGTTGTATTTTGGTGTTGAAAATTGGGGTGTTACCATTAGATTGTTGATAAGGTGTTATATTAGGATTCACATTTGTCATAGGAAGTAACTTCGAAAATAAGACATTCAATAATATTTTTTGTAGTTGACCATATAATCAAAATGATTATTTTTTCGTGTTCTACATAGGATTCTTCAAGAAGCCCAAACCCTAAATGTCATTGCAACACACATGTATTCCATTTCCTTCAAAGGGTAAAGGATGTTGGTCATCCTGGTTTTCCTCCCTCCATTGGAGAAGCATTTTAGCTCTTCTAAAATACTGGATGTGACTTGAGGATACTAATCAAGGAGCCCATAAAAAAGGTATATCAGTGTTGATAGTGAGAAAGGAGGTCGACAACATGTATGGTGTATAGATTTGTTAGCTTTAACAACACAAAGTAGTTGCAGGACAAGAAGTGTAGTTCATTTAGCAAATCAACTACAATAAATATTGGATAGACAGTAACTCATGCAGCAGCAGTAGGGAAATTTATCATTCCTCCCTACAACAACTCATTTCGGAGGTATTGTATTGATACCTATTTAATTTTCATGGATATCCAACAACCATAGGAAAGATTGAAATAAAGAAGTTCATGCAACAAGCTATTCTTCAGCAACATAAAGGTATTTTATCATTCCCAACTACTACAAATCATGTCATATGAATTTCATGGATACCCATTTAGTTTTCATGAATATCAATTGTGGTAAGTTGGACCTTGCACATTTTGAGAAACCCATTCAGCATGGCCTTCTTTGCAGGTAGATTTTTTGCATTTACAAATCTTTCATTTTTGTGTCTAGCAAATGCAAACATTTATCATGTTCCATGAATATTGCGTTCTTTCGAATGAAACCCCCTTCATCATATCTTCAAGAGACTCTATTTCTTCTCCATTATAGCTCCTTGTAATAATGTTTTATATTAAATAATATAGGGAAATTCCTTTCTCAAATATCTATCTATAATTTTCCTAGCATTCTATATCCTATGCTGCTTAATGAAATCACAGGTTTATAGGATCTGACTCTATTACATATTCCTATCGTTGTCAATGTTTGTAAGATCTTGATTGTAATATTCATATCCCATTGATGAGTACCATATGTAATATTTGATTGTGGGCTGATATGTGTCAGTCGGTTCCTTTTTTTTATAGATTCAAATTAGTTATATAGATTCATGTTTTTATTTCCATTCTTTGTGGTGTTGTGCAGGTCCATGTGTGGTGGAAGTCATCACTTATTCTCACCCGAAGGATTGTCTGAGTTGCGAGCAGTTGTATTTTCCTTTCCCATACGTGCTCTTAGTTTCATTTTTTATTGATGTCCTTTTCTGTCAAAAACATTCTTAATAATCACTTAAATAACTTAAATAGATATACGTACTTCCATATAACCTTACTAATCATTGAATACCATTTATAATTACATAAATTGGAAAACTATTTTAGCTGTACTTTTTGTCTCCAGAAATTTTTGTAACTTCAACTGATTTTGAAGGGACAAAAAAAAATGGCATGTAACTTATGTATAGCTGTGATATTAATCCACCTCAGTAGTCATTCTCATCCTCCATAATTAGTCCAGTAGAGGAAGCTGTGATTATTGTATACATTTGGAACTGAGATTGAGGAAGTTTAGAGAAAGTTTTAAGGTCTGTCCATTCCATCCACTTCCCAAATCTGTACAAGTCATTAAATATTTTAATTCCTTTCTCCAACCAAAGGAGGGCAGGGAAGCCTCTTCTTAAGGCAAGGATCTTGTCATTATTTATTATAATGAGAAGAGTTTATTCCAGTTTTTTTTGTTGTGTTACTCCACTTAATCTTTTCAAATGTAGCCTATATTTATGCTCAGAGAATTTTCCAAACCCAGGAATAAGTTACAGTGTGCTCAGTTGTACAGTCTTATAATATTAAAATTATACTAAAAAGAAGTTACATTAAACAAGCCTATAGATAGTTTCGATCAGAACAGTAATCCAAAGAAAGTAGGAAGAATCTAGCAGAAACTAAGAAATACTAGGTTAGTAAGCAGGTTTTGACTCAGTATATTATCTTTCTGTAGAAAAGAATTTACTATTGGAATCCTCAATCAAATGAATACAATGAAACATTTTACAACTATAATTTTTGAAACATGGATGCATGACATATGATTATGAAGAAAATAAGTTCTCATGTATGAAAATAAATTCTCAAGTATAGATGCGAAAAATACAGGAAGGTCTTGTGATGCAAATAAATTCTCTACGTATGTAGGAGACTTAGGGGATTCCTATAAGACAGCTATAAACATTTTACGTAAATATATTGTGTCAACATACTCTAGGCTTTATGCTATCCTTTAAATAAATGAGCTTGCATTGTTGCACGGGACTCTTCTAATCTTAGACATGGATGTTATATTGGTTCCAAAACTTTCAACAATAGGGGCGTCGAAACCATAGTTTGATGCGCATGATGCTGTAATACGGTGCATGCCTTGTGACAGCTGAAAGTTCATCTGGTGGATATTCTCCATGAACATTGTTTGTGTAAGCGTCCTTGCCCCATAGTATCATTCTTATTAGTAAGCATTGTTTGTGAAAGCATCTGTAGAGTCATTTTTATTAGTGCATTGAAAAAATGTTGTTGGATGACATTTTTTCAACAATTTGTAATAGCATATATGGAGAAAACCTTGTTGGTTGATATTTGTTCAACAATTTGTGACGAGGGATGTTCTGTGAGCCATGGTGGATCTTAAAACCTATGCTTTTCTCCCTATTCAGTGAATGTCTCACCTGGTTTATCACTTGTATCAATGGGCCCTACTTCCTTTCGGTTTTACTTGATAACACTTCCACTACCCCTTTTTAGAGACTGTGCTAAAAATGTAATATGTAATGATTCCTCTAATACTCCAAAAAAAAAAAAAAAAAAAAAAATTACTAATTGCTATGGACGAGTTCATCGACTCTTGAACAATACATATTAACATTTCTACCAGTTGTTTTTCTTTTCCTGTCAAGATGTTATTCCCAGTCTTATCAACTGTCATCATCCACACATTACCACTTCTTCTCGATAGAAAATCAAGAGACAGAAAACCCAGCAGTAGTCTCTGAAGGCTCACAAAATCGTTGTTATCCTCCTGAGATGCTATCAGATATACCAAATAATGTGTGCGGCGCCAACACCTTTTCATCCCCTGAAAGGATAAGCTCGACCATTAATATATGACCCATGGCAGATGGAGATAGCAGTCATGCCCATTTAAATTACTATTCAGAGGAGTAAAGCGTAAGAAATGCATTTGTTGCTCACTGCAAGTGTGTGTGTGTGTGTGTGTGTGTGTGTGTATTTTACCATTTACAGCTCTGGGTATGTCTAGATTCCCATTTATAGAGCGATATAACAGTTATTACAGTTATTTTCTTGGGTAGTCATGGCTCCTTAGGGGATAAACATATAGGCAAGGGTTGTTCTGCTCCTCAACAGAATCACCAAGTTCAAATCCAAGGGGGTAAGGTGGGTGTGCCTCTACAAGAGCTATCCCATACACCAAACTTGAGGTGCTGGCTATGCCTGGGTTTTTGGCATTTCTATTCATTTGAACGCCTAATTTACATATATGCTGCTTCTTCCCAAGTATTAATTTCTCTTCATTCCCCATTTGTGAATCTAGCATATATAACTTTGTTTATGCCTGGATTCACATGGAAAGTATCTACGACAACCATGTTGTGCAATTATTTCAGTTTATTCCACTGCTAATTTTATGTAAAAATATATTAATGTCAAACAACCTTTCTACATTTTGTTGAGCTACATTAACAACAAGAAATCTTATATAATAAATAAAAAAATTCAATAATTTTATTTCAACATACCCAAAATCATGTAAGCAGTAAGGTTAACCAAACACAACTCTATGACTTTATGAAAACAATCCTACCATTTGCTACTTCATTTGCCATTTACTTGAAATTACTACCCATGGCATAAGCTCTGCGAGCTGGTTATACTTTGAAATCGACCGATCCTAATCAGCAATGGCCACTGGGACCCAAACCCAATCAACTTTGAAGTCATGGTGTGTCTCTTACATCTCTTTAAACAATTCTGTTAGAAATCAGATTCCCGTTTCTGAAATTTCCAGCATTGAAATGAGTAGGAAGACAATATTTAGGTTATAATAGCACGGACTGTTACCTGCAACATTTAAATTAAAATGTCAAACAATAAGCATTTGCAAATTTGTATGGGATTTATAAACTTCAAGTAGCAGAATTGAGTACCTGATCTTGATTGTTTTCTGTGATTGCGTCCAATTCTTGATTGTCTTTTGTCATGGGTAACCTCTGCAATATGATATATTCTATTTTAAATGCTAAAAAATAAATCTCTCTTAGAGGCAATTTCTTCTACAAAAACTGATAACCTTCTTTTTGGTCAAGGTCAAGTCTTTCAACAATGGCTACAGCAGTTGTCGAGAGTCTGATGCAATCATTTTTTCTTCGAGTTTCCGCTAGTACTGAATTTTGTGTAGAAAATCTGCAGTCTTATACAGCAAACAGCGTACAAGAAATAAACAGAACAATTAAATAACTTGCATAAACAAATGAATATTCGAACCAACACTGTTGTGCGTAATCTCCATTTATAAAAGTTTTATTATACTCAGAGCTTCAGCTTTTTACAATCAAGTTGTGCGTGAAGCTGTGTGCTTTCAATGCACATCCTTACTTTCTTGTAAAACAATAACAAACTGCTGCTAATAAATAAGCTTCTACAGCTCTAAAAATAGAGCATTCTAAAATTAAACTCTTGCTTTAAAACAGTTACATGCTATGCAATAAAGCATATTTATTATTTCAATTAAATCTAATCCTAAAAATAGGAATTTAACTAAAGCAAGACTCATGCTAAACTAAAGCAAATTAAATCTATTTTTAATCCTTCTAAAATAGCTACGGTTGGAATTAGCAATGCATGGTGCATGCATATTTCCAACACTCCCCCTTAATTTCAAACTGTAGCTTTCACTCTTTTGGAGCTTCATTTACTTTTTCAGATTTTCCATGCACGGGATCACAAACTCCCAAACAGTCTCTCAAATATTCAAAAACTTCTTTTGCCAAAGCCTTTGTAAAAATGTTTGCAAACTGATCTTCGGATCTGCAAAATTCAAGATGAATTTCCTTGTTGTTTACCAGCTCCCTAATGAAATGATACCTCGTATCAATATGCTTGCTCCTCTTATGAAAAACATGATTTTTGGACAACACTATGGCTGAGTAGTTGTCACAAAAAATCTATGTAGCTTCTTCTTGTTTCTGTTGTAAATCTGTCAACACTCTTCTCATCTAAACAACTTGACATGTTGCTCTTGTTGCTGCTACATACTCTGATTCTATAGAAGATAATGTGACAATATGGGCTGCTTCTTTGATGCCCATGAAACCACTCCTATTCCAAAGTGAAAAGTATAGCCGGATGTGCTTTTCCGATCATCTTACTTCCAACACTATCAGTGTCTGTATAACCAATGAGAATGAACTCATCTAAAATTGAATATAGAATTCCATGATTCCTTGTTCCACGTACATACCTCAAAATTCTTTTTCCATCTTGCCAATTTGAATCTTTTGGAGATTCCATGAACCTTGATATGAGGCTCACACCATACATGATATCAGGCCTTGTGGCCATCAAATACATAAGACTTCTAACCAAATTTTTAAACAATGTTGGATGTACAAACGATCCTTCATCCTCTTTGCTCAACCTCAAACCTACTACAACTGGTGTTGGCACTGGCTTACAATTCAACATGTTAAACCTTTTCAAAACATCACTTGAATACTTTGCTTGTGAGATAAAAACTTCACCTTCTAATTGTTGAACTTCAATACCCAGAAAATAATGCATAAAACCAAGATTTGTCATCTCAAACTCCTTCTTCATGGCTTATTTGAATGACTCTGTAGATAGATTTCTAGTAATGATCAAATCATCTACGTATAAACAGACAATTAAAATTTTACCTTGCTCATTTATCTTGGTGTATAAGGGAGGCTCACTTCTGCTCCTACTGAAACCATTCTCAATCAAATAAGAATCTATTATGTTGTACCAAACTCTAGGTGTTTGCTTGAGACCATAGAGCGCTTTCTTCAATTTGTATATTTTTTCTTCATGACCTTCAATCTCATAAACTTCTGGCTGATTTACATAAACTTCCTCTTCAAGGAATCCATTTAAGAAAGCTGATTGAACATCCATCTAATAAATAGGCCATTTGTTTTGAGTTGCAATTGCTAAAACCATTCTTACCATGTCCAAATGTACTACTAGTGCAAATGTCTTGTTTTAGTCAACTCCATATTGCTGCATAAAACCTCTTGCAACCAGCCTTGCTTTGTGCTTCTGTACTTTTCCATAAACATTGTATTTTGTCTTGTAGACCCATTTGACTCCTATCATGTCCTTTTCTTTTGGAAGATCCATCAGCTCCTATGTTTGATTCTTCTCTATAGTATCGATCTCATCATCCATGGCTTTTTCCCAAACTTCATTCTTTATAGCCTCTTCATAATATACTAGATCTGCAGCTTGAGAAAATAATGCAAAAATTGAAATTGAATTAGTTGTATCAACATTATTAAGCTCACTTAGACTTCGTGTTTTCCTCTACCCAGGACTATTCGATGCAAGACTGTTTTGTGGTGATGGAGTAGCTTTTGGTGTTCACTGTGGTGTCTCTTGCATGGCTGAAGATGGCTAAAATATTGGTGACCTCCTGACTATATATGGATGTGTAGCTTGTGCTACAACTTGTGGTGCATGTCCAAGATTTGTAGATACAATACCTTGTTGCTATAAAATTTTATCTATCATATCATCATGCAGAATAGCTATTGATATACTCACTGTTTTCTCTATACTTCCATCCCATGCTTCATTCTCAATAAACTGTAAATCCCTGTTGATCACAACCTTTCCAGTGACTAGATTTTACAACTTGTATGCTTTTGTATTATCTGAATACCCAATAAAAATACACTTTTCTCCTTTGTTGTCTAACTTCTTCCTTAGCTCATCAGATACATGTGCATACGCTACAAAACCAAAAACTTTGAAATGTGAAACATTGTGTTTTATGTTAGTCCATGCTTGTTGAGGAACCATGTTCTTAACAAGTTTCATTGGACACCTGTTCAAAATATAAATAGAAGTTGCTAATGCGTCTACCCAATAATCATTTGGAAGTTGTTTTGCCTTCAACATGTTTCTCGCCATCTCCATGATGGTTCTATTTTTCCTCTCTGCCACACCGTTCTGCTGTGGTGTATACCTGGTAGTAAATTGCTTGTGTATACCATGATATCTACAAAAATTCATAAACTCATTAGAAATATACTCACCTCCTCTGTCCTTTCTGAGAACTTTGATGTAGTAACCACTTTGCTTCCCCACTAATGCCTTGAACTGCTGAAATGTATCAAAGACATCTGATTTATTTCTCAGAAAATAAACCCATGTCTTCCTTGTGTGATCATTAATGAATGTCATAAAATAAATACAACCTCCAATAGAAGTTGTCTGCATAAGTCCACATAAATTTGAGTGTACAATCTCAAGTGGTGCACTTGCTCTTGCTATTTTTCCAACCGGGAATGAATCTTTGTGTTGCTTCCCTAAAATACAACCTTCACATACCCTTTCTAGTTTCTGAATCAATGGCAAACCTTTAACCATATTCTTTCTATGTAATAAATTCAAACCTCTAAATTTCAAATGTCCATACCTTAGTTGCCAAAGCCATGATTCATCCTTCATGACTGAATGAAAAGAAGATTGTGTTCCTTCAGCACAAGACTCAACTATATTTACACAGGAATTAGTGAAGGACTTGCTTACTCTAGTGCAGACCTGATTTGCATTGGCGTAGGACTCATCTGTTTGAGCGCAGGACTCAACAAAAGACTGCTTTGGCTTAGTGCAGGACTTTGCTGCAAACAGAGCTACTGATTTCTTCTTTTTTCTAGGTTTTAAAATCAATGGAAACATCCTATTGTTACTCATTGTCACTTTTGCAATCAATTGAGTGCTAGGAGCTTTGTCCACAATTTCACGCAATCATTGTCTTCCATATAGACTCGGTATCCTTTTTGTACCAGGTGTCCAATACTCATAAGGTTATGTTTCAAACCTGAAACATAGTA
Organism: Taxus chinensis; assembly: GCA_019776745.2. NCBI lineage: Eukaryota > Viridiplantae > Streptophyta > Pinopsida > Cupressales > Taxaceae > Taxus > Taxus chinensis. Next base: position 104,214,820 of record CM034156.1, read on the forward strand.
AACATCTTGCATACTTGTTTTCTCCCCATGTCTTGTTAGAATACTAACCGTGTCTTTTCCTTTTACAGACACAATATTGTTATTTCCAAGAGTTACATCACTCTTAACTGAATCATCCAAACTAGAAAACAAATCTAGATTACCTATCATGTGATTACTACAACCTGAATCCAAATACCATACATCACATGGACTCTCTTTTCACAAATTACATTCAATAGGGGATAAAGAAGGTATTGCTTCAGTAATCCTTGTGCATGCAATAAACATAGGTTTAGAAATAGAATTTCCAACCTGATTTTGATTTTGCCTCTCCTGATCATATTGCTTTTTTTTGCAATCATAAGAATAGTGCCCATACTTCTTGCAATAAACATGGGACTTAGCTTGTCTCTGACCATAACTATGTTCTTGATTCTATCCTCTTCCACCTGATTTTGATGAACTGTTGTCGTGTCCTCCAGATGGACTTCATCCTCTGCCTCTTGGGTTGAAACTTCCTCTTATTTTTCCGTGACTAACTATTGTCTGAGATGCAAAACCCTGATCTATACTTGTATGTGATCTATTCATCCTTTGTTCATGATTGATTAGTGATGCATGTAACTCATCAATAGAAAACTGACTCAAATCCTTAGTTTCTTCAATAGTAACAACTAAAGGATCAAATTTCATAGGCAAACTCCTAAGCTATTTTTCAATAACCCTTCTATCTTCAAGAGTCTCACCATGGGATTTGATTTGATTGACTAAGCCAACTACATAAGTAAAAAATAATTCTACAGAATCTGAATCTTTCATTGCTAAATTATCAAATCTCTACGAAGTAACTATAGCTTGACAGTTTTTACTTTCTCCTTACCTTGATATGCAACTTGTAATGTGTCCCATGCGGTCTTTACTTGACTAGCTATTGCCACACTTAGAAGAATTCTTTCATGCATTACCTGATGAATATAGAAAAGAGCTTTGCCATCCTTCTTTCGTAACTCCTTCAAAGTATCTTTCTCTTCCTGAGAAAGTGCAGTATATGTTGTTGCATTTGCAGGCTTTGTGTACCCATCTTCAATGATCTCCCACATGTCTTGAGATCTGAATAGTGCCTTCATGGTCAACGACCAGTATTCGTAATTATTTCCATTAAATTGCGGGGTCTACATGTCAGATGTAGAAGCCATAGTTTGCTACCAATTTAATAAGCTGCTGGAATAACCTACTCTCAAATTGTAGAAAATATGCAGTCTTATACAGCAAACAACATAAAATAAATAAACAGAACAATTAAATAACTTGCATAAACAGATGAATATTCAAACCAGCACTGTTGTACATAATCTCCATTAATAAAATCTTCATCATGCTTAGAGCTTCATCTTTTTACAATCAAGTTGTGCATGCAGATGTGTGCTTTCAATGCACATCCTTACTTTCTTGTAAAACAATAACAAACTGCTGCGAATAAATAAGCTTTTATAGCTCTAAAAACAGAGTATTCTAAATTTAAACTCTTGCTTTAAAACAGTTGCATGCTATGCAATAAATTAGATTTATTATTTGAATTAAGTCTAATCCTAAAATAGGAATTTAACTAAATCAAGACTCATACTAAATTAAAGCAAATTAAATCTATTTTTAATCCTTCTAAAATAGCTATGGTTGGAATTAGCAATGCATGGTGCATGCATATTTCCAACATGTTGAACATATTTCCCAACAAAGCACTTGAGATATTTTCCCATCGTTTGAAGCTCTTAAATATTTTTTCATGTGCAACCTTTGTTTTAATTATATAAGTGCCAAACTCCCGAAAATTGGGGCCTGCAAATATTGCTAAGGATATATCAAATAATGAAACTTCTTCAGAATTTTTAGGTTTATATGCAACAATTTTGTCTATAATTTTTGTTAGGACTTCAGTGAAAGATCTTCCAACATAAATGATATTCATATGGTTCAGATTTTTCAAGATGTCGTTAATATTTTCTCTAGCATTTCCCAGTTCCATCAAGATATAATAAATAATAGGGTAGTTTCTAATGAAATTTGTTTAGAAGGAAAAACCGGCCTTCCATACAAATCAATTAGAGCCTCTTTGTCTTTAAATAATTTTGATGCAACGTCTTCCTCTATCTTCTCCTTATTCTGCATTATTTACAAGGGTGTGCATATAAATCAAAAAATATCTCCCCTTCTGGATTTATATGCCAATTACTACTCGTTAAAACACTTCTTAACACAAAAATATCTTTTTCTTTTACTAGTTCATTCGGGAAGTTTAGAGTGACATCTTAAACTACCATTAGTTCCAGGTCATATAGGTTTGCTAATCTATATTAAAACAATTACATATGATACCTAGCCTGGAGGGTCTGATAACACTGTAAACTGACACCGTCTCTTTGTCTTAAACTGTATAAAACTACCACGAATGTCCACAACTCTCAAGCTCTAGATTTTTACACTCTTTTCATCCACTTGCCCTCCAAAATAGGACAGTAGGAAAGATTAATATATTTTAATGTCTTTTAATATATTTTTGTCTCTAATTAATACCCTCCCCATATTTTAGTCTCTAATTATTACCCTCCTTAACTCACAGCCTTTATAACATTTTTTATTAAAAAAAATCTTGCTCCTATGAGGTGGCTTGTAAGCTGGAAATGCAACAATGAATATGGTAGATATTACATGTTAATGGTGTAGGCTGACATGGAAAACTGTACATTTTTTCCTTTTGAATTTGGTCAAGCTTAGAAGAATGATCTAGGTCTCTTTTAGCGGGATTTTACTTATTAGATTTAGATAGCGATTACTCTTGCTGATACACTTTCTATAGAGATAAATGGATATCCTCTCTTAAAATGTGGAAATTTTTTAGTGAGAATAGATTCTACAATATTTTCCAGCATCCTCTTGGACTCTTCAAAAATGGGATATCTAGAGTAGAGTGTGGAAATCCTTTGAAGCATAACGGAAATATGTTATTATCAGATGTAGTTGCAAGTGTCCTAGATGTAGTTTCAAGTGTCCTAGTTGCATTCCACAAGAAAACATTTCTTCAAGGCTCTATCAAATAGTTCATGCGCCTTGTCTATGCTTCCACATTTTTCATACATATCTACCATGGTGGCTGCAACTTTCATCTGAAATGTTTCCTCTATCCTTTATTGTTTGATGGATGTCCATACCTTGTTCCTTGAAATTTTCTAAAGCCTTTTCAATGAATCCCTGTTGTGTAGAACATGTAATCAATTCTATCCATGAGAACACATATCTTTGACCTGCATTATGTCAAATGGTTCATGTGCTCTGTCTATTGCATACATGTCTACCAAGGAAGTTGCAACTACAACATTTAGTGAAATTCCTCTATTCTTTATGCTTTTATGGATGTCCATACCCTGTTCCAAATCTCCCATTTTGGCATAAGGTGGGAGTACGCTGGAAAATGTAAATTGGGGTTAGAAAGTTGTTTGTTGCATATAGAAAAAGCACATAAAAGAGAGGAATTTGATATTGCCAAATATCAAGATTTTTTATATCATCATCACCTATTTGGAAATTACAACTTAGCATTATTGACTTATAAGTTTAGAGTGTATGCAACAATGTTGTAATAATTATGCAATATGTAATGGTGCATGTTAAAAAAACTAGATGTATTGAATGTGATAAATTCGGAGGTATAGAGTAAGTTTGGCATATTTGAGAAAGTTTTTGCTTACACTAGAGACTGATACGATAATTGTTTAATGTTATAGTTCCATTTAGTTCATGGTATGTAAAATATCGATATTGAGTATACTAGTGTGTATTTTATGTTTTGGTGCAGCTATCAAAGTTAGATTAAAAAACACATTGTCAAAGAGCTACCAATCGCTATTATGTTTACATTGACAATTACATGACCAAATTGACATAGTTTTGAAGGTTGGGGCTCTCACATGACATAGTTTATTACATTTGAGTCTTAAAAAATAAAATATGGGTTTGTATTTCATTGCATGATTTACATTAGATATTGTATACATGTATCATTTAAGCACATAAAAAATTATGAGTTTTCAAATTAGTAAATATGTTTTCTTTGCATCTTCCTATCTTTGTTCTCCTCCTTTGACACTAGTTTCCAATCCTACAAATCAATTTTGTCAAATTTAAAATATAATGAAGTTTAAGTATTTGAAGTTAATTTTCATAATAGCCACAAATTGTTCATATTTCTCATATTTATTTTCATAATTACCTAGGATTTTAGATGTCTCAACTCAGCCTATAATATTCTTATTTGTTGGAAGATTGACTACATTTTTCTCATTATGCGGATGAACCAATGCAAGTTGGGCCCTGTTGCTCATGTTGTAAACTGTGTTGCTTCCATCGAACTTGGTAATAAACTTTCCATCTTCCTCTACTTGTCAAATAAAGGCCTTGTTATAGCTGTTCTAAAGTTTGTATTGTGTGTTTCTTACATTTTATTAACACTTGGTAGTTGTTGGTATAAGCAGACAAAAAGGAACTTTTGATGAAATAATATATTCCCTTGTCAAATTACATGTGTCATAACTGATAAAGCAGGATTCCTCATTTCAAACGAGGGAATACAACCTTCCTATTACCAAATGATTCTTTCGTCGTAAATAGACCTTTGACAATTTCAAGAATTCTCCCCTCGACATGCATGTCATTTAATTTCATGTTGCTCTAACTATGTATCTCCATCACAAATTGATGCAGCAATGTATGTCACTCTTTGAAGTTACATTGAGAAAAAAACAATATGTCATTTCAATATATCAAAATTGTTACTGTTCAATACATATTTCTAGTTCACAATGATGCTCATTAACTTTTAGTTTTTATCCGATGTTGTTTGCTTCTCTTTCCTCTACCCCTATAGTCATGTCCATTACACCTTCAGGTGTAATTACTAGTTTTAACATAATAACTATGTCTACCATTGTATGTCAAGGGCTAATGACATTTAGGAAAAAGATTCAAATAAAATTATTTGTAATTTATAATATTAATTATCAATCCACTGTGACATCATAGACAATATGTAGCTATTGATTTCACTAAATGATATTTGGTTATTATTCATTCTTGAAATTCACTTTTTTCATTCTTTAAATTAGTATCGTCTCTAAAGAGGCCAAAATTGAAATTAGTATTGTCTCAAAAGAGAAAAAAAAATAGTATTATGTATTGTCTCTAGGGAGACAACAATGATGTTGTCCTTAGAGAGATGAAAGTGATATTGTCTCTAGAGAGACAAAATATGTATTAATCTATATTGTCTTTGGATAGACAATAATTAGAGACACCCACTTTGAGACAATATATAACTTTTTATTGTCTCTATTTGAGATGATTTGGTTAAGTATTGTCTCTATTATTGTCTCAAAACACCCCTCCTTGTAGTAGTGATGTCCCTATTCAACTTGTGACTCTTTATTTCTAGGAAAGACAAATTAAGTCCCCTTTTTATAATTGGAAAATGAACTTTTAGATTACACAAATATTTTATAGTCAATTGAATAAATAAGAAAAAATTCATGATTTCTTACAACGAATAATTAGAAAGCCGATAGAGAAGAGGGGGAAGAATGAAGAGAGAAGAGTAGGAATTCTCCAAAGCATGGATGAGGATGCTTCCACCTCCGATGCATATTTTCTTCGAAGGAGTTGATGATTGAAACTTTATCCATGATGGCCCTCTACAACATTGTTATGTTCCATTGATGAAAGTTACTCCTTTTTCCACATTTAAATTTTTTTCCCCTTTTTCAAACTCTTTGAAATGATGAACCTTTCCACATTGCCCGGATGTGCTGAGAGGGAAAGTGATTAGCACTGATGAGTATATCATTGACAGTAATGAAGAATGCATTATTTTACTTGAAACAACCATACCAAAACATGAAACACCACCATTCCTTCCTGTAAAATAATGCATATGAATGAGGACCTGAATAAACTACTTATGTGATGCAAACATGATGATCCAGTCACCCCGAGGAGATTGATGACTGAAATTATGAATCAACCCATATGAGTCACAGTTCATCTCTCAACCCTCTGTAAGCATGAATTTTTCATTTCCATTCCCATGAGGATATATCTAGAGAGATGGTCACCACTCAGTGATTGGTGGAGAGTTATAAGAACTTATGATATTGGCATTTCCTATTTGAGAGATCATATGCTCACCACACCTATGAAGATAGGGATTTTCTTGCAAGCTAAAGATTTGACCTTCGTGAAATATTGAATTAGCAAGGCATGGAGAGCAGAAGAATGTGTGATCATATTGAGCTGATTTTTATCATTTACTATTTTTATTATGTTGTGCATGGGTTTCCATCCTTATCAATTTTGCCAATTTTTTCAAAATTTGCCTCTTTTGAATGTTCTACACTTGAAGGAGTGTCTTAAGATACCCAAAAATAAATTTTTCTTGGACTTAATATTTTAAGTAAGCTATGTGGTAGGGATTTACTAAAAATATAAAGTGGTATTCCCGGTGTTGGATTTGAACAAAACCACTAGCTAAAGTTTACATAATTCATTATGAAGCTCTACTCCAATTTTTACGAGATTCCACCCACTGAAACCCTAGGAAGTGGTAATATACTTTGTTTCCCTTTCACTTCTGTGTCATGGAAGCCAATAAAGGAGTCCCTGAGATTTTTAGAAAGTGTTCTTTCCCACCTTGGATTGTGACAAAGTTAACTTCACCACGATAAGTGTTTCTTTTAGACTTTGTGTTCAAATTTTTAGCTCAATTCGTCCTCTAGATTGATGGGAAATTGAAGAAATGAATGCTAAGGTAGAAAACGAGGGTTTTTCCACCATTCAAAATATAGGACATAATTTAATTATCTGTCACTTTATCCTTGAAGGCATTTTGAAAAGAGGAATATTGCAAAAAATCTCACTTCTGAAGGCTTTAGAAGAAATAAGCAAATAATTTTATTGATGATCAAAAGAGCTACAAAAATTTACATATATACACAGAGGTGAAAGTTATAGAGAGGATTATCCTAGAAGAAGAAGAAGAATCTAGAGAAGAACATCCTAGAAGAGAAAAGACAAGAATAGAAAAAACTAGAACATGCTAAAACAATGTATTATTTAATGTTCTAACATTCCCCCCTTAATACATTGTTTTTACAAATGTACCCCTAAAATAGTTGAAATTTATCTTTACCAAGAGATTTGGTGAGTATATCTGCAATCTGAGCATTTTTTAAGAAGTACTGGAGCTAGATATGGTGATTAAAAACTTGATCTTGAATGTAGCGACATTCAACTTCTATGTGCTTGGTTCTCTCATGGAAAACTAGATTTTTCACAAGTTTTAACACACCCTGATTGTCGCAGTGAATGATGGGAGGATTTTCTTCAGAGAATGCCCATATCTACTAGGATGCAATGTAACCAAATCACTTTGCACACATCTCCTTGTGTAGCACGATATTCTACCTCAGTGGATGAGAGATCAACAACAATCTTATTCTTGCTAATCTAGGAGATATAGCACAAGACCAAAGATAATAAAATCTAACTTCTGAAGTTGATTTCTTGTCATCAACGGATCCTAGCATAGTCTAGAGTTTGTATATCCTTTTAAGAAGGATATGAGAGTTCTTTCCGATACTACTGACCATAGTCTATTATACCTCAGACATATCTTCACCACATGTGCTTCACTGCTATCTAGTGACATTTCTTCGGCTCCTACATGAATCTAGAAAGATAGCTCAAAACAAATCAAAGATATGGTCTGGTATACATCAATTAAATGAGACTCCAAACAATTTTTCTGTAGAGAGTAGCATCTACTTGAGGTGAATCCTAAAATCTTGAAAGTTGCATTTTTTTTTCCATTTGAGTGGACATAGGTTTACAATCTGTCATACCATACTTTTCCAGGACTTTCTAAGCATATTTTGTCTGGGATACAAAAATATGATTATTATTTTTGCCATATCTCTAAGCCAAGACAATAGTGAAGTAGCCCCAAATATTTCATGTCAAAGGATTTCTTCAAATCATTCTTAACATCTTCGACGAGATTGTCAGAACTTCCTGTAATCACAAGATCATCTACATACAAAACCAAGATGACAATCTCTCTGTCTATATTTTTGATATAAATATTTGAATCAAAGGGGCTTCGTGTGAAATCATGTTGCAATAGGTGATCATCTATTTTTATATACCATGCCCTAGGTTCCTATTTAAGTCCATAAAGAGACTTAATTAAATGACATACCTTCTGAGGATGTTATTCTCTGAAAATCCTTCTAGATGGGTCATGTAAACTTTTTCTCTGATATCACCATTCAAGAAAGCACTTTTAACGTCCATCTATAAAAGTCTCCTTCCATTTTCTGTTTTCAGTGCACAGACAACCCTGATGGTTTTGATCTTCGCAGTGAGTGCAAAGGTCTCATCATAGTTAATTGTTTTCTGTTAAGCATAAGCCTTTATAACTAGCCATTCTTTGTGTTTGTCGATAGATCCATCTACCCTATATTTTGTTTTGAAAATATATTTGTAGCCAATGGATTTCTTACATGTAGGCAGATCAACAAGTTCCCACGTCTGATTCTATATCAAAGAGTTGTATTCTACATCCATGGATTTCTTCCACTATGGCTGACTGAGTGCCTCACGAACTGAACCAAGTTTGGTGCTATCAACCAATTAACTCATGAGTGTGAGATTTACTTCACTTCTCGCTTGAATTCTTGTATGAACTCCTGATGAATTGTTGGGAAGAGAGTTCAAGTGGGAATCTCTCATACTGCTTTGGACCCATTTTAGACGCTGATGTCACTGCTGATGTGAAGAACTACTTTCTAGATTTACAAGATCAACAAACAATTATCCTTGTAGCTCATCCTTCTTTTTTGTATGATCCTTATGCTCATCATCTAGATGTGTGAGTAGTCAATGAGAGGAGGTTGGTGTTGAATCTTCCTTTTGTGGAAATGATTCAAATGATGACTCGTTGCAAACAACGTCTCTTCTCTCATATATCTTTTTTGTCTTAGGATCCATAAGATGATAGGATTTGGAGGTGGTACTGTATCCCATAAATATCCACTAGTGTGTCTTTGTATCAATATTCTTCCTCTTTTTATCTAGAACATGCATATAAGCAGTACCACCAAATACTCTCAAATGAGAAATATAAGGTTTGCGATTACTCCATAGCTCTTCTAGTGTCTTTTCCTTCAAGATATTTGTAGGTGCTCAATTCAGTAGATATACAACTTCCTAGACCACTTCCACACAAAATCTATTCACCAATTTTGCAATGGAAAGTATGCAATGAGCCATCTCCATGACAGTCTAATTGTGATGCTATGTAATTCCATTATGCTTGGGATTATAGGGGGCAACTATGTGTTGTGTGATTTCATGCTCCTTCAAGAATGCCAACAATTTCTTTGATAGAATTCCCCCTCTCGATATGAGCAGAGGAATTGAAGGGGTTCCTAGTCTATTAAACAACAGTCCTATAGAAGATCTAGATTTTTTCAAATGCTTCACTCTTCTTTCGAAGAAAGAACACCCAAGGCTCGTGAGAATAATCCTCAATGAATAAATGGAAGTACTAAAATATCTTAAAAGAGGTAGGAAAGGGTCCGTACAGATTGGGATGTATGACCGTTAGATGGTTCTTGGCATGGAATGTACTTGTCTCGAACGGATACCAATGTTGTTTGCCCACCAGACATCTAGGAAAAAGAGGTAATGAATGAGAAAGAGGAGGAAGTCCTTGTACCATCTGCTTCGAACTAAGCTGATAGAGGGAGTTGACAGAAAGATGTCCAAAATGATAGTGCTAGAGTGCAGTGGATTCCACCGTGGTGGTAGATAATGCAACTGCAGAGGATGAAATTACATCTAGTGCAAATAAATGATCCTTCAAAAATTCTCTAGCAAGTTTCTTTCCTTTTTGAGATATCAAGCAGGACTTGATGCCATTGTGAACCAAGAACTCCACCTTGAGCTTGTGATTCAATAGCTGAGAGATAGATATGAGATTTGTGGTCAAGCTAGGGACATAGAGCACCTTCGTGAGAGTACATCTTCTCGTCCCGAGAGGAATGGTCACATTGATGATTCCTTCTTCCATAATCTCCTTTTTATCTGCAGTACGAACCCAATCTCCAGTAGGTCGAGTAGATAATGAATCGAACAAATTTTTATCACTAGTCATGTGCTTGCTGACACATGAATCTATCAGCCAAATATTATCATATGGATGTGATGTTTAGGATACAAGTAGCAAATCATATTCATGTGTACCATAATTTTTTGATTCTGAAGCATCTTCATCTAGATGGGCTACAAAATGTCCTTTCAACTTCTTTCCCTGAGGACTCCACTTGGATTTATTTGAATCACCTCATCCAAATGTGTTTTCTTCTCTATAATTGCATTGTGTGTGGCAATTATACCAAGAGTTTGCATTGTCGCGGATATTCGTGGTGTAGATGTGACACCATCGATTCTCCTTTTGAGACTTATACTTTTGTGGTTACTTGTGTCTACTTCTCTTGTTGGCCTTTACTAGGATTCTAAATCTTCTTCTGCCTGGAGATCAATGCTTTTTCCTCAAAATCCTCTTGAACTGACTAAATGGCTTCAAATGTTGCAAAAAATTTACCAGTTCAGAAAAACTCACCTCTTTTTGAGTGACGGACAATGTGGTGATAAATATCCTGAACAGGGATGGAAGAGCTCGCAGTGTGAGTGGGAAAAATAACTTATCTTCGATCTCTTCTCTGAGTGCAACTAGCTTTGCTCATAACTCTACTACACAACATAGAACTCCTCCACTTTCTTTGCTTCTTGATACTCATGGTATGAATATTTTACTAGAAATGAAGAATTTTCATCAAATTTTTTAATTTGTATACTATAGATAGAGTATCTCAGTCCTTCTTCGATGTTTTCACATTTTGAATGTGTGGATGTACCTCATCGGATATGCTCAGAGTGATCAACATCAATGCTTTTCCGTCGGCCTTCACGTACTTCATTTGTTCATCATCCTTAGCGGAACGAGAGAGTTCACCAGTAACAATCTCCCAAAGGTCTTCAAAAAAGATAATTATTCTCATCTTTGTCTTCCATGCAACATAATTTGGCCATTTCAAGAGTTGGGAATTAGAGAGCAATATTTTCAAAATGGACATGATGTCAAAAAATTAAAATTTTATAATTATTTATTGTTTAAAAAAGTACAAAATCTTACTGATGAACAATAGATCGTAGATGGGCTTGATACTCTCTTGTAGTGAGACACATACGCTTACGTGGCCGTTCTATCTCGTGTTCACCATCTGCTTCGTAGCCTTTTTCTAACTCCGCACGTGCCTTCTTGGCTTGACACCGTACATCAAACTAGAACCACTCCAACAGTCCTTAACGCACAAGTTCCTCAAATTACAGATTGTCATTGTTATGAAGGGCATCTAGCAAGGAAAAATATAATATGGTGCTTTCGTCTCGGCTTCTTAACAGCGATTGATTCCTGAAATCACTTGCATTACTGTTCTCGGCATTCGGAATGTGTGACATATGTAGCTGGTCTTTGTAGCAATCTTTTTGCATTACCAAGTTTATATATGGATCCTTTTCTAGAAAGTTCGACCACAAAAAGAGAGGGAAAGACAATCAAACTAATCGCTGGAGAAAGAAAAAGAAATCTTTAATGTATCTCCACTCAAGGAAAAAAAAATCTGCAAGATGCCAAAAAACTCAATCTCCACGTCTAGATAATGTGTGAAAAAATTTGTCCTTTTGCATGCAAGTCGGCCTCACTAGATAACTCCATGCACATTGTAAATAAAAAAGGAAACAAAAATGCCAAAAAACAACGTCCAGCTACAAAAATCAGTTGATTCGAATTCTTTTGGAAGAAATTAAATGCTTTTTTACCTCCTACCCAGGCGTTTGGACTAGTTTGGGATGGGGATTAAAAAAAGGCAACGTCAAAACTCCAAATTCCACATTGGTAAAAAAAATAGCCTCGTCAATAGCTTGGCGTCAGATAATCTCAACGTAGGGATAGAAAAAACTTGCTACTCCATGCCAAGGAACTGTTGTACCTGTCGTTTCTTCTTTTATTTACCAAATCTGATCACCAGAAAATTATCCATGCAAGCACAGATCGCTACTGCATGTATTTGGAGAGGTTTTTTCTCCCACCTATCTTTCCTTAACCTTGAATCGCTCTCATACCAATGAAGGATTTAGAACAAAGAAGCAAATAATTTTATTGATTATCAAAAGAGCTATAAACATATGCTATATACACGGAGGAGAAATTTATAGAGAGGAGCATCCTAGAAGAAGAAGAAGAATCTAGAGAAGAACACCCTAAAAGAGAAAAGACAAGAACAGAAAAAACTAGAACATGCTAAAACAATGTATTTTTTATTTTTCTAACAACTTCAATCTATTTACTAGATTGTGAGATATGATTTTTTTATTGATTCGAAGTGTGAAGTCCTTCAGGAAAAAAATGGGCATGGAGTCTTGAAAATTTTAGATTTTATGAGGAAGTTTTCTGTTGTGATCATGAGAGCAATTAGAAAAAATTTAAGGAAGAAATATGGAGGAAATATTTCTGGGAGAATATTCGGCAACATTTTTTGAGATTTTTGTGTAGACAGAGGAAGGTATTTTGAAAAACTAACTTCTGGATTTATAAATTCTCTTGGGGGAGGGGCACATTTTTTTATCCACCTTTTCCCCTTGGAAAAGGGATGAAAGGGACACAAAAATGTGCCTTAGTCCTATGAGGACAAGTGGTGGACATGCATTCGTTGACAGATGAGGGAGAGAAACTTGATTTTAGTACCCAAAAGCCAATTTTAGATCATATGATTGACCAAGTAAAAGAAACGGGGGAAAGCACATTTTTCCCCTTGGAAAAGGGATGAAAGGGGCAGAAATATGTACCTTAGCCTCATGGTGACAAGTGGCGGATATGCGTTGCACGAGGTGGGGGCTAGAAATCTTGCGAAAGGAGCTTACTGAGGCTTCCCAAGGTTGTGTGATTGGTCCAGGAGCTCAAATGGGAGAGGGGTGCATTTTTTGTCTCCTTTTTCCCCTTAGAAAAGGTAAAAGAGGGACATAAAATTTTGCCTCATCCTCATGTTGATACGTGGCATTGAAAAATGTCTCTAACTATTAGGGTGTACCTTAAGAGAACTTGGAGATGAAGTTTATAAATCCCTTGGAGGTCTTTTTTAATTAACACATATATGATTTGGACTCTCAAGGTTTGATTCTTCCTAAAAACCCATCAAAAATATCCTTCTTTCTCTGGATCGTAAGGTGTTCTTACCAATAATGAGTTGTGGAAAGAAGTGATTTGGTCTTGTGATAAATATAAAAATACCATCGTGTAGAAATTGAATCATATTTCCAATGGTATCTTTTTTTCCTCCAAATCATTCTGAAGATCCCATAATCATCTTTCAAATCTAAGGTGTTTTTTTTTAACTGCAAGCTCCTTCACCTTCAAAAATTTGTTTTTACTTAACTTTCTCCTAAACCTCCAAACATTTCCTAGATCTTCCTAAATCACTTGAAATATGATCATATCTACTTAGTACCATTTTCCTGATGAATTTAGACCTTCAACTCTACTTTGAAGGATGCACACCTACCTTAGAAAGGCTAATAATATCCATTTCTAAGTCCACTGAAAATCCGCCTCAAAAGACATTGTCTCATAAAAATCTCATGAACTTGTTTTCATTTTTCAAACACATGGGAAATTTTAAAATCATAGATATGATTACAAAAAGGATTGGGACATGCTTAACACAAGGGATGAACTGATCTGGAAGAGTTCCCAAGAAGGTTTACAGTTAAAAATTTCAACACTAAGGTAAATTTGTCATGTTTTCAAGTTGAATTTTTCCCTTGCAAAATAAGATGACAAAAAATATATTAAATTTGTATTCGTTAATTTTAGTATGCAATAAAAAATTGAATCCAGGGGTGGTGCTGTAGTGGGAACTGGTCTATTAGAATCCTTAAAAATTTAAGATTGAAGGTCATGATAAAGAGAAGTTAAGTCTCATGGTGGTAGATCTGAAGGCAGTGAGGAGTTGTAGTCAGCACTCTTCGATGACCATGGTGACATGTATCTAGGGTTACAGAGCTAGAGGAGGTAGGGGCTATACAAGGGGAGCCAAAACAGTGGTGGCGGAGCTCATTCCTGAAAGCAAAAAAATGTCGAACCTTCTAGAGAACCCTAAACCTAAACTCTCATAAATTAAATTTCATGTTTAGGGCGGTAAAAATGGTTTGGCTCAGAGTTATTAGCTTCCAAACCACAACTCAACATGTAAAATTGGAATCTAGACTCTGTTGGGGATGCTCAACAAGGTGATTACTTCAGATAGACCTCTGACGGTAGGAACTTCAGTAAACTCCTCATGAGAGTGACTGCCATGACAAGATGCACTGAATACAGTCCTTAGAATGAGAGATGGAAGAAACTAAAGTCCAAGACCAGTGTGAATGGTTGAGGATGGTCCCTCACCAAAATGCCTCTAATGAAAATTGGACTAATCTATGTTTTCAGAATGTCTAGATAGTTAATTTGGAGCCCTTTTACTGAGCAGATTGGAACACTCTTCGAAGCTAAATAAATGTAGCTAAATAAATATCTTCCCTAGCCTCTTTAATCAAAATATATAAAATGAAATGACTAAACCCTAATGTGCAAGCAGGGACTAGAGGAAAGAACTTTCGAGTCTCAAAATCATAGATGGAGGCACTGGAAGAAGGGATGTTAGTAGGGTTCCTTTTCCATCTGTAGAAAAATTTAGTGGATCTGGTAACACTGTTGTCAGCGTTGTGCCCTCCCTATTATTGCACATATGTCTTTTGGGTGATGTGAGTTCAGACTGGACCTCCTGGAGAGGACTGGGGCACCCACGGGTACTCTGGTAATAAAAATATGTCGAATCCTTGGTGATGAGGTGAGAAGTTCTAGAATGGGTACTTCCATAGTTCTGGGATGATCTGATTTTTATCCTTTACTTCTTGTCAGCTTTAATTTACTCAATGTACATGTGTCGAACGCTCCAAATATGTTAAAGAGGAATAATAACTTGCTAAAAGATCCAAAATGAAGTATCATTTACCCTAAAAAAGCTAAAGATGCAAATGAATGGATTAGACTGACCTCATCTAACACAACAATGGGCTTACCAAATCTGAGAGATGCACTACATTTAGGATATGAAATATAGTTCTAGTGAGTGTGTGCATGTCATGCCCTAGGTTCCCATCTTGTGTAACAGTCTTACTAAATCCTTGTGAACCAAGCGAGAAATGAGCTATAATGTCCAGAAAATGTCCATAGAATGTGTGCATGCGACATAACTATATAATCTCCATAGGTAACCCCTTGGGAAATGATCTTTAATGTTGATGCAGATGTCCTAGTGTTTTCCTTGCATGATGGAGCTATGCCTGGATGCTAATGTAATGAAATGGATGCAACTCAAAAGATGGAGTGATGCGTACCTAGACCTTGATGTTTAGGTCCCTCAATATGGTCTCATAACCCCTTTACTATGTATAGGGCTTCTATTGCATATCTAGAAGATTTCATAATCAACCCTGGGACATATAGTTGTTGACTATCACATTGAGAGAAGAAAAGATGTGAGATCTACTTGGCTGGAAAGAGGCCCAAAAAGTGGCAGACAGTAAGTAAATAAGAAGGGTCAGGGTGTATATGAGGTAAGACCAAGTGCACCCATGAAACATCCTTAGTACTAGGGATCTGGGTGCCCCAGCAGACAGCTTAGAAATAATGCAAGTTGATGACTAGAGAACATCCAATGTGGGCAAATAGGTGCAAAAGGTTGCAAATTACAAAATAAAATGAAACAAAGTTGGCCAAAGCGGATGGGGGTTAATTAGTACTTTACTACTCAAGAACCTTCTAAATAGTAGTATGAGACCGAGATAAATAGAATGTCTAAAGTGCATGATTAATTGTGACCTACTGGACAAAGTTGTTAATTTAAAGTTTGGTACACAGATTTTGATTAGAAATAAAAAAATCTAGATCACAAGGAAAACCGTTTACCTCCTAGATACATATGTTTCATTCACTGGTTAGAAAGTCCTTTTAGTTGGTCAACGTATGACGTAGTTTAAGGTTATGATTTGGGTTATCAGGCCTTCTTTGTACAGAGGAAAATATAGGGGAACAGTCAACGCTTCCATAAAACCCTAATTGGTTACCAATTAGGGGATTTTGACAAGTTTAGTATTCGTACTATTCAATGTATGTTCAATACCTTCTAGTGTCTATTCTGACATTCACTATAAAGCTTTATCATAGATATTGCAAAAATTAACAGTATCAACATTAGCAGATCCAAGCACTTATCGAGAGAGACATGCACTCCATTCGTAGACTTGATTCTTGTGATTCACATCATTGATTTCATATCAATACTTTCTATTTAACATTCATATTATATTTGCAGACATTCTTTACCAAACCCTTCGCTGAAGCCAAGTTTCTTTAAATACTTGTGCATTGTTCTTAGGGTGAATTGTCTACTACTACAACACATCTACTATATGTGGTCATCTGTTAGTAACACAATCACTGAATATGGTTTACGTCTAAGATTCTATCCACCAACTTTAACTGTGCAACTGTATGATAACAAATAGCTTGATTACGTGTAGTGCCCACATTTTTATAGCCTCAAGTTACCTGTTGACTTTTTTATTCATAGACATGATTTTGACAAGGATTTAATTTATGTCTGGAGAATTTTGTTATGATATTGGACCTCCTTGGTCATGTATGGATATTTGGGCGCGTAGCGCCAATTTGACTTGATTAGTATGTTGACAAATTTTCATTTGATGTTGTGGATACTAGCTTATTTGCGATGTTATTTAGACCTAATTGAGATATGATAGATACTTTGTTTAGTCGCATGTTTGGATTATATGAATGTATGTCACTTTTATTTATCTCTATGGCTAACTTATGGTAAATTGTGTGTAATTATGCATGTTGTCGCACTTTCGATTCCAGGATGATGATATGTTATCATGGATTTCATTGATCGCTTATTTAGCAGTTGATTTACATTGTATCGGACATTTGCGTTTAATGTGTGCAATGAGTGTGCAGGTGACAGGTCACAGAAGAACGTGGGATTCAGGGCAGCCATACAAATTTTGCACAAGCAGCCCACGAGGCTAAGTCCTAACCATGTTAACTATATGAGACCTTAGTGTATGTTGTATTATTTTGGGCACCATGAGTGACCCTCAATTGTAATGTAGTATGTCATATAAAATTAATCTTGGTTAGGATGTTTTATTTTGTTGAGTAAACTTGGTTTGGGGACTTAATGGTCCCCACTTGCATTAAGTTTTGTGTTTGGTTAATTGTGTATTAAATTAGAGGGGATTAGGGTCACATGTGAACCCTTGGGTGGGCCCCACATCCTTTACACTTGTGCCCAAATGTGCCAAACCCGAAATTTGGCTATTTTAGGCATTTTAAGTGACCCCTTTTTAGTTTGGGAGTTCACTTAGCATGAAAATAGGCCCTTTTACCCTACCTATTAGGTAATGGGGCTTAATTTCAAGGCATAAAGTGAGTTTCCCTCCCATTTGACCTCTCTTTGGTCACCATCCATGTAAGATGGATTGGAATGTGTGTTTGTTAAAAGTTGCACAAGTTTGTTTTAATTTTCATTTTGGGTAATTTGGGAGAAGAGTGTTAAAAGCTAGTTTATCTTTTCTCCCTTTTATTTTGAGAATCTTTGACTTGGAGGGAAGAGAGGGGTGACACATGTCACCCCCTCATTTGTGAGGAAATTTTTTGGCTTCTCTTCAAATTCTCCCTCATGGGGGAAGAAGAGAACTTTTTTTTGGGAGCTTTTGCTTGGGGCTTAGTGATTTTGGAGCTAGAGCTTGCTTGGATAAGGAAGTGGAAAAGCTAGAGTGTTGGAGAGATTTTGGAGGTAGGCTCCTTGAGCTCATTATATGTTTTATATTTTGTTAGATCTTAGCCTTGTTTTGTTTAAAATGTGTGTGTTTTTTCTTGTGTGTGACTATTTGTTGAGTATGCTTGTGTTGTTTTATTTTTCTCCATCCATCATATGGCATGATGGATTTTGGATTTTATGGGGGAAGAGAGAGGGATTTTCCCTCTCAAACCTCATGGCTTGATGGGCAAGCCATGTAGGTTCTTTTTACTCCCCTCATATGGTTTGAGGTGGGGAAGGTGGTTCATATGGTTTGAACCCCCTTCCCCATTCTTGGAGAGGAAACCCAATGGCTTTGAAAATACTCCCAAGAATGATTTTTGTGAATGGATGGAGAAATAAGGAGGGTTTGATGTTTTGGAGAAATAAGGAGGTTGTGAAGATTATTGTTTGTGTGCTCCAATGTTTGGACCACACTTTTGGCACCTTGGATATCTCTCCTTCTCTTCCCCATTTTGGAGGTAGAATATGGTATCTCCTCCTTTCCTTCTTTGCAAAAATTTGGTGTTAATCTTAGTGTTTGGATTGTCTTTATTGTGAAAATATAATGTCGTTATGTCACCCTTTATCTTGTGTAAAATTTGTGGAAGCTAACTCTCTCTCCCATGGGCTTGGGGGAGGCTAGCATGTCTTCCAACCTTGGAAAGGCATGTAATAATTCCTAAAGGTTGGGTGGTTAAACAAGACTTTTTCTCCTTGTGTTGGTTCTTTGAAAGCATTCGAAAGTTGGAGCTCAAGTGGAAGATAGTTGGAGATTCTTGTCATCTTGGCTTCTCATTGTCTTCTTCATATTTTTGTGGACATCACTCTCATTGTAACTTTAGGAATATGGCTATGTGGAAATTTTCATTATCTTGTAAAATATCTATTTTGTATTTGGTATTACTTGTAAACTTGAGTCATTTTTGCTTGAGAAATTTCCCTTCAATCTTGCAAAGATCTTGTAATAAGGTTTCTTGAGTAGTTATGTATTTGGGTATATTTTGCAAATGTGAACTTAAACCCTTGCAAATGAGAGCTTGTAAGATAGTTGAAAAAATCTCTTAATAAGAATTGTTGGGGCTCCATTTTGAAGGAAAGTTGATTTATTAGAAAAATTGTTATTCTTGATATAGATTTCCTTCTTGTTTAAAGAAAAAAAAAAGAAATCTCAAATATTTATTTAGCATTGCATTTGAAGAGAAAATTAACCCAACATGAAACTTAGGATTAATATTGTATGGAAAACATTATCCTTCTTGCTAGGTATCTCTCCTTATAAATTCTTGTAATAGTATTGAATGGAATGGGACTAGTCTTGATTATTCCCCATGTGAGATTTAATGAGTTGTTTTTATTTATTTGATTAGGAAGTCATATATGTATATGTGTGTTTTCTTGCAAGTTGTAAATATACTTAAGCCTCTTCTCTTTTTAACTATTCTACTACACACTTTTATCTTATTACTTAAATGAGTAGAATCATTTAACAAAGAAATAGGTCAAGAAGTAAGTATACTCCATCCTTTTACCATTGAACAAGTTCTTTTACCTTGTGTGAAACGTAGTAATAATTAAAAAAATAGATTTAATATAGTTATATTACATAACTAAATTACATTTCCATAAAGTTACTTATCAATTTCTTATATTTACCTATACTTTGATTTATTAATATTCATATTTTATTATATGTTATGTTCCATATATTACAAAATAATAATTATGTTTTAAATATTATAATATAAAAATATATTGTAATTTTATATATTATAATATAAATATATTATAGTATATTACTAAAATTTATTATATATATATATAGACACACACACATACTTTTTGGACCTGGGATGCATGGAAGCTTTGTGCTTGTCTAGGAGACCCGCTTTTAGATTTACCTTTGAAGATACGTGGAGCTGACATGTGGAGCCTTCCGCCGGTTCTTTATACTTAACTGATCTGGGCCCATACAGTTCTAAATGTATAAAAATGTGCCTTTGAATGGTACTGAATCGTTTGTGAAGCCAAAAGAAAATAATGGAGGATTAAAACAACAAAAAGGTAAGTATATGGGGAGGGTAAAACCCCTTCCTAATATCCCACGCACCACACCAGCAAACATGCCTCCATTCAAAATAAAACCCGCAGCCATTCAAACCGGCAACTCTTTTTGTAGATAGATATTTATGAGTAAGAAAATAATAAATCAATAAATCAATAAGGAAACAACAATGAGACTTTTTCTCAAAAGAAAACTCCATGAAATCAAACCCCTATAGCTCTTCAACCTCCACAGCAACAAAAAAAAAAAAAATGAAACCCAAATGAAGGGAAAGAAGAGATAAAGATGTGTTAGGGCAAATTTTAGGGCAAGATAAGATCTAAGACCAAGATTAGTTTAATATTAGGGCTCATGTTGAAACCTACATTTTTCTTTTAGTCATGGGATTTAAAGTAGGAATGATAAATTAAATAAAAAGGGGGTGTAGGTAAATATATTTAATGGGGGTGAATTTATTTAAGAATGGATAAATATATTTAATGTGGGTAAATTTATTTATTGGGGTGAATTTATTTAAGCATGGGTAAATTGATTTAATGGGGATGAATTTATTTAAGAATGAGTAAATATATTTCAATGTGGGTGAATTTATTTAAAGGGGATTTATATTTAAATGTGTGTGAATTTATTTAGGAGAAAATTATGAAAGTATGAGTAATTGTATTTAAGTGTGGGTGTTTTTATTGAAATGGGGTTAAGTAAATATTAGTGGTTGCCCTTACGTAAGTATGTAAAATAAATTAATTATTTAATGTGTTGAGATTACCTTTGGGATGATTAAATATTTCTTGGGCCATAATTTATTTATTAAATAAAATATTTTGGTTTAATAAGGCGATGTTAATTCTTAGGGTTAAGAGAGGATTGGTGTTAATGGTTCATTTTTAAAAATAAATAAATAATTTACCCAATTTTTTAGCGACTTTTGGTGTATTTTTCAGTGTCCTGAGGTGGGGCACTACATAACCTTATTCATCCAATATATAATACTTGAGAGGCTATGTATTTATGTGCATGAATATGGACTTATGGTACTTGAATAGATGTGAAATTTTCTAAATATGAACAAGTTTGTTCATATACATGAACGGTAGACTTGTGATTATGTACACTTTTTGTACTTATGATATTGATGGTAGCATTTTAATGTTGTAAGATGGATCTTAAATTGAATCCTCAAACACTATTAATTATAGGTTCATGTGTTCACAACTTATCAACGATGTTTTGAATGGAAAATATATTAATTGTACAAGTTCTATTAATCTATTTAAGATATCAAATTTGAGCAAATCTGCACATTTATTGGGTCCCCTCAAGTATATTAATGCAAAACGATTTATTCGCTTATAGACCCCACCCTTACAAAGAAACCCTCATCTATTAGAACATGTTCACATACTAATACATTTCCCCTATATAAAAGTAAACATAAAATAAAATTAAAGGCATCCCAATGAATAAAGGTCTCCCACTTTCCCGTATATTTTTTAAGGTAAGAGCTCGAGATTGGAACAAATTTAAATAAACTGGAATTAGATTGTAGTTATATTCTAGGGGAAAAATAATTAAATGAAAAAGAAAAGAAACAAACTTATTAGTGGATAAATGAATAATAACAAGCTTTAGAACACGAAAAGAATTGAAGGCTCCCACTGTCATATAATTTTTGAAGGTCGTAATAAGGGCTCCCAAGTAGTATGCACGGAGAGTATCCACTTCATCAAATCTAAGTTTTTTTTTTTATGGGGAATAGATAGCATGCAGTTGCATTTTGTATAGAATAGCCACTTTGATTATTGTTTCATTGTATATTTTTTAAGGTAAGAGCTCGAGATTGGAACAAATTTAAATAAACTGGAATTAGATTGTTAACATCTTATCTTAATACAATTTTTTAATTACAAAATATTATTTATTCTATCATACATTTAAATTACCATTTTTTTTAGTTATATTCTAGGGGAAAAATAATTAAATGATGAAACTTAAATTGGACTCATAAAACTCATACCTCTTGTTAAAAAGAAAAGAAATCATAAATAAAATGAATATCGGGAATTATATTTTACATGTTTTGGCTTATATTTAATATCCCAATAAAAAATTGTGTGTTAGGTATTTCTTTGCTTTGTGAATCCCCAATGATTTACTGCCACATGACATTAAACCCTTCGTCTAGGTATCTTTGTTCTTATTTATTATCATTACTCTTGCAATATTAAGATCCTAATAAGAACCAACCTCTTATCTTAGACATAGGCTTTCGAATTCTATGCTTTTGATATGAGTATTTAAATTATTGTCTTCTAGATCTATGATTACCACACTTCTTGACGCTATGAGTATTTAAATCATTGTCTTCTAAATCAATGATTACTACACTCCTTGACGCTATGGGTATCTATATTTTTAAGAAGAGAGAATATAATCCTATTGACTATCTTAATTAACATACACATACATTTTTTCAATAAATTAGTTAGGAACTTTTACGAAATTCATCCCACATTAATCTTATGAACACACAAAATCACAATAATTTTGTGCTAGTTAAGTAAAGATTTTTAAAATGGTTTCTATATCAATATTGATATCTTTGAAAATGAATTTTTCTATTTTTTAATTTAATTTTTTATCAAAAAAAATATTATTACATAAAATAATTTTACTTGATTATTTTCATCTTTAATTTTATTGAACTCCAAATATTTATCTTCACAGATGTTGAAACCAAACATTTTAAATATTACTCTTATATAATAATTTCTGGTATTATTCAATTGATTCAGTAAACCAATTTCTATTAATAATCATACTAGCTTTTCCTTTACTAAACAAGGCCATGATATGGCAAATCTTGCCGAAGGTTGTGTTTTTTTTGTTGTGCTTTATGTATTTGTTATACTACAACTGGATATGGCTTCTTCTGTAATCAGACCTTAGCTCGTTTGTCGAAGATGTGAAACATCATTGGTGAAGGTCATAACTGCCCATATTATGTGATCCTATCCCTGTTTTTCTTGCAAAGATAAATTCGAAATGAAAATTGCCAAGTACATTGGGTCCAAATTTAGGGTACTACATCAACATCCCACAAACATGTCTGAAAATGAGGGTCATTGAAGAGTACAAAGATTAATAGAAGACATCGCATGATAAATGTTGGTTTTAGATATTATAATTATGACTATTTGATGAGTTGTTATTTAGAAGGTAGACAGTTATTATAAAGTGCGTAGTTAGAAGTAATATTTTGGTAGGGATTGCTTTTAGGATTTGCAAAAATAATAGAGAACCCCATTACCTAAAAAGAAGATATAAAGGCCTAAGAACAATTAGGTAATTTAAGGATTTCACTAAAATTTTAATTAGATTATCAATTTTGTGTTTGAGGAGGATCCATTAATTGTGCGATTTTAAGATGAAATCCATTAGTTACATATTAAGGCCATCTTAAATTTATTTTAGCATGGTCATAATAGCCATCAACTACCTAATATTAAAATGCACAAGTAAACCGTAATGAAAATCTTACAGTTTTCAGTACTAATAACACGTTTCTATTTTAATTGAATTTATTGTCATTTGCACAATGTCGAATGGTAATTATAGGTGTCTGCAAAAGGCTGGATTATGACAAAGAATGACATGTAGATAGTTTGGTGGAAGGTAAAGACAGAGTCAGAAATGCAGGCTAAATTTCTGTGTAATGTTAATCTGTATTCTCTGTGTGAACGTCCTACTGCGTGTGATTTGGGATGGAACCTTCAACTATTCACTATTATCTATACTGTATGAATTTTATAGTTGATGCTTATAATCTGTTATGTCTGCCTAAAAATGAGTTGCTCATTGTTAAGTTTTCTGATTTGTCTATTTGGGTTTTATTTTTTGTGTTTTAAGCAGGGAATAGTGATTTCAGGAGTTGTATACTACTTGCAGATGTGTTCCCCTCTCTCCAGTACTAAAGTGGTCAGTGGTTTCTATGTTGGATGTACATTTCAAAACAAAAAATTGCTTTAGTTATTCTCAAAAAATTGAATTAATTTCTATGAAAATTGTGATTCGTAATTCCTTTAATACCATTGTATTTTTGTCAAAGAAAAACCCATGAAAAAACATTGGACTAGATATGTCCCTAGTATAGGCCAAAGGCCAAATTCAATTACTTTTACATGTCGTTTCTCTCTCTGTTTCTTTGTCATAAATTGTTTTCTTATGTACACCTCTAGGAAGGCCCAAAACATCATGGGTTCTGACTTGCTTTAATATTTGGGTTGTCTAGCGACATGTTGTGCAGACTAGCTACGGTCCTATCTCAGTCTTTGTATATGGACATGAAGAAAATCCAGCTCTCATCACTTATCCAGATGTTGCTTTGAATTGTAAGTGATTTTTACCTGGTCTCAATAGCGTGTAATTATCTCTCTCAAAATAGCTCTACCATTCTTATTTGCAAAAGAAATAAGTTGAACACAAAATAATTCAGTCACTGACAATTCAGGTGCATTGTAACAGATATGTCCTGTTTCCAAGAAATGCCCCTTTTGTCCTGAGGCTGCTTGTTGTTGTTCTATAATTTATGTGTGTATCACATAGATGCACCAGGACAAGAGGTCGATGTTGAGGCTTTATCCTGCAATTTTTGTTGCATTCTAACTCATACTTCTGTAATTGTAGGGTATGCTCACACTACAAGATAAAGGGTGATGTATCCACAATTTTTTTACAATTTTTATGTGGATATTTTTATCAAAATTGTGAATCCAAATTTGTGGACTCCACCCACAAATATTTTGTGGAAGCATTATATTGTAGAAAAATTGTGGTGACTACCACAAATATAACATTAATAAATTGTCACAATGTTACAATAAAAATTGTAGCAATGGTACAATAATAAATTGTGGCAATGCTACACTAATAAATTGTGACAATGATACACCTATTTTTTTTATATAATATCATAATTTAAAAATTATCACATTACCATAATAATAGAATTTGATATTCTTTGCTTAAATTGAAAAATTATTACAATTTATATAAACGAAGAGTACTAGTTATATCTATAATAATTTAAAATTTATATTGTGATTCACTTTGAGAAGAGGTAAGAGAACTTTTATATTATTAAATTAATAAAATAATTTATACAATCTATTTTATAAAATAATAATAATGATTTTTCTATTAAAAACTATGTGGAGTAGTATATTTTTTCGTGTAATTTGGAGAGATTGTGGTATTATTCTAGTTATAGATTTTTCTATTATATGCATGTGTTGTATCTTTTAAATATAATAAAATAGAACCTAATTACAATACTCAATTAACAAAGTTCAGTTATATAAAGACTGTAATTAACAATATAAATTTTAAAAATTGATATAAAAAATTACAAAACAAAATACATAAAAATATAATTTTTTAATAAAAAACAAAGTGCAAAATAAAAATGCATTAATCAAAAAACAAGAGGGAAAGGAATCTGAATATAATCGTGAGGACATGTTTCTAAAATTTTGAGAATTTTAATTGATTTGTCGATTCGTAATACAGATCTAATTCTACACTTGTAATATTAGAATGTGTATGCAAAATTATTTCAAAGGGACGGATTTTTGGTGTGATGGATCCTCCATTAAATCACCGATATAACACTGCAAGATACAAGAAAATTGAGTGAGATTTGAAACCATTGACCAAATAATAATTTTTTCTCTACTTTTATGATCCATGAAAAATTTCTATATTCAACAAGATCATTATTCAAACTCGTTTCTCATACCCTACAGTCCCAAAAAGCTGCAGAAACATATCACTTAATTTAATTTAATTTTGTACATATAATAAACATCAAAATAATTGCATATGCACTCGATGATGATTAGAAATACCTTGCAAACTGATGTCAAATCCTTAACCTGTACAATGTAACATGACAAAATGAAGATATTCCTTCATATGGACACATTTCTACCATATTTTCATTCTGTAGGTATATAGATTTTATTTTTATTTGTAGAGTACAAACAAAACTTACACTTACGTCACTATTATCGGATTATTTGGCTATATTTAGGGCTTAAATCACTCCATTCAATGACAAGTGTTTCCTATAACTTCCACCAAATTATAGGAATAATTAAGGGTTTTCGGATTCTATTAGATATTTTAGGATTTGATACAGATATTAATTTAAGATTTTGATTTGAATATTTTAGAATTTAAAATAGCATACAGATTATTATTTTTTTTTCTATTAGACGGGGAAATTAGAATTGAATTTGAATTGATATTGTGATGAGTTAAATTATTAAATAAAATATTTGAATCATATTAATAATAATTAATTAAAATATTTGAAATATATTGAAAGTAATCAATATTTTTAAGTATGATTTATTTATATTTTACAGTTTAATAATTTATACATAATTAAATTAAAATGTAAGTTATGTGAATTTTATATAATTAAATTTTAAAATGAGTATGTATATACTCTCACAAAATATAAATAAACCTTCAACTTAATGTTAATTAACTTTGAATAACTTTAAAAAAAAATCTTTGTATATCTCTTTAACCAAAAATAGAAATCAATACATGTAATATCGATTTATATTAAAATTTGACTCATAGTTATAGTCGCCACTACTTCCTAAAAGTACTAAACAAGTTAAAGAAATACAAAATATTAAACTTATATTTATAAAGTATCAATATTTAATTTTACTTATAATGTAGTTTTCATAATCACTTTTGAAATAGAAAATCGATATCTCTATATTAAATTAATTTACATAGTAAATATATTTATCTAATTTTAATCATCCACAATCCTACAATATGTTTCAAATAATAAGAGCTTTAATGCTCGCATTATACTTTAAATTTAATTATTTTTTGGTAAAAATTAATGATAGTTTAAAATTTATACAACTAATTGCTAGGTGCATATTTATATACAATTTTTATGAATCTTTCATCTATAATTTACAAAATTAGTTCAACTCTATTGAATGTGGAAAAAATGTGTTTTTTATAAGTTTTCTACAATAAATATTTTGTACTATGGATAATTCACAATTTAATATTTGATTATAATGGTGTTGTATAAAATCCACATTTTTTTCTTAAAATATTAGAAAAATGTGGAATATCCACAATTACTTCACAATATCTTATTATTGTGGATACCATTGTAGATAAAGGGTCTCATTTCTAGTAGTGTATCCACAATTAAAGGGTGGTGTATCCACAATTTTTTTACAATTTTTATGTGGATATTTTTATCAAAATTGTGAATCCAAATTTGTGGACTCCACCCACAAATATTTTGTGGAAGCATTATATTGTAGAAAAATTGTGGTGACTGCCACAAATATAACATTAATAAATTGTCACAATGTTACAATAAAAATTGTAGCAATGGTACAATAATAAATTGTGACAATGCTACACTAATAAATTGTGACAATAATACACCTATTTTTTTTATATAATATCACAATTTAAAAATTATCACATTACCATAATAATAGAATTTGCTATTCTTTGCTTAAATTGAAAAATTATTACAATTTATATAAATGAAGAGTACTAGTTATATCTATAATAATTTAAAATTTATATTGTGATTCACTTTGAGAAGAGGTAAGAGAACTTTTATACTATTAAATTAATAAAATAATGTATACAATCTATTTTATAAAATAATAATAATGATTTTTCTATTAAAAACTATGTGGAGTAGTATATTTTTTCCTGTAATTTGGAGGGATTGTGGTATTATTCTAGTTATAGATTTTTCTATTATATGCATGTGTTGTATATTTTAAATATAATAAAATAGAACCTAATTACAATACTCAATTAACAAAGTTCAGTTATATAAAGACTGTAATTAACAATATAAATTTAAAAAATTGATATAAAAAATTACAAAACAAAATACATAAAAATATAATTTTTTAATAAAAAACAAAGTGCAAAATAAAAATGCATTAATCAAAAAACAAGAGGGAAAGGAATCTGAATATAATCGTGAGGACATGTTTCTAAAATTTTGAGAATTTTAATTGATTTGTTGATTCGTAATACAGATCTAATTCTACACTTGTAATATTAGAATGCGTATGCAAAATTATTTCCAAGGGACGGATTTTTGGTGTGATGGATCCTCCATTAAATCACCGATATAACACTGCAAGATACAAGAAAAATGAGTGAGGTTTGAAACCATCGACCAAATAATAATTTTTTATCTACTTTTATGATCCATGAAAAATTTCTATATTCAACAAGATCATTATTCAAGCTCATTTCTCATACCCTACGGTCCCAAAAAGCTGCAGAAACCTATTGCTTAATTTAATTTAATTTTGTACATATAATAAACATCAAAATAATTGCATATGCACTCGATGATGATTAGAAATACCTTGCAAACTGATGTCAAATCCTTAACCTGTACAATGCGGCATGACAAAATGAAGATATTCCTTCATATGGACGCATTTCTACCATGTTTTCATTTTGTAGGTATATAGATTTTATTTTTATTTGTAGAGTACAAACAGAACTTACACTTACGTCACCATTATCGGATTATTTGGCTATATTTAGGGCTCAAATCACTCCATTCAATGACAAGTGTTTCCTATAACTTCCACCAAATTATAGGAATAATTAAGGGTTTTCGGATTCTATTAGATATTTTAGGATTTGATACATATATTAATTTAAGATCTTGATTTGAATATTTTAGAATTTAAAATACAATACAGATTATTAAATTTTTTTCTATTAGACGGGGAAATTAGAATTGAATTTGAATTGATATTGTGATGAGTTAAATTATTAAATAAAATATTTGAATCATATTAATAATAATTAATTAAAATATTTGAAATATATTGAAAGTAATCAATATTTTTAAGTATGATTTATTTATATTTTACAGTTTAATAATTTATACATAATTAAATTAAAATATAAGTTATGTGAATTTTATATAGTTAAATTTTAAAATGAGTATGTATATACTCTCACAAAAAATATACCTTCAACTTAATGTTAATTAACTTTTAATAATTTTTTAAAAAAATCTTCGTATATCTCTTTAATCAAAAATAGAAATCAATACATGTAATATCGATATATATTAAAATTTGACTCATAGTTATAGTCACTACTACTTCCTAAAAGTACTGAACAAGTTAAAGAAATACAAAATATTAAACTTATATTTATAAAGTATCAATATTTAATTTTACTTATAATGTAGTTTTCATAATCACTTTTGAAATAGAAAATGGATATCTCTATATTAAATTAATTTACATAGTAAATATATTTATCTAATTTTAATCATCCACAATCCTACAATATGTTTCAAATAATACGAGCTTTAATACTCGCATTATACTTTAAATTTAATTATTTTTTGGTAAAAATTAATGATAGTTTAAAATTTATCCAACTAATTGCTAGGTGCATATTTATATACAATTTTTATGAATCTTTCATCTATAATTTACAAAATTAGTTCAACTATATTGAATGTGGAAAAAATGTGTTTTTTATAAGTTTTCTACAATAAATATTTTGTACTATGGATAATTCACAATTTAATATTTGATTATAATGGTGTTGTATAAAATCCACATTTTTTTCTTAAAATATTAGAAAAATGTGGAATATCCATGATTACTTCACAATATCTAATAACAATATCTTATTATTAGCGATCAACGTATGACTCTATAATGTCATTGGTATCGTTTCCAAAGACTGGTGCGTTTTTTGTCCAGATTAGCCAATGGCTATGAATGAGCATTCCCCCTATTTTGGAATTCTGTGACCCAAAAGTAATCTTTTATATGGCCAAAGAAGGATTTGTCTTTGCAAAGTAATTGTTTCAATGCATAGAGTCTATGCTTGTAGTAATGAGTGCATGTAACGGGATCGTTTTTTACAAATAAGTTAGAGTCGATGTAATCTGAATGTTTTGGCTTTTCTAAAGGGGTAGTATTCTGATATTGGGTGTATAAATTATTGAGGGTCTCGGTTAGTGGCTGCCAATAATGTTCTGCGCTCGAGAATGTCGCAAAGAAGGTAGGCGGGCCGAGTTGTCGAATCATGGCAAAAAGGTTTTTCCTTGTTTGTTGCATATAGTCCGGGGAAATGTGTATTCTTTTGAAATCGATGTACCTGATATCAAATATTAAGATGTTTTCTAGATCCAGTTTGTATTTGACATCTTTTGCAAATAGTGTTCGACCTTTTAATTGTCCCTTTCTGATTCAGAGCCATATTGAACGACCCACTTGGTCAATTAGTATTTTTATTGCTTTGAAAAATATATTCATTATGTGATAAGAAAATCTACGATCTGAGTGCATTAACTCCCATTGCATTATTTTTTGATATGGAATTGTTTTTGTGGTTGTTTCATTGCGAGGTTGGCCAAAAAACAAAGTTGGGAAATTCATCTCTTCTGAGAATTTGTCTTGAAAAATACCCAATGGTGTAAATCCCTCTGAAGGAGCGACATTTATGATCTTGTCTTTAAGATGGTGGATAGTTGAGGAGTCAGTGAAACCATGAATTAGTGTGTCATGCGCATTGTCATTATCGACGTCATCATCAGATGAGCTATTCTCAGAGGGGATATGTTCGTGTTCTTCATTGTTAATTGTTTCAAAGTTCAGTGTGGCAGAAAGTGTTTGATCCCAGTCATGGTTTAGTTTGATTTCATGCATAAGATATAATGTTGTTGCACATAATTGTTTAAGAGCAGCCATAGTGATTATGGGGCGCACATTTCCTGAATGGTATGCTTTTATGTATTCAAGGCGTCGTTTAAGTGCCATAGCAATTGTTTTTGTTTCTTCTGGGTATCTTGGCAATGCTTGTTGGATTATATCAATATTTGTTGGAACATTTATAATTTCTCCCTTTAACGTGTATTGAGGACGTTTATGGCTTTGGCATCGTATTTGACCAAATGCGAGTTGAAGAGACACGAGTCTTTCTTCAAGGTCAGAAAGCATTGCAACTGTTGGAAGCATTGGAATCAGTTGGATTCGTTGAGGGCATGTTAATCTTGGCAACCTGGCATTTAATAAGCTTGTTGAGCATGGACGACAAATTCTATTGGATTTCGGCATTGTTTTCGTTGATGTCAGTTGAAGATATGTTTTTTTGGTTGAATTTGTAAAATATGTTAGATTGTGCTTGAAGTGGAGTTGGTTGCAAATTTGGCATGTATGGATTGGTGTGTTATTTGTTCGGGCTTGAAAACTGGCAATGCATTATGCAGAGTTGCTTGTTTGTTGTGTATGTTTATGTATAGTTGTTTTTAGCTTTCGTAGGGACAATTTTGGCATTGTTGAATTGGATTGTTTTATGGTGGTTGACATTTGTGGTTGCAAAAATTCATTTGCTTTTCGGTTGAGTGTTTTAGTGGAGAGAACTTCATTTGTTCCAACTTTAAGCAATGCGGACACGAGAGTTGTTTTGGCAATAAAGAAATTGGTACATGAATGGCCTTTGAGTAGCAGGGAATGTATAACATTGGAATCTGTTATAGCTCTTTTATGTGTCTATTTTCGTATATGCTTTTTTATCGAGCGAACAGAAAATTTCAGTGGTTTTTCGTTCTGATTGTGCATAGTGGTTTCTACACATGTTTCCGAAGATATGCTTTGAATTTCTGTATGCATTTGGGCAGTTGTATATTCAGATGTATATAGCAGCATCGAGTATTGGAACATAGCGAGAGTTTGTAGCCAATAGTTCATAATGAAAATGTACTTCGGGAAGCGAAAATCGTATGAGATTGTATGCTTTTCCAAGTGGTGCATTACCAGAATAAATCTTAAAAACTTGGAAAGGATGTGAATCCCACAATTGAATATTTATTTCAAAAAGTAGGCATAACCAATGGATAATGAAGTCATCTGCGTGTATATTGTTGTGGTCATGGAAGGTGGCTATGTTTATCACAAGGCCTTGCCATGTGCCAATGTGCGGTATGTTTGTTATGGGGTTCTGGTCAAGCCAAGTATGGAGAAAGTCAATAGTTGTATGGTCTTATCGAAGAATAGAACTACAAAAAGCCTGAGCAGCATACCTGCGTAGGTAGCAAGGGTCAAATTCATTGTTGCGAATGTGGCAAATAGAAGTGAAAAGGCTATCAGCGTTGATACTGTCACTTGTTTCTAGCCTAACAAGGCATAGTTGCTGTAGTTGATTGGATAAACCCCTCCAAAGCATTTCTATAGAATTTTGAAGGGATAATAGATGAGCATTGTTTGTTGGTTCAGGGCATTGCACATACTTTTTCCAGAATAAGGGTTCATAATGCCCACTAAGAGGGTTGGAATCATGAAAGAGAATACAATATGGTAGTATGTGACTATTTGGAGTGAATTAAAGATAATTTTTGCCTCTTGTTGCAGACCAAACCCATATTGGCAAGTTCAGCCATTTGGAAATCCATTTTATGCAAAAGATGTCGCCCCATAGGCCTTGTTCGGTAGCTTCGGGTGAGTACACTGCAGATAGTTTCATGCAATGTAAATATGTTTCCAAGCTATGAACACTGTGCAAAAGAAAAAGGATTTTAGGATCTAGTTCTAACTATAGAGAAGCCAACGCTACAGGATCAGAGAGAGAGAGCAAGGTTTGAAAGTGTTCAATGACACCGCTTCTAAGTTCAAGAGATGTCTATCGAAAATGGAGCAGTACAGCAAAAAAAATCAAACAAGCAGTCGCCCACTCTGTATTTGAAAGCATAGTCTCAGAAAAGGTTGAACCTATGCAACACATTGTCTATGCATTCTATGACGCAGTTTGATAATGTATATTGCTCAACATCAACAAATGTGGTTGCCATGGATGTTTTTTTGCATTTGGTTTGTTCTTTTCTGTTAAAAAAAATCTTTCCTCAGCAGAATATAGAAAAGAAGACTAATGTTTATACCTTTTCCAATGGAGCATGAGCAATCCAAACAAGCAACAATGAAATGTCTCTGGTTCTCCGATTTTGCTTGTCACAAATCTGAAATGCACACAATAGATGTTATGCATTTAGTCAGTATTGCAAACAAAAGTACACAGGAAAAGAATCTTTGTAGATACAATAAAGCAAGTTGTGCAATGAAATACACAAGAAAGAGTAGTTATTTATAGTAGGAGTCATGTAGAATGAACAAAATTTATATTGTGCTCGACAGAAATACGTAATCAATGTGGGGAAAACATGGATTTGAATAAACTCAGGTGAGCGTTGAAAATAGGAAGGAGAAATTACAATAGTTATAACAACATATTCAAATGCAGAAAGTAAAGGACTTACAAGCTTTCATTTTAAAATGTTGTAAGGTGTGTTCTTTGGAGCATATAATCAAATTAGTTAAACAGAAACGGTTTTTTGCAGATGGCCATTTTTTGAAAACTAATTTGAGCAGGCATAACAGATTTGTCTATTCATTCAGTTAAGTCTAAATGCAAGAGTGACCCAAGAACAAGCTAAAAAAGCTGTACATATGCTAAAATGTTCCACAGGCATTTTGACAAGTGATTTGAGTCAGCTAGAAACATCCATCATGTGAATTAACTGATTAAGCAATCCACTAAGAATGTTTAAGCAAGTGTCCATTTGTTTGGTCAGTCTTTTTGACAAGAATCTATCCACAATTGTGGTGTGTTAACTTCAAAGAAAGCATTAGGAAAACATGTCTTGGTAGCAGCACACTAAGGCATGCACTTATGTTGTCATTTTCTTTCAAGAAGAATAATAATTTAATTGCTCTTATCCTATGAAGGTGGCAGCAACTATTTTCACACTAAACCTGTCCATGCTGCAATGTACGGTATTGCTCGCTTGCATGTTACAAGGTATCCTTCTTCATGACTTGTGTCAAGAAGTTAAGACATCTCAGATATTTATAAGAGGCTTTGTGACTACAAGAAGGTTTGAAATGAGTATGGGTACACTGTGTTTCGGTGAGGAGAGAAACTGAGATAAGAGACTGTAATAACCTTGAAAAGTAACTTGTATCTTGTAAGGAGGTAGAAGAAAATTGAATTTCATGGAGTATAGAGTGCATAAAGACCAAAAACAGTGATTTAGTGGTGTCCAAATGAATAGAATCTAAATGTTAAATGACAGAAGTTGGAACATCAGGAATGAAATATCTTGGAAAGTGAAAACCTTTGTTGAGAGGAAGAATCAAGCTCTACAAATTGATTATCTTGATTACAGATCTTAGTGTTGTATTTGTGTGGGGATTGGATCTATATGATAGAACACAACCATGAATTTTATCTAATGAGAAGTTGTTAACTATCCTATTTGATTGACAATAGATTAAGCGTATGCATTCAAATAAGAGGAGAAAATGCCAACTGGACTAGTGAAAATTTGTTGTTATAGTTGTAAAGAAGCATTCTAAGTATCAATACTTGTTGTCTTAGCTCTTCAATATCCACTTGCAGTATTGATTTTGTTTATTCTGCTTCAGAGCACCTGTGCTACATACACTGCAATCTTTGTAGCACCATTCTTGCAGTAGACGATGGCCACCACTTCATTTTTCCTGCTCTTTATCTTTTATTTCAAATAGTTATTGTATTGATTAACACTGTGAAAGTTCCACGCAGAGAAAGAGTGAAAGAGACAAATCTTGCTCAGAGACATAAGTGGAATAGCAGGAAAAGGACCTTTGACAGTGTTAATCAATACAATAACTACTCGAAATAAAAGATAAAGAGCAGGAAAAACGAAGTGGTAGACATCGTCTACTGGAAGAATGGTGCTGCAAAGATTGCAATGTACGTAGCACAGGTGCCCAGAAGCAGAATAAACAAAATCAATACTAAAATTGGATAATAAAGATGCCTTCTCCATGGTCTAGTTTCAAAGAAGCCATTAATGGAAAGCATGGTAAGACAAAAATAAAGTGAGCAGGTTTATAATTAAATGCAGGAAGGCCGCTAGTGTGGCGAAGCATCTTTAGTCAGCGCCAAACACACCTACCAAGAGATGTGCCGTCAAACATATTTATGAAAATTTTGAACCACATCTGAAAGAATACGCTGTCTAAGATGCCCTTTTTAATTAAATAAATTATCAAAGGGTTTCACGTAGAGAAAGAGTGAAAGAGACAAATATTGCGTGAAAGAAACGAAATATAGCCTCGTGAAATGTAAATGATTACAGGTTTAATGGTCTTTACGATTTCGTTTTGATTACCATGGTTCCAAGACAAGGTCAAAGTGGGTTTGGTGAAGCAACTTGAAACACATTTAAGGAAATGCAATTGGCAGGTTTAAATTCAAACTCCATGACATTTTTGAGCATCCTCCCAGCCTCTGGAAAAATGGGAACTTCGGAATAGAGCTCTGACCATAGACGTTAACAAACAAAAGTCAGAAAAATAACATTTGTTACATGTCGTGGTTGAGAATTCCCTGCTTGATATGTATGCCACATGTGGAAGCATAGTGAAGGTACGTGAACTGTTTGATAAAATGTAAATACATCCAGTGTGAACTACAAAGTAATTTGCTGCTTAAAGTGATTCTTTAACAATATGAGTTCTGAAAACATATCATATTTGAGCTACATTGAAACAAACAGCTTGAGGTGAGAGTCAACAAATCATGCAACACATTTGTGTCGAAAAATAAACATGTTTGAGCTCAGGTTCTTTTATCAAAGGTATAACATTGTTAACTTGATGTACACAATTTTTCCTTGCTCCTTGTTCTTGATTCCCTTCACTATATATTTATTTATAGTGCATTCACTACAAGTGGGTTTGCATCTGATGTGCACAAGTTTTTGATAGGGAAAGTGAAGTATTTGAGGTGAAGAAATGTTTCTTTATAAGCTTAAGATTGATTGAATGTAGCTCAAATATGATATGTTTTCAGAACTCATATTGTTAAAGAATCACTTTAAGCAGCAAATTATTTTCAGTTCATACTGGATATATTTACATTTTATCAAACAGTTCACGTACCTTCACTATGCTTCCACATGTGGCATACATATCAAGTAGGGAATTCACAACCATGACATGTAATAAATGTTATTTTTCTGGATTTAAACCTGCCAATTGCATTTCCTTACATGTGTTTGAAGTTGCTTCAGCAAACCCACTTTGACCTTTGTCTTGGAACCGCGGTAATCAAAATGACATCGTTAACTTGATGTACACAGTTTTTCCTCTCTCGTTGTTCTTGATTCCCTTCACTATATATTTATTTATAGTGCATTCACTACAAGCGGGTTTGCATCTGATGTGCATGAGTTTTTGATAGGGAAAGTGAAGTATCTTGAAGACTACAAAGGGCATGTTGACAACTATATCTGTTCCATTTTTCCAGGAACATTATCTTCCGCGTTTAGATATACACCGAGTGGTTGAAATACCACCCTTACTCATTTATTGAATGTGCAGCCTTGTTTGTGACATGAATTTGGAACTAATGTCATATCTATGCAGTATGACTTCTGTATACATTGCCCGATGTGAATGCACAATATGTTACATTTACATTGTTCGTAGTTTTGGCCCATGCTAAATACCTCAGCTCCTCCAAACATATGATATTCTAAGGCCAAATGGTAGTGACTCCTCATTGGTTGAGGGCTTTATAAGCTTAAGATTGATTGAATGAATGAATATAAAACTGTTAAGACATCTCAGATATTTATAAGAGGCTTTGTGACTTTGACAAGGTTTCAAATGAGTATGCTAGTTGTCTACAAGAGACTTGTGTTAATAGGCGATGAGTGATAGATTCTTTAAAACTATATCTCTTGATTCTTGAAGATATCATATGCCCAGTGCATATATTAAGTAATAGGTTACAAATCCTGTACTTATGGAAAACTGACCAAGTACAGTGTTGAGGAGAGCATTAGAAAGCACAAATGGATGGTAATTTCTAGTAATTTATTTAATTAAAAAGGGCATCTTAGACAACGTATTCATTCAAACGTGGTTCAAAAATTTCATAAATATGTCTGAAGGCACATCTCTTGGTAGGTGTGTTTGGCACCAACTAAAGAGACTTCGCCACACTAGCGCCCTACTTGCATTTAATTATAAACCTGCTCACTTTATTTTTTGTCTTACCATGCTTTCCATTAATGACTTCTTTGAAACTAGACCATGGAGAAGGCATCTTCAGTGTCCACTTTTAGTATTGATTCTGTTTATTCTGCTTCTGAGCACCTGTGCTACGTACACTACAATCTTTGCAACACCATTCTTGCTGTAGACGATGGCTACCACTTCGTTTTTCCTGCTCTTTATCTTTTATTTCGAGTAGTTATTATATTGATTAACACTGTGAAAGTTCCTTTTCCTGCTATTCCACTTATGTCCTGGGACTTATGTCGCTGAGCAAGATTTGTCTCTTTCACTCTTTCTCTGTGTGGAACTTTCATAGTGTTAATCAATATAGTAACTACTCGAAATAAAAGATAAAGAGCAGGAAAAATGAAGTGGTAGCCATTGTCTACTGTGAGAATGGTGCTGCAAAGATTGGAGTGTACATAGCACAGGTGCTCTGAATCAGAATAAACAAAATCAATACTAAAACTGGATACTGAAGATGCCTTCTCCATGGTCTAGTTTCAAAGAAGTCATTAATGGAAAGCATGGTAACACTGACACAGACACAGAAATAAAGTGAGCAGGTTTATAATTAAATGCAGGTAGGACGCTAGTGTAGCGAAGCCTCTTTAGTCAGTGCTAAACACACCTACCAAGAGATGTGCCTTCAAACATATTTATGAAATTTGTGAAACACATTTAAGGAAATGCAATTGGCAGGTTTAAAGCCAAACTCCACGACATTTTTGAGCATCCTCCCAGCCTTTGGAAAAATGGGAACTTCGAAACAGAGCTCTGACCATAGAAGTTAACGAACAAAACTCATAAAAATAACATTTGTTACATGTCGTGGTTGAGAATTCCCTGCTTGATATGTATGCCACATGT
The DNA here is from genome assembly GCA_019776745.2 of Taxus chinensis. NCBI lineage: Eukaryota > Viridiplantae > Streptophyta > Pinopsida > Cupressales > Taxaceae > Taxus > Taxus chinensis. The sequence goes on from CM034156.1 coordinate 104,252,988, forward strand.
GGAAGCATAGTGAAGGTACGTGAACTGTTTGATAAAATGTAAATATATCCAGTATGAACTGAAAATAATTTACTGTTTAAAGTGATTCTTTAACAATATGAGTTCTGAAAACATATCATATTTGAGCTACATTGAAACAAACGGTTTGAGGTGAGAGTCAACAAATCAGGCAACACATTTGTGTCGGAAAATAAACATGTTTGAGCTCGGGTTCTTTTATCAAAGGTATAACATTGTTAACTTGATGCACACAGTTTTTTCTTGCTGCTTGTTCTTGATTCCCTTCACTATATATTTATTTATAGTGCATTCACTACAAGCGGGTTTGCATCTGATGTGCACAAGTTTTTTATAGGGAAAGTGAAGTATCTTGAAGACTACAAAGGGCATGCTGATAACTATATCTGCTCCATTTTTCCAGGAACATTGTCTTCCACGTCTAGATATACACTGGGTGGGTGAAATACCACCCTTACTCATTTATTGAATGCGCAGCCTTGTTTGCGACATGAATTTGGAACTAATGTCATATGTGTAGTAAGAGTTCTGTGTACACTTAATGAGTTGAAAGTGGTTTTTTAAAGACTACTTTGTAAATAGGTACACTACATACGAATTCACTATAGAGGTTCATCTCTGCCTTCTAAGGCTCAACACATAGGATGTTGCAAGATACGAGGTCTGTTTTTGGTCTGTTTTTGGCTTTGTGACTGTGAGAAGGTTTCAAATGAGCATGGGTATACTCTGTTTCGGTGACAAGAGAAACTGAGATAAGAGATTGTAATAACCTTGAAAAGTAACTCGTATCTTGCAAAGAGGTAGAAGAAAATTGAATTTCATGGAGTATAGAGTGCATACAGACCAAAAATAGTGATGGACTGCTGTCCAAATGGGTATAATCCAAATGTTAAATGACAGAAGTTGGAACATCAGAAATGAAATACAAAAATCATATTGAATCATAAAAAGATGAAACATGAACTTAGCCAAATCATCTGGGTAGCTAATATTTGCGATTTCAGAAGAGCAAAGACAATTTAAAACTCTCAAAGCATGACATTGACAGAAAAACGAGAAATCATGGATGATTTTGAGTTCCCGCCTTCATGTGAGTGGTCTTCAGGCAGCGACTGCCAAGGCTTTTAGAATGCTTACAAATCAAGCAGTTGCAATACAGTCAAGCAGCGACAATATGTTGTACAACATCCATAGCAAAGTAAAATCGTTCATCATGTATAGGCAGCTTCAAATCGTAAGAAACAAAAACATAGACAAACACAGAAAAATTAACATAAACAAAATCGTTGAACTTAAATTGCAGCGACATGAAAATTCACCTCCTATGATGTTGTTCAGACTCCTTTCCTTCTGGCGGGCAGATGAAAATGGCAAGATAAACAGGCTGAAAGGAAGAAACATATTTCCCCTTGAGCCACTCAAAACTGTCAAAACTGACCTAATCTATACGCATCATAGTCAATACATTAATGTTTTACAACTGCTCAGCTTTTTCATTGAACAGTGCCACATAAAGGCAATGACCAATAAAATGTTGCCAACATAAAAAAATCAAAACCTAAAACTTTAGTTCAACGCAATTTAAATACAGATGTCACAATCCGATTCAAAAGAATGCAAATTTTTAATGGATGAGGTGAAGACAATATCCATGCTTTCGAGAGGATAATAAAGAATAAAAAACAATGACGAGCTTCTCCTTTATTAAATAAAGAATAAAAAGCAAACTTTAGAAGATGGAAAATAATTAAAAGGCTTCCACTTTACCATCAAAAATGTTAGATTGAAAGAACACTTTCTTATAAAAATTTTAAGTGCTTATTAGATTGTAGCTATTTATTTTATAAAATAATTAAGTAAAGTGAAAGGAAATCATAATCTCAGATAAAATAAAATGGACACCCACCTCCCATGTGAGGAGGTCGGTTAAAAATTACGAATGCCATTTCGTTTTTTCGGAATTATGAGGTCAATAATACGTGAGCATTTTATAACCATGTGAAAAGAATATTTCGCTCAGTGCGGCTATTTTATATTCACTGGTAAAGAATAAAAGGATGATTAAAAAATATCTTTTCCCAGTTTTAGGGAAAAAAAAAATACACAGAAACTTCCCACTAAAACTAAACAAAAATATTGAAACAAATAGAGAAACTTCCCCAATTATACTAGAGAAAAAAAAAAGTATGGTGCGTTGGATTAAAACAGGCGTGGCGATCTATATTTCTCACGTCCATTCATGTTTTTTTTTTCTTGTATAATCTCGCCTTGTTGCAGAGTATGTTACAAGACAAGTCGAATAGCATTCAATAAGGTTTTTCAATATCTATATCTTAAATTATATTTTCAGTGAAGTATGTTGATTTTGAGCAGGTGATTTTCAGGGTTTAATGGAGTTTAGTCGTTTACTTTGAAATTCTTAATGCTGTTATAGCAATGGCTTTTATTTAGCCTGAATATCAAAAACTTCGAGGAATCACTTGAATGCCTAGTAAAACCCAATTTCCATAGCAAGGATCTAGAAAATGAGCTTCCTGACCGTCCTGGCTTTCATAATTTTCGTATGTTCTGCTCTTGCTCTCCACACAGGAGGAAGCCTAATTTCATTTGCTTTTCCTTCCTTCAACAACACCATTAATGAACATATCCAGCTATTATATGATTCCCATATTGAGCACAAAGGTGGCTTTAACCTCCTCCAACTTACTTCAATTGAAACTGGAAAAACCTACAGCAAAGGTTGGGCTACTTACAAGAAATCCATTCCGATATGGGAAAGATCTTCAGGGGCTCTTGCAAATTTCACCACACACTTCCAGTTTCTCATAAAACCAGACACCGACAACTCTTTCGGCTCAGGGGAAGGACTCGCTTTCTTCATGGCGCCCCTGGATTTCAAGGCGCCGGATCAGTCTGCCGGAAAGTGGCTCGCCCTGTTCAACACAACCACCGCCGGTAACTCCTCAAATCGCATATTTGCAGTGGAGTTCGACACGGATAAAAATTCTCAGGATCCGGACGATAACCATGTCGGTATTGATGTCAATAACATCCTTTCTGTGGCTAATTATTCGTTGATTAATGGGAGTCTGAAAGACGGAGAAAAATGGGACGCATGGGTAGATTACGACGGCGGACGGAAAAAGCTGCAAGTTTTTCTTTCCCACAATAAAAGTTCGAAACCGGCGGCTCCTGTGTTGTGGTATGGTATAGACTTGTCGAAGGTTGTTCCAGAGAATGTCATGGTCGGATTCTCGGCTGCGACGGGAATGGGCACGGAGAGTCATACCCTGCTCTCTTGGGACTTGAACTGCACAACTTCCTGGAACACTTCCTCTGTAAGCATCCAGGGAGAATTAAACCCTAGAAAAGGCGATCTGAAGAAAAAGAAGGTATCTAAATTTGTTGTTGTGTCGGTTGTGTTAGTCTGCTTGGCCGGAACCTGCGTTTGCGGCAGCGCTTGGTGGTGGTGTGTGAAGGCGAAGAACAGGGATCCATCGGAAGCGGCACTGGACGAACAGTTTTCGCAGGGACCGCGGAAATTCACCTTCTCTGAGCTAAGCGCCGCCACGAAAAGCTTCAGCGAAGACGAAAAGCTCGGGCAGGGCGGCTTCGGATCTGTTTACAGAGGGGTTTTGCCCGACAAGGGCGAGATCGTGGCGGTGAAACGGATTTCTCGAGCATCTACACAGGGCAAGAAGGAATATGTTGCAGAGGTGAGCATAATCACCAGGTTGGGGCACCGTAACCTGGTGCAGCTTCTGGGATGGTGTCACGAAAAGGGGGAATTGCTTTTGGTGTACGAATACATGTCCAATGGAAGCTTAGAAAAGCACATTTTCGGAGATTCGAGCGTTCTGGATTGGGGTCGCAGGCACGGTATTGTGTGCGGCATAGCCTCGGCTCTGGTTTATCTCCACGAGGATTGGGACCATTGTGTGCTGCACAGAGACGTCAAGTCCAGCAATGTGATGCTGGATTCGAATTTCAATGCAAAGCTCGGAGATTTTGGCCTGGCGCGGCTTGTAGAACGCGATATTGAGGCTTCTTCCCACACCACTGCGGTTGCAGGAACTCTGGGGTATCTTGCGCCGGAATGTCTGATAACGGGGAAGGCAACTCCGGAATCGGACGTATTCGGCTTCGGGGCAGTTGCGTTGGAAATTGCCTGCGGAAGGCGAGCTTTGGACAGGAAGCTGAGGGAGAATCATAACATGAGGCTGGTTGAATGGGTGTGGGATTTGCATGCGCAGGGAAGGGTTTTGAATGCCGCGGCAGAAACCCTGTGCGGCGAGTTTAAGAGGGCTGAAATGGAGCGATTGATGATGGTGGGATTGTGGTGTTCTCATCCAGATCCCAAGGCCAGGCCTTCCATGAGAGAGGTTATCAAGGCTATGAATTTGGAGACGCCATTGCCGTGTATTCCAGTTAAAATGCCTGAAGCTGTCTTTGTGTAAAGCGATCCCCATGGCTTTGTCTGAAACTAAATCTGGATCCCTGTGAGGTATGAATCCACAAACTTGGAAAATGGCATTTTTCTCTTACAAGCAACCAATATTCAAGCAAACAAGTCTAGGTTAGAGGAGTAGGTTTCTTAAGCATATGACTAGTTAAGAAAAAGTTTTTAATAAATTGTAAGGTTGAACCATCAATAGGAAGAAGAATAGGCACAAAGAGGAGGAAGGGACATTGAAGAGTTTTTCTACCAAACTATGTTGCGTATTGAAATGGGAAAATCATAATATATATGTTATATGTGTTACACTAGTATGTATTTAAGACATTTTATTGGTGATAGACTTAAGAATTGGTAGTTGCGAGGTTGCAAATCCTATTTTTTTCAAAAAAAAATCCTACAAATATATGATGTAATGTGTATTTGATTTGATTATAAATTTTGTTGTTTTTTTAATGATTCTTTTGGCCTCTCAGATTTTAATACAATATCATACGTTATTTTGTTATGCCAATTGGCATTGAGTTTCTGTTTGGTTTAATGTATGTGGGTGAAGGTTCTATGAAATGAGATTTTGTAGAAATTTTATGTGGCTTTATTTAGGATATGTTTTTCTTTAATTTTTCTAATGGCAATAAAATTGCAACAAGAAATCCAATACCTAGTAAGGTACAGATTTCCTTATTGCCTTGGTTTAAGGAATGTTTTGGAGATGAGGGTGGGTCATGCTCATATAATCTATTTCTATGTTGGTGAATGTATGGATATGCATGATAACATCCATTCTTTATGGTTATTTTAATTTATTTTTGATATCCATGAGAGTATTGTTCTAGAATCCATTAAGGTAGCAATTTTTGTGTGGAGCAGTTTATATGATGGACTCAAAATATGGAGAAAAACATTATAGTCTATTATTTTGTTATAAGTATGGAAAAAATAAAGAAAAATTATATTTATTAACTATTTTTTGAAAAAGAGTACATTGTTGAAAAATATAAACATCTCCACCAAACATATCACAATAGTTTTGTGTTTTTATATCATGAATTGAAAAATTGGTAATTTGTTTGGTAAATCTTGTATTTGGCTATTAAGGTTGTTGTCGATAAATAGAATTTTGATGGTTTAATTAGGTTATAATTTTACCTATTAATGATTTGTTTTGTGTAGGATTATATTTCAATTTTTCATCTCAATTTTTCATCCAATTATGTATGTATGTATGTATGTATGTAGTATAGACATTAAATCATGCACTTTGGGTATTTATCTAGTCCTGGTTCCTAAGTAAAAAAAGTACTTAATGACCCCATTTCTTTGGCCTCTTTACTTTCTTTATGTTTTTCATTGTGGTCTTACACCCTTTCTTGCCCAGTCTGTCCTTTCATAATTTAGCATTTCTCACTCTAGTAGACGCCAGCACTAAACGCCCATGTCCCCTCTAGGCACCCTAACCTCTTTGTGCATTGTTCACATCTTTTGGGTTCTTTCTAGTCGTTTGAGCATCTTATCTTTTTGTTATACGGCCTTTTCGGGGTTAATTATGAAATTTAAGCAAGGGAATCATAAAAATATAAAATTATGTGACCATAATAAAGGACCAATTGTAATGCCCAGCTGGGCATCGGATCCTTTCTTCCCACCTGCCTCCTCTGCCACCGTGGCCTCCTGCCAACCACCCAACCTGCAATTTTTTTTAGACTGTCATGTCTGTCCTTGCGTGAGGGATATGGGAGTCGGTGGAGTCCCATTTTCTTCACTATAATCCCTTTTTAGATTCTCCTTCAATGCGTACAGGTGGGTGTTGGGCACGTTTTTCTTGGTCTGCACGTGGAGTGGTTGTGGGACAGTGTAGAATCCTATTGTGTCGGCCACAGAGGCCATTGAAATCCTTCCTGCCAAGGTGTTTTCTGTTATTGGAAGCCTCTTGGACTGCCTATCCTTCCTCTACAGGCTGGCCGAAGTAAACGGTATCTCAAAATCATACTGTACATGGCAGCTTCAGTGAGAGTAGGTGCGACAGCTGATCTTCAGGGTGAGCCTGGGAGCCGTTGGTGTAGATCATGACTGTCTCTGGCTGCACACGACCATAATCGTGATCATTTGTTGCAAAATCTTGCAGACTGTAGTAGAAGAACACAGAGGCCAGTGGAAGAGTGCTTCAACATAGGCTGCGACAGGAGCGTATTAGAGAAACTCCTGGAGGAGCTCCGCGTAGAGAGATGGTCAAATTGGGAGAGTGCTAAATGCAAACTGTACTAGGAATGGCACATTGACTAGCAGGTTTACATTGTGAAGGTAAGCATGAGGGTGGTTCCAAATGGCTGCGAAAATGATGCCGCATGGTTCTATGCATGTGACCTTGTGTGATATCCCAAGTGGCTCGAGGCCTCTCTGTATTTCAAGGGTCCTTACGAGGAATGCTATCACTTTCTAGCCTACAGGGGATGACTAATAAAAGGTCAAGCTTAGGTTGAGTTGAAGGTGCGAAAATGCAAGGAATGGCATTTTGGGGCTGAGCCATTTATCACAGAGCTTATGATGTGAAGCATTATTGGGATGAAGAAAGTTGTGATTTGGGCCACTTCGTTGGATTCTTTATAGTCTTATTGACTAGATTTGGATATTTAGGTAAAGGATCGGTAAGGTCGGAAGTGGATTGATTGACATCCATAGGAATTTGCTGTATATTGAGAGATGAAAACATTGCTTGGATATCCATGAGGAGTAGCCTGAGTAATGGCAAAGATGTTACCTTCTATAAACTCATCTATGGAAGAACTTTCTCAGGTTGGTAAAGTGGGATACCACACACAATGACATTGGTAATTAAATTAGCATTGCTCTTATTTTTTGCTTAGCTTCTATGATTAGAAAACTATGAAGATTATAACCACCAGGTCCATAAGCAATAGATACTAGGATGTTTCAACCAGTGTTAGGGAAAAGTTAGGCCGTATGACCACACTGAATACGGATGTAACACTGGAAATGTTTAGTTGGCTGCTATTGCTCAATACTTGTTGCTATTGTGGTATTTGCTGCAGCAGACACATCAATGGCCAAAACAAGGGTCAAGGGTGCAGATCCCTGAATTACATTCACATAGCAACTCCTTTTACTGGCTGTGTACAACCTTTGACAACTCCTTGGTGCAACACAGCTATTTCTGCATTTGAATAAATATAGTTCAAGCGACAATTGACATAGCCTTGACTTCAGGTATGGTTGTTGAAGCAATAGATATGTAGATAATAACATTGCAGAATTGGAAACCGTGGCTATTGGGTTATGGAGATTTTGGGGAAATTAAAGAATTCTAAAAAAATAATGGTAATGGTTATATAATTTGGGAAATTTAAGAGATAACAGGTTGTCCAAAGATTCTCTACTGAGACCTTGCTTGTTCTGCGATGTAATCATTATGTCTTGTATCCAAGCTTCGAACCATGGTTGGTGTTTAGCTTTCTAGTGCAAGTGCTCTCAGACTGAGTGGTAAGTAGTTCGACTCTCACCCCCAAAGTAGTTACATTGAAGTAATCTAGTGTTTGGACAACCAGCTATTGCATTCTTCTAGTCGTGGCTTCAAACGGGAATCCCGGTGTGGTATATTGCAAGAAAAGACCAATGAAGCAAAGGATAAAGTGGAAGGGTGCGTGGCTTGTAGTAGTCCCCGTTGGATGTTCATGACTGGTGGATGCGTTTGAAACAGGCAAGATAGACTAACCATATACATAATATGCTAGTATCTAATAAAACTCTTGAAATGAAACTTTTTCCTTCTAGAAATTGGTTTACATATGTAATTTTGTGGATTTGCATTCAATATATGGTTAATAGTTTTTTACTTCTAGATTTTCCTCTGTTGGTTGTTCTTGTTGACGTGATCAAACCCATTATATATAAAACAAACAAAGGTTCTTAGTGTATGCTTCGATTGATCATTATATATATATAAAAGAAATTAAATTACAAAATTTTAATAAATGAAAATATATATTATATATAATTTTAAAGTGAAAGCAAATTAAATATATTAGATCATGTTTTTCTAATATTGTGATACCTGGGTATATAACTTTTGCCCATAGAAGATGTGTCTCATTTGTGGGTTGAATTTTCCCATTATGTGGTTTGTCCTAACATTATGTTGCCTTTCCCTAGAGGAAAACATACAGTTAAATTATTATTATTATTTTTATGATAAGCAGTGATTATGCACTTCGTGTATTGTGCAAATTTTTAGGGCTTTTGGAAATTAGAATTCAATATATATGCTTGTTAAGAAGGAAGTTTTGGGCCGAAAATATGTCCTGGGTTGATAGAAGGGCATAAATTATTGATAGAACCCCATTTTAGATTCTACTTTTCCATGAGTAAAATTTGATAAAATTAATGACCTTTATGGTGTTAAGATATGGTATGTTGATGATTCCTTGTGTGATCGATTTAATCATGTATCGACATAAGTCCTTGATGGAGTAAGGTAATATCTTTCATGGTTCGTGAAAGTTAAGGTTTTCATCAACTGCTTAAGGTAACATGAATTTTTTCCTTAATTTAGTCAAACTTGTTTGTACTTCCTTCTTGATGAGTGACCTTTCATTGCAAATTTAGAATGTTGTGATGGAAGATCGTGAATATACTTTGTTGTCAAAAAGGGAAAAGAAGCTAGGGAATAGTTTGTTTATGTGTCAAACGTAATAATTGTGATTACATCATTTAGAGTTCGTTATTGGAGGATGTCTATCTTCAATGGTATGTTATGTGTTTAATCTCTGCATAGGTTACCATGTTTTTAGTGATGAGATGTAAATTAAGGAGAGTTGAGAGACCTTTTCAATTGTGATACATCGTTTATGATATTGGGAAGTGAGTTCAATCGTCGAAAAATTTCAACCAAGTCTAGATTCATGGATTATGTTCCTCTAGAACGGGAGGGTTATAAATCTAAGGTATTATGAAAATTGCAAGGATGTGTTTAGAGTCACTAGATTGCCTATTCAACTTGGGTATTAATGAGGCTTGTCGCTATTCCGGCCCTGGTTATGTTCAGTAGGTAAGCTGTTAGGCAATTCCTATTCCGGACATTCTTAACATCCTTTCCACTCATCCTTATTAGCTATGAAGTCACTTCATTACCTAAGATATAATGGTTGTGGGTTTGAATATAAGATTTTCATCCTTTAAACCTTTTTGATTACATGATGGAACTTTGTTTTTACCCTCGTTGTTCGTTTATAGCCTATTAGGCCTATGGCCCTACGGAACGATTCCAAAGCTATATTCTTTTTGGCAGCTAAGATCGGGTCTAGTTTTTATCTTTTGACTTCACCTTGAGAATGTGGATTGATGGGTTACACTTTAGTTTTCAATCACGTAATCTACAGGATTTTATGATTGAAATCCTAATACTCTCTACTTTTGTTTCTAATCATTTAAATTTCATAGTCTTGCGTATTTGGTTGTCAAACTTTTGTAGTTTTAGAATTATCTTCATAACTAAAACTTATGGTTTTCTTCTTAGTTGATATGTTGAAAATTATATCTTGTTTTAAAAGGTTGTTAGAGGTTAGAACTTTGATCCATTTCTTTAGATAGAATGTTTCCTTTCATGGTATTGTTAGCTAGTAGCTTATTAATTTGCTATGTATAGTCCTATCTTGCTCAGTTCTCGCAAACTGACTTTGCAGATGGCTTGCGTGGTTAGACGATGGAAAGACTTGTAGATTATTGCATAAATCTTGGTTATGATGCTCCTTTGTATGAATGTGTATTATGTTATAAAATTTGGAAAGGGCCTTTGGACATTTTAGAAGAAGGGTCAGTGCCTAGTAAAATGTATTGTAAAGTATTGTTGTTGTAACTGTTAAAACTTTGGCTTGTTTGGTTATCATGTGAAAGATGAAATTTTAATTACATGCTTGGTTATGTGATATTCTAGTGAATTTTAATCCTTAGAATAGTAGCGGGGCATGTCCCATGGTTATTACTCTCTTGCTCCCTAGTCTTGGTTCGATAGAGATGGTATGTCCCTTTGATTTGTGCACCGTGTTGGAATGAATTGATATAACCTGGCCGCTTTGTTTCCGCAAACGAGTACTATTAAACTTTTCTCTTGAGTTAAAACGTTGAGTTGTAAATCCTCCTAAGGCATAGTAGCAATGAGTTTGTAAGCACTATAAAGTAAACTAGATAGTCCTTATAAAAGTAAAACTATAATTTATATAGATGAATATATTAATGTAGATGTGATCTACTCGATAGCATTGAGACCTGGAACAATCAATAGGAAACTATCTTTGTAACGAAATATGATTACTTATTTCTTTCCCGAGCCAAACCAATAAACACTATCCTTTTTCAGTGAAACCTTAAATGATCTCATGGTGAAATCAATGGTTAGATTTTAGAAAATGATAGGATTTAATAAGTAGGAGTGAAAGTGATTAATAAAACCTTAAATATCTCTTTATCATTTGAAATGTTCCCCTTTGTCAAACTTAATTAAGTAAAGTCTAGATGGAACATTTAACCAATCTCGATAAACTCTTAACTTCAACGAAAGTTTTATAGTAAACAATTTGACCCTGAAGCTAAATTCTACTGTCCTGTTCTGTTAATCCTTGCCTTGCATTCATGGTGATATTTCTTAAGCAAGGTCAAAGTTTGATCCTTAAATAGGAAGGTTATTGTTATGAACCCTAAGCAGTACTTCCCACTCGATCGGAGCTTATGCCTTCACCTGTGCAGTAGAGTTGTGGAACCTGTGTTAGTTGCTTGAGTAAGATTAATTAACCTTGTAAGAAATGGAAAATGTTCTAAAATCAAATGAATAAGAAAGATTTGGACATAAAATTTATGATCCTAGTTTAGAAAGCTTGGCCTTAAGCTATTTAGTCAACAGTTGAAAAGAAAGAAGTTCTCCCTTGTGAAAAGAATTGTGTGAATCATTACATAAAATTCTATAAGAACGTAAGTTAAGAATTAAGAGACACTCTAGTAAAAAAAGAAAAATTTAACAAGAAATTCCTTATGGGATGCCCTAGCTGTGAGTGTGTCATGTGGTTGGACTTCCATGTTGTCTTGTCTAAAAGAAAAGTAAATCATCCTTGAAAGATGTGAATGTTTCCGTGCTACCTTTATGGCCATCCTTGTATCAAGTTGTTCACAGTGTTAGTTGTACCCTTGGTGACGACATGTTGCGTCATGTTATGTGTCAAGCAAGTCAAAAAAAAAAAGTTATCCTGTATTTCACTGTGTTGTCCTTGTGTTGGTATTTTTGGTGTGTTACATTTGGTATCAGAGCGTAGGTTCATGCTCTCGAACCTATGGGCCGGATTGGTGTTATATGATGATGTTACATGGTGGTGGTGATGTTACATGATGATACTGTATGATGATGATGATGTTGCATGATGGTGGTGGATATTGGAAGAGTAATGTGCTTTAAACGTGATGTGATTATTGTCGTAATTGTGATATTGTGAATGTCACACGTGATGTGTATGTCACTCATGAAGAGTTTGTCGATTGCGTGTATATTTTTTGTTATCATGCAATATTTTGATATTGCCAAATACATGGAAAATGATGGGAGTATTCTCTCTCCTTGCAAACAAACTTGTGGATTCTATGAAGAGTTCACGTGTGAATTACTGTTTGTGACATGTGAAAAGAATTATAATGTGGATGACGTAGTGTTGGAGCATTGTGGCATATTGTGATATGTGGGTGTATCAATGTGTTGTGTGACTAGATTGATGTTAAAAGAAAGGAGTTGTATCATGATGTTGTTACCATACTTCTGAAGAAATGTGTGTACCACCTTGTTATGTAGCAATGGATGTTATGTTGTGATGTACTATGTTCATCGTATGTATGACTGTGCAAATAGGTAATGCTTCATGTTGTGATTTTGGGTCATACGGTGAGTGTATGAACCCTATCGTATGGTGATTGCACTTTGGGTGCAGAATGTGGTAAAGTGATGTATTACGCCCTGTGGATGTATGATCGTGATCTACCCTGTATACATACCATACGTGAGACGTTATGGTAGTTATGTGTGTGCCACCGTTATGTTAGTATGTTGTTGTATGTTATGTTGTGAACCTTACGCTAACCAATCCTGAGGGAAATCGGTAGAAGTGTATGTTGAGAGTGAGGAATGGTGTACCATGGGTCAATAACTCGAGCTAAAACTCGGTTTAGTAGATAACATGTGATTCTTTCCTCTCTCCCTATGTGGTTGTATGTATGCAACCTTAGTGTACCTATGACTATGTTTAGCCTTGTCGAAGTGGTGGCGGGATGATTCAGATGGAGGTGATGACAGTTGTATTATTGATATGTATTTTACGAGCTGAGGCTCGATGTTCCGAGTGCTAGCAACTCGTTGAGTACCCCTTTGGTGGCTAGATAAGGCCACACAGTTATCGTAATGTGACATTATTATAAGTTGATTTTATTCGTAAATTGAGCTTTTACTTTATTTTGTAAGGACCAGCATCTTTTCTTGATTGCAATGCTTTACAATTTTGGGCATTTCCTTGGTTTGTGGCACTAACATGGGGATTTTGATACTAACTTTGGCTATATGGCCATTTATTTTAGCTTGATTTGGGGTCTTCTTTTAAATTTGGAATTCTTACCGCCTTGCCCAAGGCTTGTACTTTGCCACTTGGCACTTTGATTGGATTGTTGTGCTGGTTCTATTGTCGTGATGTGTGGAATAGGGTCATGGGATGCACCATGGATTGGTTGGACCTATGGACCCGCTTCGTTGTATGGGGGTACGCCCCAAGGGGTACATATAACTAGCGGGTTGTTGAACCACGCGTTATTATGTCACTTGGGTTAGGAGTGTTCGAACTCTATGTGTCTTGGACCATAGGGTCAACCGGCCTACTTGAGGGAGGCATAAGAGTTTGAGGGAGGCATAAGAGTTTGAGGGAGGCATAAGAGACTTGAGGGAGGCATAAGAGTTTGAGGGAGGCTTATGATATTTGTTTGTATGGTTGATGTTTCAGGATATATGTTGAGTTATTGTGATGTTTGGTAGTGGTCTTTTGATGTATGTGTTACTCATGTCAGATGGATATGTGTTGTGATGTTGTGGACATGTCATTGATCCCCTTGTGGACACTATGTACCTGTGGCATTTGTTTGGTGTTATGTGAGTTTTTCATTGATGCAAATTGAGGAAATGTCTAGTGGATTGTAGTACTGTTTTGGTTAAGTATTTTGGTATGTCAGTCATTGATGTGTGTCGAGTACTATGTTATGTGGAGTGTGCCTATTCTATTCCGTATTTGAGTAACCTTTTTGTGGTGTAATACAATCTTGAAGTATATACTTGCGTGCTTGTGAATCTGTAGTGTCTTGTGAACCTGATAGGGTGTTGTGTTAGCAGTTCATGTTGGGCACCCACAATAAAGAATGAACAAAAACTCTTCAATGATGAAATTTTAAAAGCAATTAAACTAAGAATAATGCTAATGGAAAGAGACTAATGAAAATAACAAACAAGAAAGAACTGCCAATCTTCACAGAACATTGAAAGTTAAAAATTCTACCAAATGTTCCTAAGGCTACCCTATGGCCGTGCTTTAATCAACTAAAATTTTAAACCATAGGGTGTGTCTTCTTCTTTATCTATCCCTTGTTGTGTACCATTTCCTTTCCTCTGTGTAATGTCGCATCGAGGACGATGCTTTCTTAAGGGGAGGAGAATGTAATGCCCAGCTGGACATCGGATCCTTTCTTCCCACCTGCTTCCTCTGCCACCCTGGCCTCCTGCCAACCACCCTACCTGCCGTCTACATGACTATCACGTCTGTCCTTGCGTGAGGGAGACGGGAGTGGGTGGAGTCCCATTTTCTTCGCCAAAATCTCTTCTGGGATCCTCCTTCAATGCGCAGGTGGGTGTGGGTCTCCAAAAATCGCACTGTACAGGCAGAATCCGTGGGCGCAGAATTGAATTTCTCCTGGGAAGGCCGTGAGGAAGCATTTGACTGTATGCAGCAGCTACAGGGTGGAGAAGTAAACTTATCTCAGAAAACCAGTGGCCTCCAGTGAGAGTAGGTGCGACAGCTGCTGCAGGGCGAGCCAAGGAACCGTGGTGTCTATCCTGATGTTCTGGTTGCACGCGACCACAGTCGAGACCAGTTGTTGCAGGGTCTTGCAACTGTAGTAGAAGAACACAGAGGCCAGTGGAAGAGCGCTACAACATAGGCTGCGAGAGGAGCGTATCAGAGAAATGCCTGGAGGAGCTCCGCGTAGAGAGATGGTCAAAATGGGAGAGCGCGAAATGTAAACTGTACTGGGAATGGCACGTTGACCAGCAGGTTTACATTGTGAAGGGAAGCGTGAGGGTGGTTCCAAATGGCTGCAAATGACGCCGCATGGTTCTATGCAGGTGACCTTGTGCGATATCCCAAGTGGCTCGAGGCCTCTCTGTATTTCCAGGGTCCTTACGAGGAACGCTATCGCTTTCTATCCTGCAGGGACGACTAACAAAAGATCAGGCTCAGGTTGAGTTGAAGGTGGGCAAATGCAAGGAATGGCATTTTGGGGCTGAGCCATTTATCACACAGCTTATGATGTGAAGCATTATTGGGATGAAGGAAGTGGTGTTTTGGGCCACTTCGTTGGTTTCCTTGTAGTCTTATTGGCTGGATTTGGATATTTAGGTAAAGGATCGGTAAGGTCAGTAGTGGATTGATTAACATCCATAGGAATTTGTTGTATATGAGAAATGCAAACCTTGCTTGGATATCCACGAGGAGTAGCCTGAGTAATGGCAAAGATGTTACCTTCTATAAACTCATCTATGGCAGAACTTTCTCAGGTTGGTAAAGTGGGATACCACACACGATGACATTGGGAATTAAATTAGCATTGCTCTTATTTTTTCTTAGCTTCTATGATTAGAAAACTATGAAGATTATAACCACCAGGTCCATAAGCAACAGATACTAGGATGTTTCAACCAGTGTTAGGGAAAAGTCAGGCCGTATGGCCACACTGAATACGGATGTAACACTGGAAATGTTTAGTTGGCTGCTATTGCTCGGTACTTGTTGCTATTGTGGTATTTGCTGCAGCAGATGCATCAATGGCCAAAACAAGGGTCGAGGGTGCAGATCTCTGAATTACATTCACATAGCAACTCCTTTTACTGGCTGTGTACAACCTTTGACAACTCCTTGGCACAACACAGTTATTTCTGCATTTGAATAAATATAGTTCAAGCGACAATTGACATAGCCTTGACTTCAGGTGTGGTTGTTGAAGCAATAGATATGCAGATAATAACATTACAGAATTGGAAGCCGTGGCTGTTGGGTTATGGAGATTTTGGGGAAATTAAAGAATTCTACAGAAATAATGGTAATGGTTATAGAATTTGGGAAATTTGAGAGATAACAGGTTGTCCAGAGATTCTCTACTGAGACCTTGCTTGTTCTGCTATGTAATCATTATGTCTTGTGTCCGAGCTTCAAACCATGGTTGGTGTTTAGCTTTCTAGCGCAAGTGCTCTCGGACTGAGTAGTAAGCAGTTCGACTCTCACCCCAAAGCAGCTGCATTGAAGCAATCTAGTGTTTGGACAGCCACCTATTGCATTCTTCTAGTCGTGCCTTCAAAAGGGAATCCTGGTGTAGTATATTGCAAGAAAAGACCAGTGAAGCAGAGGATAAAGCGAAGGGTGTGTGGCTGTAGCAGTCCTTGCTGGATGTACACGACTGGTGGATGCGTTAAAATAGGCAAGATAGACTAACCATATACATAATATGCTAGTATCTAATAACCTCTTGAAATGAAACTTTTTCTTTCTAGAAATTGGTTTAAATCTGTGATTTTGTGGATTTGCGTTCAGTACATGGTTAACAGTTTGTTACCTCTGGATTTGCCTCTGTTGGTTGTTCTTGTTGACGTGATCAACCCATTTATATATATATAAAACAAACAAAGGTTCTCAGTGTATGCTTTGATTGATCACATAGAAAATATATATATGTATATATAATTTTAAAGTTACTTCCTTCTGCAAAAATGTCACTGTTTCTTTTGTGAACCTGGGTATGTAATCGCCCCTAGAACGTTGCAGCGTTGACTAGTATTGGTTTCCTGTTATGTTGTTGCCCTAGAGGAAAACATACAGTTAAATTATTATTTTTATTTTTATGATAAGCGTGATTATGCACTTCGTGTATTGTGCAAATTATTAGGGCTTTTGGAAATTAAAAGTTCAATATATATGCTTGTTAAGAAGGAAGTTTTGGGCCGAAAATATGTCATGGGTTGATAGAAGGGCATAAATTATTGATAGAACCCCATTTTGATTCTACTCTTTCGATGAGTAAAATTTGATAAAATTAATGACCTTTATGGTGTTAAGATATGGTATGTTGATGATTCCTTGTGTGATCGATTTAATCATGTATCGACATAATGCCTTGATGGAGTAAGGTAATATCTTTCATGGTTCGTGAAAGTTAAGGTTTTCATCAACTGCTTAAGGTAACATGAAGTTCCTTAATTTAGTCAAACTTGTTTGTACTTCCTTCTTGATGAGTGACCTTTCATTGCAAATTTAGAATGATTGTGATGGAAGGTCGTGAATATATTTTGTTGTCAAAAAGGGAAAAGAAGTTATGGAATAGTTTGTTTATGTGTCGAACGTAATAATTGTGATTACATCGTTATAGAGTTCGTTATTGGAGGATATCTATCTTCAATGGTATGTTATGTGTTTAATCTCTGCATAGGTTACCATAAACTTAGTGATGAGATGTAAATTAAGGAGAGTTGAGAGACCTTTTCCTTGTATACATCGTTTATGATATTAGGAAGTGAGTTGACGTCGGAAAATTTCAACCAAGTCTAGATTCATGGTTATGTTCCTCTAGAACGGGAGGGTTATAAATCTAAGGTATTATGAAAATTGCAAGGATGTGTTTAGAGTACTAGATTGCCTATTCAACTTGGGTATTAATGAGGCTTGTCGCTATTCCGGCCCTGGTTATGTTCAGTAGGTAAGCTGTTAGGCAATACCTATTCCGGACATTCTTACCGTCCTTTCCACTCATCCTTATTAGCTATGAAGTCACTTATTACCTAAGATATAATGGTTGTGGGTTTGAATATAAGATTTTCATCCTTTAAACCTTTTTGATTACATGATGGAACTTTTTTTTTACCCTCGTTGTTCATTTATAGCCTATTAGGCCTATGGCCCTACGGAACGATTCCAAAGCTATATTCTTTTTGGCAGCTAAGATCGGGTCTAGTTTTTATCTTTTGACTTCACCTTGAGAATGTGGATTGATGGGTTACACTTTAGTTTTCAATCACGTAATCTACGGGATTATATGAATGAAATCCTAATACTCTCTACTGTTGTGTCTAATCATTTAAATTTCATAGTCTTGCGTATTTGGTTGTCAAACTTTTGTAGTTTTAGAGGTATCTTCATAACTAAAACTTATGGTTTTCTTCTTAGTTGATATGTTGAAAATTATATCTTGTTTTAAAAGGTTGTTAGAGGTTAGAACTTTGATCCATTTCCTGAGATAGAATGTTTCCTTTCATGGTATTGTTAGCTAGTAGCTTATTGTTGCTATGTATAGTCTTATCTTGTTGAGTTCTCGCGAACTGACTCAGGTTATTAATTGTTGCAGATGGCTTACGTGGTTAGATGATGGAAAGACTTGTAGATTATTGCATAAATCTTGGTTATGATGTTCCTTTGTATGAATGTGTATTATGTTATAAAATTTGGAAAGGGCCTTTGGACATTTTAGAAGAAGGGTCAGTGCCTAGTAAATGTATTGTAAAGTATTGTTGTTGTAACTGTTAAAACTTTGGCTTGTTTGGTTATCATGTGAAAGATGAAATTTTGATTACCGCTTGGTTATGTGATATTCTAGTGAATTTTAATCCTTAGAATAGTAGCGGGGCATGTCCCATGTTATTACTCTCTTGCTCCCTAGTCTTGGTTCGATAGAGATGGTATGTCCCTTTGATTTGTGCACCGTGTTGGAATGAATTGATATAACCTTGTTTGTTTCCGCAAACGAGTACTGTTAAACTTTGCTCTTGAGTTAAAACGTTGAGTTGTAAATCCTCCTAAGGCATAGTAGCAATGAGTTTGTAAGCACTATAAAGTGAACTGGATAGTCCTTATAAAAGTAAAACTATAATTTATATAGATGAATATATTAATGTAGATGTGATCTACTCGATAGCATTGAGACCTGGAACAATCAAGAGGAAACTATCTTTGTAACGAAATATGATTACTTATTTCTTTCCCGAGCCAAACCAATAAACACTATCCTTTTTCAGTGAAACCTTAAATGATCTCATGGTGAAATCAATGGTTAGATTTTAGAAAATGATAGGATTTAATAAGTAGGAGTGAAAGTGATTAATAAAACCTTAATTATCTCTTTATCATTTGAAATGTTCCCCTTTGTCAAACTTAATTAAGTAAAGTCTAGATGGAACATTTAACCAATCTCAATAAACTCTTAACTTCAATGAAAGTTTGATAGTAAACAATGTGACCCTGAAGCTAAATTCTGCTGTCCTGTTCTGTTAATCCTTGCCTTGATTCATGGTGATATTTCTTAAGCAAGGTCAAAGTTTGATCCTTAAACAGGAAGGTTATTGTTATGAACCCTAAGCAGTACTTCCCACTCGATCGGAGCTTATGCCTTCACCTGTGCAGTAGAGTTGTGGAACCTATGTTAGTTGCTTGAGTAAGATTAATTAACCTTGTAAGAAATGGAAAATGTTCTAAAATCAAATGAATAAGAAAGATTTGGACATAAAATTTATGATCCTAGTTTAGAAAGCTTGGCCTTAAGCTATTTAGTCAACAGTTGAAAAGAAAGAAGTTCTCCCTTGTGAAAAGAATTGTGTGAATCATTACATAAAATTCTATAAGAACGTAAGTTAAGAATTAAGAGACACTCTAGTAAACAAGAAAAATTTAACAAGAAATTTCTCATGGGATGCCCTAGCTGTGAGTGTGTCATGTGGTTGGACTTCCATGTTGTCTTGTCTAAAAGAAAAGTAAATCGTCCTTGAAAGATGTGAATGTTTCCGTGCTGCCTTTATGGCCATCCTTGTATCAAGTTGTTCACAGTGTTAGTTGTACCCTTGGTGACGACATGTTGCGTCATGTTATGTGTCAAGCAAGTCAAAAAAAAAAGTTATCCTGTATTTCACTGTGTTGTCCTTGTGTTGGTATTTTTGGTGTGTTAATCTAGCTCCACACAAGGGATACATATTTTTTTATTTCTGCATACATGCATAGGAGGGGATGTTCATTTGTTCATGCACACATCTATTTACATCTCTTACATATAGCTACTTACTCGCAATTAACTGCGACACGCACAAGGTCCACCTGGGGCACGATTGAAATACAAACACACATAGAACTACATTGGGTCTGAGATGTAGTGCAGTACTCAGTCGTAATTTCACTTGTTGACAACCGAGGATAGTCAGACCCCTCATTGGCATTATTTTCTTTCTTGGACTTGATGTGCTTTTGAGGTTTTGCAGGTCATTTCTTTATTGCAGGTTACAGGAAACATCGGCAAATATGGTGTAACATACTAGTGAGAAGAAGTGAAGAATAGTCAATACCTCACGATCCTTTAAAGAAGGTTCTCTAAGGTTTTGAGAAGTCACATGTACCCAGAGCAGGTCTATAGAGCCCATGGGCACCCCTGACCCATTTTAGGTTCCTCAGTCTTGGAAGATCTTGTGTTCACACAATATAATGAGATTTTGTGTGACATTTCTCCCTCTTTGTTCATCAATTCATCACTTTTTTCATAGTCTAGGATAAATTGTGAAATCATCTAAGTATATTATCCTTTCTTTTGCACTAAGGGTTTTAAATTTATTTGTTTATGGCTTAGGTCAAATTTGTGTTTTATTACATATATATATATATATATATATATATATATATCTACACTGTAACTTAATTAAGATTTTAGCATTTATTTACTTCAAAATTTTCTTAATCATTTGGTGAACCCGTCTCATTCGAATCCTCTTGGATCTTCATCTTTCTTCTATCATGGCTCATAAGGTCTATCATGGTTCATAAGGTCTCTCAAGTCTCCTTGCATCAATTACTTCAAATGCACTCATCTTATAAAGATGTTCTTCAAAAATCCCTAAACACTATATATCTTCCTAGTGATACACCGACTTATCAAATTAATGTTATCTTCAATCGTCTTTCTGATGACTCTCTTGGTTCTAATTCCCATTAACCTATGTTGGCATCACTTCAAGTTTTGCATTCCTTATTTCAAGACCAATTTTAGGCCATGGAATCCATGATCACATCTCTTCAATCTGAAATCCAGCATCTTAAGGACGTTTCTCAGGCTCATGTTAGTTCCTCTACTACATCACATCCCACTTCTATGTCTCCTACTTGTGCTCATATCAGTGAACCTCAAATTTTACCGCTCACCACGCCTCTTAATATTGATCTCAATGCAAAGCAACAAGATATGCTTCTGAATCTTCTCACTCGTCACTTGATCAAATTGCCATCTATTGATCACTATCCTCCTTATCAACTTGAAAAATATCAAGCTTGTCTATACTATAATTATCATCGAATCAATGGACATAATTACAATGGATGTTATTCTCTACAATGAAGAATCAATCATCTTGAGCATCAAGACTTTATATTATTCACCGCACAACATTTTGTTACATGTTCCTCTCAACTTGTTACATCTCAATACATTCCTAAATCTTATTCATCTATGTCTAATGAGCATCATGTTATCACTTCTCATGTTAAGAACCGCCTATGTAATCTCCTCAATTTAAGCAACCACCTCTCAAAATTAGTCTCACTCCACCTCCTCTCAAGTCATCCAAAACACCATCAAGCCAAACAAAGAAATCGCCTCCTAAATCCATTCCAACCCCTTCTCCTATCAAGTCTTTTCCAGTGTCATGAAACCAATATAGGTTGGCACCATTTAATTTTGTCAAGAAAGCTACTCCTTATTATGATCCTAACAAACTATTTCAAAATACGTTGCAATGGAAAGTGCCTTCTCTCATCGTTGCATAAATATTCATTGCTCACATAGTTTAGGGGCATCATGCTTATTCTTTCCCCCCTTATAGCATCACCAGGTTGCTATCATTTTCGACTATTACTCTTTGTGCTTCACATTTCACATCTTTGAGCAATCTCACACAACTTGATACAATATTGTATCGTAATTACCTGATGACGCACTCTCGTACTTCAATTCAAACTTGACTATTGAGGGCATACTACATACATGAACCTCACACACTACACACTTCACACTTTGTGCACGCTTGAAATTTTTATTTCGTATATTATATCACACACTACATGCGCTATACACTCTACATATTTCTCGTAAATACTTTTACACACTACAGTCAGTACCCTATGACGCACTCTACTTTTGTTGTTCATACTTGATTGTTGAGAGTCTACAACTAAAAATAACCTCACCACACTCACTCACTCACTGACATACTCTCTTCACTTTACGCCTTGACGGTCACATCTTTATATTTTACACGTTTAAACCAATTTCCGATGACACACTCTTGTTCTATGGTTCATTCTTGACTTCTGAGGGGGCATGTATAAATGAACCTCATCTCATGCATAAAAATCCACTCAGGGGACATGTATCTCTTATCACACTCACACTACATTCCATTCCATATCATCCACACCATACTACATATCTTGGTCATATTTACTCTTGCTTAATTATACTTACATGTACACTTATTACACATGATAGACAAATAAATTGTATGTCATTATCTTTTTTATATAAAAATTCATGTTCATATGAATTCTAGTTGTGATTGGAGACTTTACACAGATGGATATATGCATCATGGATGTTTGGCACAATACCTCTCACCAATCCCACAATAGGCTCTTGGGGGCATCCACTTTCGTATACACTACACGTGTTATTGTTTCATTTTTCATAATGCATTACTTTATCATATTATACATGCTTTGACATACTTTCTATCTTTCTAACATGTTAATGTGTGTTTCATGTGCAACATTTGTCTTCCAAATCTTTTTTCTACCATGGTCATCTATTATATTGCTTGTCACTATTTTTGATTGCTTGTTATTTTAATGCCATTGTTTGCAGGATTTTCCCTATGTTACGTTTATTCTTAGATTTCTTTTATGCCTTTGGACACATCAACCTCGATTGTCTTGTGACATCGTGAGTGATGTCCCATGTTTGCAACCCACTTTTTGCGGTCTACATTGTCTTCTTGTGTGTTAACTTATACATTGTCTTCTTATCTATTAGTTTACATCTTACCTTTTACATGTGTGTTTATATTTCTTGCACTAACACTTGTTTTCCAACCACTTTGCTTTCATACACCTTGGTTTCTGCCAAGCACACTCCCTTCCCTTGCAAGGCTTCAATTTCATTTCAATGATCGGTCCTCCTTTAAGCCGCAAACTCCTCATCGATGTCACATGCACGCCAAATGAGTGGGGCATCAATAGGTGAATGAGTTACACCATACAACATTCTATAGTCATAATACAGTTTAGCACACAGTCAATATAGTTCAACACACAGTCAGCACAGTCTTAAGTCTCAGCAATGACCTAAATCATGACTTGGGTCCTCAGCACAACAAAGACACTAGCACCCAGACCAAAATAGTAGTGCATATGCGCCACTAACCCTTCCTAGATGCCTGTGATAAAAGGGTAGTTACACAAAATTTCTCAACACAATTTTTTGCAGTATATAAAATGACTTTTACGTTACATACAATCCTTTAGAACTCGACATGCATGCATTATACTCTATTTTCTACATTCACGTTGGATTGGAATTATTCAAAACAGATCGAATTTTCACACACCATTTGTAGTGGTGTTCACATTGTGGGAAGTTGTTAAAGGTCTGAAGATGGCACCAGAATTTTCTCCCTACACTTATTTCGTTCTTAGCATGAGTTTTCCCAAAAAACTCATTCTTCTACAACATCTTCAGGATCCTTTCTATCTCTTCTCCTCATCATGGATCAGATGCACATGTTCCTTTTCACATTTTTCCTACTTTCTTACATACTTTGTTACGCATTTTGATCATATACATGTATTTGACTACTTGTTGGGTCTTCTCTTTTGTTGGTCCATCTTTATGAGAAGTGGTAGTCACATAATCACACATCAACACATCGACAACAATCAACATCAAAAATAGGTTAAAATGTGACATCTACACATACACTATCACCCTAGGGTCACCATCATCATTTCGCACTTCCTCTTCTCTAGTACCAATGCTTCACATTTTTACTACTCCACGCTTTTTCTTGTCTCTCAACACGATTTTCGCCATCGATATACATGTTTATCAGGTACGCATTTCTTATCTACTTTATGTTATTGATCATTCACTCAATAACATAAAGTGGGAAAAAATGTAGACACTAAATCACACACTTTAGGTATTTTTCTAATCATGATCACATACTACTATTTATATGGTTCATAAGTAAGAAAAGTATTAAAATTGACAACATGTCTTTGGCCTCTTTGCTTGCTTTCATCTTTTCTTTGTGGTCTTACACCCTTTCTTTCCTATTCTATCTTTTCATACTTCGACATTTCTCACTTTGGACACCAACACCCAGCTAGGACACCAGCACTAGGTGTCTGCATCTCCTTTGGGCACCCGTAACCACTTTGTACTTTATTACATATGTTGGGTCCTTTCTATCCATTTGGGCATATTATCCTTTTGGTATTCGGATTTTTTGGGGTTAATTATGAAATTTAAGAAAGGGAATCATATAAATATAAATATATGTGACCATAATAAAGGACCATACACTAAGCATTAACTATCATTACCTAAGGTTATATTCAAAGGCCATTCTAAAATTATTCAAGAATCCATCTAGCTCCACACAAGGGACAAGGGTCAATTATTTTTGCATACACACATAGGAGGGTAAGTTCATTCTTTCATGCACATATCCATTTACATCTCTTATATCTAATTACTTTCTCATTATCAAGTGCAACATGCACAAGAGCCACCTAGGGCACGATTTCGACACACACACATATAGAACTACATTGGGTCTAAGATAAATGGAAACACTCATTCATAAGTTCACTTGTTGACATCTGAGGATAGTTATGCTACTCATTAGTATTATTATTTTATTTTTTGGATTTGATGCACTTTTGGGGTTTTTTAGGTCATTTCTATATTACAGGTTATAGGCGACATCAAAAAAAAAATTATGACATACTAGCAATAAGAATTGAAGGACAACAATACCTCGTGACCCTTTGAAGTAGGTTCTCTGAGGTTGTAAATAGTCACAGTCACCGAGAAAAGGTCTGCAACACCCACAGGCACCCCTAACCCATTTTAGATGCACTAGTCTAGGTAAATCTTACAGTCAAACAATTTTTTGATATTTTGTGTGACATTTATATCTCGCTTTTCATTAGTTTGTCACTTCGGCATAGTCTAGAATAAATTTAAAAATTAGCTAAGTATATTATCCCTTCTTTTGCACTTATCATTTCAACTTTATTTGTTTATGGATTATGTCAAATTTGTGTTTTATTGCATATCTATATCTACGTTGTAACTTAATTAAGATTTTAGAATTAATTTACTTCATCAATTTCTTAAATATCATATATATAGAACAAACTTTCAGGTTATAAAAGAATTCATGCGGTTATTCTAAAAGTGAGCATGGATATTTCCAAATGCTAAAATATTATCAACAATTATGATGTGTGTGTGTGTGTGTATTATATATATAATACACACACACACACACACACACACACACACACACACACACACACACACACACACACACACATCATAATTGTTGATAATATTTTAGCATTTGGAAATATCCATGCTCACTTTTAGAATAACCGCATGAATTCTTTTATAACCTGAAAGTTTGTTCTATGGTTTGAATTATTCGTAGTTATATATCAAACTTATGGTATGCTACAATTTGAATGATAGACCACCAACTTTACATATATTGCATGCTACAATTTGAATTTGAGACCATTCACTATGTATAAATTTACTTTTCAAACTTACTAATTATTTGTCTTTCCAAGGTGTTGGTGCATTAATATTATTGAGTGCGTGCTTTTAAGGTTGTATATGAAGTTTTTCACATTGTATTGTTCATGGTTTTCCAATTAAATCCATTTGAAGACCAAATATGCATGTGAGACTAATATTCCAAGTTTTACACAGTATCTCATTTCCAACTCAGTGTCTAGCATGGCTAGTGGTTAAATAAAATCCAACTCATCCCACAACAACTCACCACTCATCTCACAATCTACCAAATCTATAGCATAATCTCCAACTAATTCACCAGCTTGACCTCCAACTAACTTGACATCTCAACACCACAATTGTGGTCAAGTTACATCCCAATCTTAAGAGTTCAACACTTGGCTCTTTGATTTAGGGGTGATCCGAACTCGACAACCATTTAACAAAATAAGTGGATGTAGTTGCAACCACATGATAAGACAACTCGCTTAATTCTTTTTTAACACTTGAGCTACCCATTATGCATACATTGTGGGATATTATCCCCGAATAAACATGTTAAGTAGTGGTGTAGGCAAGGGAGACTCGAACTTTGGTCATCTCCAACAAAAATATTAATCCTATACGCTAGAACATCACACCAAATAGTACTATATAAGCATCTTAATTTGACATATGGAGTTAGACAGGAATGTTAATGAAGGAGTCGAGGCCATTGAATCCATTTTGAAGCATTTTTGTCACAATTTGAGTCCATCTAAAAAAGTTACCATGACCTCCTACAAACTAGGAAAAGACTATTTTGTAGACCACGAATTTCATTGGTGTAAGATATTGTAATATTTTTACATTTGTGCACCTAACTGATCCGTTTGAGAACTTGAACAGACCGACAGAGGTAGCCTAAATGAACTTCGTTATCATGTGGTTTGTTGTTGTTTTTTGTCATTTTTTCTCTAATTAATTACATTTTATAGTTATATATTATTTTTTGATAGATAATTGTTGGATAGGCTCCAAGGGCCATACAAGAAAGATAATGCAATGAAGCTCACAAGAGACTAAAAAATGAAGATCAAAGATTCAAAAAGAAAATTGAGTTCAAAATCACATGGAGAAAAGATCAAACCAAAGAGTGAGATATAAGCTTCATGCACGCATTGGAACTAAGAATTTTTTTGAAGATTTTATATTCTTATTTTGGACCACCATCCACTCTTCCTTGCTAAGATCATCATCCAAAGCAGGTTCACATGGAAAAAACCATTAATAGAGGAAATAGGTCTAAAAGCGTCAGAAGGGATAGTTAAGGATTGAATTTCCTTCACCAACCATGAAAGGGTATTAGCATCCTGAGAGACCTGAGGATGATTTTCAACCATAACAGGGGTAGATTCAACATTTGAGGTCTCAGAAAAATAATCTTCAACATGATTTGAACAAGATTTAATAGTGAAGTGAGAAGGGAGAGAGTCCTTCCACTAGCCCATATTCACCACCCCTATACGCTTGGGATGCCCACAATCCTTGAGTAAATTTCCTGTTGCATAACATCTAAGATAGTGGAAAGGTAACTTTTCATAGTCTAATCTTTGATGCCAAACCCTTTCTCTAATTTGCAAGTTGATCTTATCAGGGAGATCATGGGAAACATCCCGATCCACCAACATTCAAGCATATGAAGTGTGCAAAGCTCTAGCTATGGTTGAATTAGTTTAAAAAAAAATCTAAGAGTATTTCTAATGGCTTTAAAGCAACAATCCATCCATAGTTGCAAAGGAAGCCCTAAAATTCTTACCCAAATAGGTGTTGAATCAAAGGAATCCCTTAGAGGATCAAATAAAGGTTATCAGGGTTTTGTCAGAAGAATATGATCATCCCCAAAATAGTACCAATCATGAACATAATCTTGATCTTCAATAGATTCAAAAGCATAGGGGTTAAGTTCAACCTTACCATGGAGGTGAAATCTTGACTTTTTAGTAATTCATTCGTGAAGATGAGTAAGCTTTGACCATAGATCATTAAAGCAGCATATGAGACCAAGGTTGGATTAATGGGTTTCCACACACGTAGTCCATTCTTAACTGATCTAAATACATTTGTAAACTATTTTTGGCATCTTCAGTAGTGCCCCCAGCCCCTGTAACCTTTGAATCTTTCCCCTAGCTTCCACAGACACCCTCACCAGGGTTTTCTACGAGTAATTTGGGTGAAGTATATTTTTTGGCTAAAGCGCCACAACCTCCTCCATCCGCAACAGGTGCCCTATCACTGTCATTGCATTATTTTTTGCTATGGTTAGGGCTCACGCCAAAGCTCTTCATCGTGATAATATCAGGTTAATAAAAATATTTATAAACTAGTCACGTAAAAAATTAAAAACTTTGGATGGTAAACACTTTTATTATACCAAAGCTATGAACTAGAGTGGTGGAGGAGAACTTTCTCTAAGTGGGACATGGGGGTGGGCTTGGGTATTTAATGTATGTTGAGCGATCCCAATTCGGAGCACCCCATTATGGTCCACTTGGTCCATATGAAGAAGTTTTACCCCTACCTCAAGGTGTACCCATGTCCACTTATTGAAAGCATCCAATGAACTCAATGGGAATGGAACTTGGGTTGATGATTACAAACTACTTGTAACTCACCAATAGCCCAAGACCTTGATTTCAGAACTTTGGATGATAAATGATTTTATTATACCAAAGCTATGAATTGAAGTGGTGGAGGATTAATTTCTCTAAGTGGGGCATGGGGGTGGGCTTAGGTCTTTAATGTCCACCAAGCGATCCACATTCAAAGCACCCTGTTATGTTCCACTTGGTCCATATTGATAAGTTTGACCCCTACCTTAAGGTGTTCCGATGGCCACTTATTGAAAGCATGTAATGAACTCAATGGGAATTGAACTTTGGTTAATGATTACAAACTACTTGTAACTCACCAATATCCCAATACCTTGAGTTTAAAATTTTGGTGTTAAATGCTTTTAATATACTAGAGCTATGAACTAGAATGGTTAGAGGAGAACTTTCTCTAAGTTGGACATGAGGGTGGGCTTGGGTCCTTAATGCCTACCGAGCGATCTGCATTTGAAGCACCCTACTATGTTCCTCTTGGTCTATATAAAGAAGGTCAACCCCTACCTCAAGGTTTCCCCATGAACACCTATTGAAATCATCCAATGAAATCAATGGGAATGGAACTTGGGTTAATGATTACAAACTACTTGTAACTCACCAATAGTCCAAGACCTTTAGTTTATATTTAGTTATACAACCATATTTAGTTATTAAAGATAATTTTAATTATATATTTAAAGTTGCGGAAACTTGAAAATTAATTTTTAAGCATCCAAAAATTGTTAATTAGTTAATCAAAGCATTTATACCCATTTATTGAATCATTCCTACTACCATTTTATAAAAATGTAATATCTTAAACACTATCACCTTCACATTTTCTTCTTATAGCACCATAAAATCACATTCATACCCTTTCCAAGTGTTTTCTCTACCTTCATTCACTCTTATCCTGTTTTACATGTTGTGAACTATTTATAGCCAATGTTATTGATCGCAGTTGATGTCATCTAGTATCTCCATCACTATTGAATGTAGTCACTAAATCAAGTAGTTACTATGTACACCTAGCCTCTAAATACTTAATTTATATACATGATTCCTAAGAAATAGAATTATCCATTAATAACACTTTTTTTCTTTGATATTACGTTTATCCTTCTTATCTTGGTTACTTGTGTTTTGTGGATTTACACCTTAAAATTTTGCACACTGGCCAATATCCTATTCATCTCTGATTCCACTATTTTATATTTCTAGCACCCTATACACCACGGCCCAAAGAGATGAGAAACAACTTCTAAAAAAAAAAGAGAGAGAGAAACTGGACAAAAGATCCCATTAGGTACAAGATCGCTCGAGTGCTACTATCCCCCTTGGGACCTTTTTTTCACTTTCTCTCTTTTGTTTATTTTTTGGATATTGCTTCTTTCATGTATTTTTTTACTATCCTAGGTTGGCCTTTCACTTGTTAATGATGAAACTTAGGAAAATGAATCATACATATACATTTCTTACTTAACCTCATTAGGGGGAATTTTTTTTGAAGAGGCACATACTATTATAAGGAGCTAATATTTTATATCTAATACATCAAGGACTAAAATTTGGGACTGCATACTTCACTGCATAGGAGGGTTTATTTTGAATTCCATACCACACATTTTACAATGGGACAAAGTATTTGTAGCCCAATATTCTTTGTTTGACCAACACAATGGAATCCTAGCTCAGGGGACAGTATTTCAATCACACATACATAAAAACATACACTATAATTATATTAATTTTTAAATGTAGAATTGTTCTCGGTTAAAATCACATTAGGGTTACTGTCGAGGTCAATATGACTCAAGCATATATAGGTTTTTATCCATCTTATGTGTGATTGATTATTATACAAGTAGCTAGGGTCTATTTTATAGGTATAGGTGTGATAGAGTAGAGGTGTAGCATACCTGAAGATACCTACAATGAACAAGAAGTGACACATAAAGAAATATATCCAATTTTTTTCCATAGACACTAGCACCAAGAATATAAGCTAGTGCCCAGGTGACATTGTCCCATTCTGGGTACTCCTATCCCTAAGATCATCATAGGTATATTAATTTTGTGGTGGAAAGTGGGAGTCGCGGCTTTGGTGACCACCCTCGAGTTCATTATATAAAATATTCTATATTAGTAGGATAAAGTTATTGGCATCATCATCATCATTATTCTTTTTATTATTGTTATTATTTTAGGATATATTTTTATGTGAATGAAAAATGGAAAAATACCCAAGTGAATTGGTAATCCAATTCATAATAAGAGCATTTCCAGCTCTCTCTCTCTCTCTCTCTCTCTATGTTGAAATTCACATTGAAATCCTACTTCCTTCTCATTAGTATGGCTTTTCCATATTCATCATAGTTTTTATTAAGAGTAAAAATTTTGAAGACATGATTTTTAATATTAACATAGAATCACATGTCTTTCCAAGTTGAAATTTGCCCCAATAACATATATGCTACATTTTGGGTGGTATCTTATTATTGGAGTGTTAAATATCTGGTGTTTACATAGAGTTTTCAAGAGGTAAATGTATGACTAGTTAAGAAAGAGTTTTCAATCAATTGTAAGCTTGAACTATCAATAGGTTCAAGAAGAATAGGAACAAGGAGAAAGATGGGGCATTGAAGAGTTTTTCTACCAAATTATGTTGCGTAAATTTAACATGGAAAAATCATAATATATATGTTATGTGTGTTACATATATGTGTATTTAGGACATCTCATTAGTGATAGGCTTAGAAATTGGTGTTGTTACTCTTCTTTCATAAAAATCCTACAAATATATGAAGTAACATATTTGATTTGATGATAAATTTTAGTGTTTTTTTGTTTTTTAATGATTTTATAAATATTTTTGCCTCACAATTTTTTGTGTTCA
Source organism: Taxus chinensis (assembly GCA_019776745.2). Lineage (NCBI taxonomy): Eukaryota > Viridiplantae > Streptophyta > Pinopsida > Cupressales > Taxaceae > Taxus > Taxus chinensis. The sequence goes on from CM034156.1 coordinate 104,284,156, forward strand.
ATACATTATCATAATTTTATTTTTTTAATTTCAATTGACATTGGGTTTCTATTTTTTTGGTTTAATGTATGTGGGTGAAAGCTATATGGAATGAGATTTTGTAGAAATTTTATGTGGCTTTATTTAGGATATATTTTTCTTTAAATTTTCTTATGGAGATACAATTACTACAAGAAATCCAATACCAAGTATGGTGTAAATTTCTTTATTGCCTTGGTTTAAGGATTTTTTTTGGATATAAGGATGACTCGTACTCATATAATATATTTATGTGTTATGGATGTATGGATACGCATGATAGCATCCATTATTTATGATTATTTTTTGATATCCATGAGAGTATTGTGTTGATTGAATTTTCCCGCTCTTGTTTCAATTTAACGGAATGGTTACAAGAAAATAAGAAATACCAAATGATGGGAGGGTTTAAAGCTAACTCCTAATATGCAATGATGATGGAGATACGAGGGTAAAATATCCTCTCCACAACTAGTTGGATAACTTGCACAAAATAGAGAAGCTAAACAAGAAAAAAATTAGTAGATAAGATGGTAGGTTTCCTAAAAACATCAGTACTAGGAAGTGATAGCTTCCTAGGGATGGATGTCAACCCACTTTGATAAAAATATAGATAAATGATAATGGATAAATAGGATGTAGCATATAACATAATAAAATAGAGATCAGAAATATGCTAAGATAAGGATATGATAATATAAATGATGAAAAATATGAGATCGAAAAAATCAAACCTGGTTGCGTCAATGGTGACCCGATACTAATAGGGAAAATCAATGATGATTGTAGAAAGGTAGATCAGGAGATGTGCATAAAATAAATTTGAAACAAACCCTTACATGAGAGACATATCCTAGATCTGATGTTGGGATACTAGAGAAACAAAAATGATGCAAGAAAATTGATAGATTTGACAAGAAAATTCCAAATGAAGATCGGGTCGATGGCGACTAGGCTGGATTAATGGTGTCTGCAAGCCAAAAATTTAGATTTGGACTTTTAGAAGGAAGGATCTCAAAGATAGAGAGGTTTGAAAATTGAAGGAACTGTAGGACAGATATCAGATGTAGAAATTGATATAAAATAGGGATGATATAGAATTGATCGACGACGACTGGGCTATATTAACATTGAATGGTGATAATGAAGATGTGATTTAAAGTGCCAAGTGTGCAGGATAGAAAGATGAGGATGTCAGAGATGTTGTGGGGGCAAAAAAAATAGTAGAAAGGGTGGAAGGTAAAAAACAAGGAAGCTACATATCAATTCAACAAAGATTGGGAAGAGTTGATGATGACTAGGGATATATCTAGGGATTAAGGGGTTTAAACGAATGGGAAAGTGATTGCGAGAAAGCATCAATGAAGGTTGATGCAACAGTAGAGCTCCAAGGTAACTAGTAGACCTGCAAGATTGATGCAAAATGGTGAAAAAACAAAACTGATTGCTCCAAGTAAGGAATAGACTTCAAATCTCCCAAGATGGCATGTAAGATCTTCAAAATAGCTCCAAGTTGATGGATTTAGCTTCAAATAAGAGAAAGAAACACAAAAAAACTCACAGGAAGTCTATAATTCTTGAAATTTCATCCTCAAGATAGGATGGTTATGTGTATACTTTTAGGGTCGATGTTGACCCGCATGGGTCACTGGCGACTACAAATGAAAATTGATCCAGGTGATGGAGATGATTATCAACTCGATGTAAAGGGACCTAAAGGGATTAAGTTAGGGTTTCAAGTGATTAAGGGGGGTTATGGTTGTGTAGAGAGGATAAAAGGTGGTTAGAGGGTGGAGAGCATTGAATGAGGGTAGATGGGAGCACAGGGATGATAAATGGAGCATGTAGAGAATTGTTTGGGATAAGTATGTATTTAGGGGTGATTAAATGTGAGTAGCAATGAATTAGGGAGGTAAAATAATTATGGGATTAAGATATGATTTAGCTGAAATAAACGGGGTTTGAATGGGAAGATAGGTATGTATGTGTAAGATCACGATGAAGGGGATCAGAAGTGAGATGGGGGACAAGTGTAAAAAAAAATGGTATCTATATTTGCCCCCTTTTTTCAATTGCTTTTTATTAAGCTAACCGTGATACAAAAACTAGAAATGGTAACAAATAGTGGTTGAGGTGCTCCCCCTCAAACAAGGGATCGATGATACTCAAAAGAATTGATTAATAGGTTAAAAGAGATAGATGGAAGAAAGGGATGAAAGGGTAGAAGGATGAGGGAAGGTGAGAAAATATGCCCCAAACAAAGAAGGATGACCACCATGACAAGGAAAGGATAAAATATGTGTGTGTGTGTGTGTGTGTGTGTGTGTGTGTGTGTGTGTGTGTGTGTGTGTGTGTGTGTGGTGATGATTTTGGAATCATTTTGGTATGGAACAAAGTACGACCTCAACAGATACGATGGAAATGTCCTACGAACCTGTGAGTTAGCAGAAACCACTGCAAGGTCAATGGAATCTAATCAGAATACAATAGGGTGGATGTACAAGCCGTGTGACCAGTGGGTCAAAGGCATAAATCAAAAATATGTGCAAATAAATGTAAGGATTGTCAAGACAATGGTCTAACAAGATGTGGGGGGAAAAGAGAATGTGATATCCTTCATATATGAGGAATCGAAAGTATGTTTCTGGTGTGGTATGAAGATAGAAAATATGTCCATAAATATGGTCTTAAGCTAATAGATGGTTTCTCGAAAGGGAACACGAGGATGGCTATAGAGATGGATTTTGGATGCAACGAAAGATACATGATTAGATAGACAAATAAGCCAAAAGATAGCCAACTGAGCCTAGTGGGATAAATAAAGGTGTGTTATGAGTAACACACAACTAAAAAGTGGAATAAAAGATAATTTGATAAGGATATTGGATGTAAAAACTATGAGGGATGAAAAATGGTTTGGTTGACGGTGACACGGTAGGGTCGACAATGACTTGACTTGGGTAGACGACGACTGGGTCAGCACGCCAATATAAGGTACATATTCGGTTGACTAAGATCATTTACATGCGACGATTTTGATTATTGAGATATCTAAGGGGTATAAAATCTTGTGATTTGAGTGAAATGAAGGTCAACGGAGGAGGACATGCCCCTACACTAGGAGTACATGGTTCAAGACTTAGAGTGTCGTATCTTGAGTTCACCACCTAGTGGATGAACATTGTTTATGCATATATTTGTATATCAATTTTGATGTATATATTTTGACATAGAGCCTTTTCGAGGCCTATCATGGATGTACAGACACTTTCATATCATATATATAAATGATTTTGTTGTGATTTCCATATGTTGTGTGGAGTAGATTAGATACATATGATGATTTTAATGATGTGATGGATGGTGATATTTGAATAGATTATGGATGTTGATTTAGATGTTGGATGTGATGTGATTCATATTGATGATGTGATGTGATAGATTGTATATGATTAGATATAGATGATGATGTAAATATTTGATATGATGTATGGATGGGATTTTAATATTGATTTGATGGATATTTATTTAGATATTAGTTTTTATTGAGTTTAGATTAAGATATTAGATATTATGATGAAATGGTGTATGAATTTGGATAATTAGAAAGATACGATGAACTTAGGTTAGATGTGATTATGATGGATCTGATTAGATATGATTTAGATTTGATGGATGGAATGTAAAATCTAGATGTTAGATTAGATATAGATGATGTGATAGATGTAGATTAGGTGTGAGTGAAATTAGATTAGATGTGTTGAAGTGGGGTTGGATGGTTTTGACATGTTTAGATGTAGGTAACGTGATGGATTGCAATGAAAAATGATATGATGGATGCGGTAAGTATATTATGGTTTGATTTAGATTAGAATGGATGTGATATAGTAGAAATGATTATGAGAGGGTTTAGATTAGATATGAAAGTGATACTTATAGATGTTAATTGGATTGAATAATATATAAGATAATGTAATTTGATAGGATGTGATAAATAAGTGACCAAGATTGAGTGACCTTACATAGAACAATACACTTCATCGTAGTAAAGAGCATGGCTAGGAAAGATGCTTTTAGACTGGATTGGGGGTAAAACGTGAAAAGGAACATGATCAAAGTGATGCACTTGTAGCTTATGACTAATGTTAACACATAACCAACAATATTTAGTCACACTTAAGATCATGAAGGAAAGATGAAAGGTGTGCTTATAGACCTACTGTCAAAATGACAAAGGGTTTTAGACATAGCTCATATGGGGAAAGTAGTTTATCCTTAAGGTGGTTTTTCTAGGTCTATGTCCCAAATCTAAGAAATATGACACAAACTGATCAATGCAGGAAGTTTGTTGTAGATGGGAAACCTAATCGATGCCAGAAGATTTCTGAGGATGCTTACTTTTGAATTTTTTCTTTGATTTTGATATTTTTAGAATGTTGATCAATGCAGGAAACCTTCACTACCATGATACAGTATGGTATCCATCATTCGAGGGAGATGTCTACGATTAGAATTTGTCTTTGTATTTATGATTGTTCCTTTTTAGATGGTATGATAAGATATGCATGATAGCTATGCTTCAAGGGATTATTTTATGATTTTTACATTATTTTCTTTCTATGAATAATTTTCTTTCAAGGGAGTAGTCTATTATTTAGATAAGATAGCTTTTTATTGGAGCATTCATGATTTTTGACTTTAGCATAGAGATAAGAATATCTAAGTAGACCAATTAGGGAGGGGAAGAGAATATGTATAAGTGACACCCATGGACCCTTACCATGGTTCCAATATGCAAACAAGAGGAAGATGGATGTAATAATTGTAATATTCCCACTAAGAAAGGAGGAACTTATCTATGAGGAATATGCTATGAGTGGAATTGTGGCTCCCATATTCAAGGTCACATATAGGATAGTCACAGTAGACCACATAATTCCATATCGTTACAATGAGAGACTGAAAAGGTGAATGATGGATGTAGGATCGACAATGCAATTAAGATCATGTTGATAGGTATGTTAATAGTACAAACACCACAAGTACAATGAATTGAGAGGTTTTGTTTCTAGTTTACAATATAGAGAGGCTAAATGATAGGCCCCACACCCATAATTATGCATGATAATATATGGTCCAATCCATTTTAGAGCAAACTTTCAACATTGGCTCCTTTCTAGAGTAGTGAGGTTCTGATTTTCTTTCAAGACAAGGTCGTCGATGTTAAAATTGTGTTCCTTAAGATATTTTTTTATAAGCACATTTGATGCGCTCTTGATAGATATGATGATGTTGGAGAGTGATTATGCGACACTCATCTAGCAATTCAATTTTTTTCAGATGCTCCTGATGATATTCCTCGTCATGGATGAAGTTGCGAAGGGAAATGGGCAAGGATGGGATTTAAACTTCGAGAGGAAGGATGACTTTAGAGCCATAGACAAGAGAGAAGGGAGTGGCACCTGTAGAGGTGTAGATGCTATTTCGATAGGCCCTAAGAGTGAAGGGGACATGAAGATGCCAATCTTGACCTACTTTATCAACATTTTTGGCAAGGATGTTACGAAGAGTCTTGTTAGTGGCTTCGGCTTGGATGTTAGCTTCAGGATAATAAGGAGATGAGAAGATAAGTCTTAAATTAAAAATGTGGGATAATAATAGTTAATCTAATCTATAATGGCATGTAAATACAATAAATGAATGCAATAACTAAGTATGGAAAATTACCCAAACAACTAATCTAATGAAATTAGAAACCCTAATATGCAAGAGATGTATGGAATTGACTTAGCTGATTAGAGGAGCTCATTGGACTATGTCACAGAAGTGACTAGAGAAATAGGAAGCAAGAATGACTATGCAGAGGCCCCAAAAAGGATGGATCTGAGTTATCTAGCTAGATTAGATCACCTTGAAAGGGACTAGGGCATATGTGCGCACTCTGGTCTGTAGGATGGGCACCCCAGTCTGTGGAAAAGGTCCAGAAATGAATATCATAGGTTTGGAAGGTGGTTCAAAACCCTCATTTTTTATCACATTTGATTCACTACAATGTGTAAGCTGTCGCTACTAATCCAAGATGATATAAAGACGTGTAAAAACCACAACAAGTATCACAACCCTAAAAAATAAGAATACAAATGAATGGGTCAAACTGACCTCATCTGCCACAACAGTGGGCTTACTAACTAAGATTTGTACTATATTTTACACCCAAATGTAGTTCTTGTGTGTATGCATCATGTGCTCTAGGTGCTCTTGTGCCAAAAAACCTTAGTGAAGTAGCGAGAAATAACTATGTGTAGAAAATGTAATAAAATGTGTGCATGGAATATAATAGAACCCCTACCCCTATGCTTGTGTGATGCAAATGAACCATCCTTGTCCTTGGGATGGAGCTAATGGATGCAAATAATCTCCAAATGGATGCAACTCTAAGTGGATAATAGTAGTGACTAGTGCTTAGTCCCTGATTATGGTCTCATAACTTTATACTTATAGGGTTATCTTGATCTGATTTCATAATTAACCCCAAAATGGCTGACCAATAAAAATATAAGAAGTTGAAATGGCTATAAAGTTCCCAAAAAGTGGCAGGAAAGTTCAAAAGGGATCGGGGTGCCCATGGTGGCACCAGGGTGCCCAAGAATGCCCATTACTATCCTAGGTGCCCTTGTCAAGGCTACAATAATGAGAAATGACAAAAGATGACTAAGCATGTGGGTGTAAGAGGTCAGGAATGAAAAAAAATTAAAATAATATGGCCAAAAGATAAGGGTTAATTATTACTTTCTTTACTCAAAAACCTTCTAAATATTAATATGAGACCAGGACTAAATAGTGTCTAAAGTGTAAGATATTGTGACTAAATTTTCCCCTACTTTATGTTGGTGAGTTGAAAGCTCTGTAACATAAAGTAGATAGAGATGTGTACCTAATGTCCATGAATATTGTAGCAAAAAACATGCCTAATAACTAGGCAAAGCATGGAATTGAAAAAAGATGATGGATCATGGAAACTAAAGATGAAAAGCGTAAAAAAGTGATGAAAGTGAACCTAGGGTGAAAACGCGTGTGTAGCTACTAATCTGTGTGATGTACCTACATGGTTATTATGGTGTGTGCTTCCATGAAGTGTTGTTGTTGATGTCGTATTTTTTTATTGTTTTGTCCCCCATTTGACTGCTTGTATCTCATACGGTCAGACCTGGAAGGAGAAAACGATCAAGTAGTCAAATACATATGTATGTGTAAAAATGCAATGTAAGAGACACATGTAAAATTATGCAAATGTAAAATACACAAATGAAAAATGTAAATGGAACATGTGCACTTGATCCATGTCGAGAAAGAGAGTGTAGAAGGATATCTTAGGGTTTTCTTGGGTGATCTGACACCATAGGCTAAAGAAGTGTATGGAGGAATTATGTTGTATCCTCCAGCATGCAACTGCTTCCCTAAATGTGTGTGAAGAAATATTTGTACGTCCTAGTTTTTTGGGTGATCGGATGCCACTGCATGAAGAATTGTAGGGAGGAATTCCATTGTATCCTCTAACCTATAATTGCTTCCCATAATGCTAAAGAATATGATATCATGTAAAATATGTTGTGTACGGGGTTCATAGAATTGTCTGAACCCACTTGATGTATGTAATCCAAATATGCCGAGGGAGGAAAGTGCACTAAACTGAACTAGTGTAAATGTGTTTTGTAGTATGTAAAATCCCAAATGATTCCCCCCCTATTTAGGGGTGCATGCGGTGTCACTGATAGGAGAATACGAACTTAAAAGAGGACCAACCACATGAACTCTTAAATTTATACCCTGGAAGGGGAAGGGATAATTCTTAGTAGAAACCAAGGTGTGTACAAACAAAAGGATAACCAAAGACAAGTGTTGGTACAAACAAGAATGCATGTATAAATCAATGTGTAATCTATGCAAACAATGTAAAAGATAGCAAGAAAAGCAATAATGAAAATAGGTAAGAAGACAAGTAAGCCACACAAAAAGGGTTACAAACATGGGATATCACTCACAATGTCACAAGACATGCAAAGGCCATCATGGATACATACAAACAACCAAATGTGCACACCAAACATAGGGCAAGGCACGCATATAAGAGAAAAAAATAACAAATAAGAAATGTAACAAAAAACTATGGAAGTAAATATCACTGCATAAAAAATGTTAGACATGAAGCATCTATTAGCATGTTAGAAATGTAATTAGTATGTCATACACATGTATAACCACTTAATATAAAGTGCTAAGTACGAAATGAAACAATAACACCTGGAAGAGACAAATGTGGATGCCTCCAACTACCAGTGTAGGAAGGGTAGAAGGTGAGCATCTGTGATTACAACTAGAAAAATATGTGAACTCACATGTGTAGATGGTATAGATAAATGGTATACAAGTAATATAACTAGCATTTGTAATAAATCAACCGTGAACAAGCAAAAGTAAGCAAGATTAAAAGCAACCATAATATGCAATATGTTGTGGATGGATCCAGAATGGAATGTAATATGGATGGTAGAAGTGGCATGCCCCTTAAGTGAATGGAAATTTATGCAAAGAGGTTCATTTTGTTTTCCCCCTCAGCAGTTAAGAATGAACAATAAATGTGAGTGCGTCATCGGGAAATGGTCGAATAGGGTGTGTTGTGTCTAGTGCAATGTGATGAGTATGTATGCTTAGTGATGACATATGGAAGATATGTGTGTGAACCTTATAGCCTAAGCATATATCACGAAAAACTAAATGTATGGGTGATTATTTTTCCCTAAAGTATGTATCACTATAAGATGAATAATAAGGAGTGGTGATGTATCCTAAAGTGTATACCACTACAATATGAAGAGTAGGGAGTGGTGATGTAGCCTAAAGTGTATACCAGTACAAGATGATAGATTAAGTGACGATTTAGCCTATAATGCATGTCACTATCCTAGAAATGTCGCATGATGAAAGTTTGAATGATAAATGCATGATGAATGTTAATTCCATTTTATTTGTAAACCCTCGACAATCGAGTATGGACCGAGGAACTAAATTGTGTCATAGAGTAGTGAGTGCAGCATGTAGAAGATGATGTAGTATATGTAATGTTAAGTGTGGAGATTAATTGCTTCACAAGAAACTTGCTTTTACATTTTGTTGTTTTTAACAGTGACCGACATCGGTTAGGAAGTGATCAACATCGATCAAACAGGAACCAACATCATACACCTGTGTGACGGTGCTTTTTTCTTTAAACAAGAATCAGAATAAATCTCTTGCTTTAAAGATGATATATTGATTTTAAAAGCAAATTTAGTTTCCTAAAATAGTTAAATATACATGTATGCATTGTATAAGGGTAAGAGAGAAGAAAATATTAATTATTTTGTATGTAAGTTTTCTTGGTGAGTAAGAAAGAGTAGCTGAGTGAGGGAAAATCATTGAACATCCTGTGAGGTGTTGTGAAGACAACATATTTTCATTATATTTCCTCTATAAAGAACTGAATAATATTATTGGTCATTTCTTGGTGGACATAGCCCACACTGGGTTAACCACATTAAATCTAGTGTTATCTTTCTCTTGTTTATTTTATCTTCTGGCTTATTTCCGCATTCATTACTTGTATGCTTTATCTTATTATTAGATCTGTACAACACTATTATATATGGTTTAACCCCAACAATTGGTATTAGAGCATTATTTTTTTGGAGGTTTTGTGTGTTGACAGGATTTACTCAAATAGGGTTTTCTGGTTGAGTGGGAGCAGAGCAATGGCAAAAGATGGTAAATATTGAGTAGAGAAATTTTACGGTCGTAATTATCAACTATGGAAAATGCAAGTGGAGGATTATTTGTATCAGAAAGATATATACTTACCGTTGGATGAGCATGGACAACCAGACATGATGAATGATGAATAATGAAAGGTTCTTGACAGAAAGGCTCTGAGATTTATAAGATTGAGTCTGGCAATATTGGTGGCCTCTAATTTTACATATGCAAAAACCACGGTAAAATTTATGAAATCTTTAGCAAATTTGTATAAAACTCCTAGTTCTTTGAATAAGTTTTATTTGATGAAAAATTTGTTTAGTTCTAAGATGCAAGAAGGTGGATCTATATATAATCATTTGAATGATTTTTGGTCTATTGTAAATCAATTAAAATAGGTAGAAATTCTATTTGATGATGAATTAAAATAAATTTTATTCTTATGCTCTTTATCAGATAGCTGGGATAACTTGGTAATGGATGTTAGTAATACAACGACTACTTCTAAAGGTTTGAAATTTTATGATGTGGTTATTGTAATCCTTAATCAGGAAATACGTAGGAAAATCTCAGGAGAAGCATCATCTGGAAACACTTTAACTATAGAAAGTAGCGGAAGATCTAAGGAGATATCATTAAATAGAAAGAAGAATGGGAGATCAAAGTCAAGGCATGGAAGATCTAGATCCAGGTACAACGATTTAATTTTTTGGAATTGTGGAAAGAGAGGACACGTAAAGGAGTGTTGGTCCAAGGAAAACAAAGAGAATACATCAGACAAAGGTAAAGAAAAAGGTAAAGAGGAAAACATTGCAAATGAGGTAAAGCAATATTACCTTATTCTCTCCTTAGATGATAATTTATAATCTTGGGTTTTAGATTCTAGACCTTCTTTCCATGCTACCCTAATAAGGGTTATTTCAGAAATTTTGTTCAGGGTGATTTTGGACAAGTCTATTTAGGAGATGATGAGCCATGTAATATTACTAGTAAAGGTGATGTTTATCTAATGTTACAGAATGGAAATCCATGGGTATTGAAAGATGTGAGGCATGTGCCAAGCCTCAAGAGAAATCTAATATCTATAGGGAAACTTTTTGAATCTGGATGCGTGGTTACATTCACAGCTGATTCTTGGAAGGTTACCAAGGGATATCTAGTTGTGGCAAGAGGTAAGAAGGAAGGAACTTTATATTTGTCTACATGTGTTACTGATTCTTTTTTTGTGTTATCTACTATAGATTCAGATACAACCATGTGGCATAATCGGCTAGGCTATATGAGTGAAAAAGGAATGTAGATCTTAAAGGCTAAGGGTAAGTTATCAAATTTGAAACAGTTGGATCTTGAATTTTGTGATCATTGCATATTTGGAAAGAAGAAGAGAGTGATATTTCTCAAGGTTGGGTCAACAAAGAACAAGTATAAATTGGAGCTTGTACACTCAGATGTGTGGGGACCATCTCAAGTAGCCTCTATTGGAGGATCCCAATATTATGTGACTTTCATTGATGATGTCATAAGGAAGGTATGGATTTATTGTATTAAGCTTAAATCTAATGGTTTTGAGACTTTTAAAAGGTGGAAATCCCTTGTAGAAAATGAAACAAACTTAAAATTTAAGTGTCTTAGATCTGACAATGGTGGTGAGTACTGCAAGAAGGATTTCAATGATTATTGTTAAGAGAATGGAATACGAAGAGAAAGAATGGTTCCTAGAACTCCACATGAGAATGGAGTTGTAGAAAGAATGAATATAAGAATCATGGAATGTGCTAGAAGCATGAGGATACATGACGGCTTGCCTTTAAAGTTTTGGGTAGAAGTAGTGGATACATAAGGGTACTTGATCAACCACGGGCCTTCAATAGAACTAGATGGTGGAATACCGTAAGAAGATTGGTCTAGAAAAGAGGTAGATTTTTATTTTCTTATATGTTTTGGCTCAACATCTTTTGTGCATGTTGATAGAGAAAATAGGAGGAAGTCAGATGCTAAATCTAAGAGATGTACTTTCATTAGTTATGGCTCTTGTGATTTCGGAAATCGATTTTGGATTTAGAAGATTCTAGGATTGTTAAGAGTCATGACGTTTATTGGAATGAAAAATGAATGTACATGGATCAGGTTTTGGTGCCTGAACATGAACATGTTGAGGATATTTTGAAGGAAAATCAAATTTTAGACCTAAAATAAACATCCAAAGACACTGATGTTAGTTATACAAAAATCGATGTCAGTCAGGCTAACCAGCATCAATAGACAGGATCAGGTTCAGAGAAGACATCTACATGAATTGGTGTTAGTACTGCTAGAACCGATGTCGGTAAGGCAACTATAGTCGGTCGACAGACAGAGGAACTGTGGTTATCTACAGAACCGCGGTTGGTTACAGGTGACCGGTGTCGATCAATGACAGAGATTGAAATTAATGGCCAACAAGCACAGAATGAGCCCCAGACACCCCAGATCTTAGTAAGAAGGTCACAAAGAGTAAGTAGACCTCCAGAGAGATTTTCACCTTCCTTTTCTTATTTATTATTGACTAATAGTGGTGAACAAGAAATCTTTGAAGAAGTAATGCAAGTAGATACCCACAAGCAGTGGGAGCATGACATGGATGTAGAGATGGACTCCTTGGAATAACATTAGACATGGGATTTGGTCAAACTTCCAACATGTAAGAAAACACTGAAGAATAAATGGGTTTACAAAATCAAGGAAGAAGAGGGTGGACTGAAAAGGTACAAGGCGAGGCTTGTGGTAAAGGGATTTACACAGAAAGCGGGTATTGACTTTGATTATTTTTTTCTCCTGTAGTTAAGATGACTTCTATTCGTTTTGTTTTAAGTTTGGTTGCAACATAAGATTTGCATTTAGAACATCTTGATTTTAAGATGATTTTTTTCCATGGTTATTTGGAGGAAGATATTTATATGCAGTAGCCGCTTGGTTATGAAGTCAAGGGTAAGGAGAAACTTGTGTGCAAATTGAAAAATAGCCTATATGGTCTCAAGAAAGCTCTAAGGCAATGGTATTTGAGTTTTGAAAATTTTATGCATGAGCATGGTTATATGAGATGTAAATCTGACCATTGTGTTTATTCTAAGAAGCTTAAAAATGGGAGCTATGTTATTTTTTTTGTATGTGGATGATATGTTGATTGTAGGATCTAGTATGTAGGACATTGGTAAACTTAAAAGAAAGGTTAGCTTACACATTTATAATGAAGGATTTGGGAGCTGCAAAGAAAATCCTTGGCATGCAAATTCAATGAGATAGGAAAAACAAGAGGTTGTATTTGTCTCAAGAGACTTATATCAATAAGGTGTTGGAAAGGTTTAACATGCATAATTCAAAACTTGTTAGTACACCTATGGATGGACACTTCAAATTGATAAAAGATCAATTTCCTTCATCACACGAGGAAGTTGAGTACATGGCACGTGTTCCATATGCTTCAGCAGTAAGAATTCTTATGTATGTCATGGTTTGTACTAGACTAGACATTGTACAAGCAGTGCAAGTTGTGAGCAGGTTTATGGATAATCTAGGTAAAGAACATTAGAAATCAGTCCAATGGATTCTCAGGTATTTGAGAGGGACATCTGACATGGAGTTATGCTATGGAGGGTCACATACTTCTTTACGTGGCTATGTTGATTTAAATATGGCTGGAGATTTGGATAGCAGGAGGAGCACCACTGGATGTGTTTTCATAGTAGGTGGAATGATAGTTAGCTAGATTTCAAGATTACAGAAGTTTGTGGCTTTGTCTACTACAGAGGAAAAGTATGTTGCGGCTACAGAAGCTAGCAAAGAGATGATATGGATGATTAGGTTCATGGAAGAGTTGGGAAAGGAGCAAGAGGATTGCATATTATACAGTGATAGTTAAAGCATAATCCATTTGGAAAATAATTCAGCATTTCATTCAAGAAAAAAACATATTCAGTTGAGGTATCACTTCATACGAAAGGTGTTGGAGGATGGGCAGTTGAAGTTAGAGAAAATCCATATAGATGAGAACCCTGCGGACATGCTAACGAAGCCATTGGTAAGGGAGAAGTTGGAGCTTTACTCCACTTCTTTTGATCTTTGAGTTTGAGACTTGAGGAGGAAGAAACGGGTCAAGGAAAAGGAACTAAGGATGGTGATGTGCAATATACTTCAACAATTGATATCCAAGTGGGAGATTGTTAAGTGTGGAGCTTAATTACTTCACAAGAAACTTGTTTTTACATGTTGCTGGTTTTGACAGTGACCCACATCGTTCAGGAGGTAATTGGCGTCAGTTAGGAAGTGACTAACATTGGTCAGGCAGGAACTGACATCGGTCACATGTGCGATGGTGCTTTATTCTTTAAACGAGAATTAAAATAAATAATTTTATTTAAAGGTTATTTATTGATTGTAAAAGCATAGTTAGTTGCATAAAATAGATATATCTGCATGTATGCATTGTATGAGCATAAGAGAGAAGAAAATAGCAATTATTTTGCATGTCAATTTTCTTAGTGGGCAAGAAAGAGTAGTTGAGTGTGGGAAAATCATTCAACATCCTATGAAGTGTTGTGAAGACAACAGATCTTCCTTGTATTTCCTCTATAAAGAACTGAATAATATTATTAGTTTGTTGCCCCTTGACTACTTCTTGCAGTAATTTTTTCGAGCTCCTAAAATTTGAGAAAATTTCCTGAAGAAGTGGAAGCCTCACTGTTGCTTTGATTTTGAGGGGTTGGGATAGGGGCTATTTCAGGCACTTGACTAGTAGAAGGGTTTCCTAACTCTAGGTATAGGGGTATAGGTGGCCTAGGTGCTAGTTTACCGGTTTGGATTAGACAATTCTCAGCTCTAATAGTCATGGCATAAGCATCCAGTAAGGTTATCCCTCCCATAGATTGTATCATAACATATATATCATAATTTAAAGATTTAAGGAAATAAAGAAATGCACCTTCGGTATTTGGCCTTACAAGAAATGGGATCCAATCCTACATCCACTAAAAATGAAATTTGAAATCGACCATCTACTCATTATGGGCCCTCTTGATCGTTGTCAACTGCTCCAATAGGGAAAAATTATCTCCTCTTTCTCCAAACTAATTGTAGAGGGTTGTTCATTTTTTATCTCAATTTCTAATGGACCTCGTTGTCAAGCTCCTAAACCACTACAAGGACTTTCCTTTGAAAGAGTAAGCCAACAATTTAACTGTGACATCCACTTCATTAATCTCATGAATGGTACAAATATTTGCAGTATCCTTAATATGGTCAGTGGGAGTCATGTGGTTCTCCCCCGTGAAGTAGGGAACATTTTTTAATGTTACAACTAGAATAGGATTATGGGCATTGAGGTTAAGTGTACTACTACCCTTGAAGTTGACATAGGGATTCGATGGTCCTTGTGGTGGTTGTGGCTGATGCACCATCCTAATTGGTTTGAGAACCTTGGTTGATTGAAGGAAGGTTCGACTAGGTGGAGGTGTGGATAGTGTTCTGTTTGGTGGAGATGGAGACCTTTGTACTCTTCTTTCTCTCCTTCCTCTTCTTATTGATAACTGCAAGTATTCAAAGACACCTTCTTCTCTCTCTCAAGACCGAGTTTGAAACTTTTAATATACTTGGGCCACTAATACTACTGAAACCAATTGAAATCTGACCATGGGAGTTGTCAGATGTGCTAATACAAAGCCTCCAAAGGCTGAAAATTCACCAAGATGCACATCCAATCTTGATAAACCTAAAAATATTGAATTCTCTATCCCACCGGGCATGCCAAAACTGTTATGTAAAAAGCACATCACCCCTGATTGCTTATGATTTGTATGTGAGGCAATCAGTGTAACCTGCATGACATGAGATTATCCTATAGTGTGGGACATTGTAAGTAGGATAATATTCCAGAGAAAGCAGACTTCTTCTCCCAACCTAGTGCCAACTTCTCCAAAGTGTAAAGAATGGCAGGTTAAACTAATCCTACCCTAATACTTTCCAAGAAAACAGGGATAGAAAAATGCATGAAATAAAACCACTATAAGTGGAGGTGATGCACCAAGAAAGGGTGAGCATTTGTATCTTTTCTTTCTTTTGTCAAGATGATGACTCTGGAACTCTGTTTGCCCTGATTCTAGCACTTTGCAAGATGGAAATGAATTCTGGAAATGAAATTATATCCTTTGTAACATGATCCTTCAGTAGCTTTGATTGTACTTCTTGTGATCATGTGTCAATGTTTGTACTCATTATTTCAAAGGAATGTGATCACTATAGTTTGAAGACATGATGATTTTTCCCATTTCTACTTCGAATAACAACCTCTTGATCCCTTTGAGAATGCTTGTACTTTCTATATCCTTTAAACTTCCTTTTCATCATCATAATTGTAGCTTTACTTACTTGAAATGAGAAAAGTAGATGAGCAATGTTCTTGAACCCTTCTTTGTCATTGATTCTGAGTTGTATATGTTGTAAATGCTTCTTCATTCATTCTGTATTGGTTTCAAGTTCATTTTTTGAAAATGCATCTGCTTAATAGTTGTGAATACAACAAGCATGAAATTTAGAGTTTGACAATCGTTCATTTCCCCTTTTCAGGTACAATGACAACAATTGGAAAAGTGGTAAAGAGGGAGCAATGAGGACAACAACTCACACCAGAAGCAAGGAAATCTAGGAAATAATGGATTTCATCCGCTGGTCACAACTTTATGTATATGTACTTTCATTTATTGCACTTGCTATCAGAGTTACTCCCATGGCTTGTGTGGGTTTATTGTATTATTATTCCTCATGAATAAATGAATTTTTTTTGTGTAATGAGATGTATGTCTTTTATTTTATGTACTTTATTCATTTGTATGGATAATAAATGAACTTATATAACTCATAACACTTAAATAATTCACTTAATCATGGAAATAAATTAAAATCGAATGTACCTTTTTGATGTTCATTGAAAATACAAATTGCTCATAAAATTGCACCTTTCCATGCTTCAAACCTGCAACTTATTTGCAGTTTCAAAACATTATGTCTAATACATGCTTCCCTTCCTGCCTTCTTCAGGGTTTTCTTGCAATGGTCTTTTATGGCCGTTGTATAGTTCTGACGAAAGTAACAAATTGGAATGGTTGCATCTATGAGGCATGGCATTCTGTAACGGCACCTAAGTTGTAGTTTTGATGCAAATGTGACTTTCAACACTGTCCAAAACCAAACAATAAAATAGTATCCCTTTTTGATATGGCTGTCCAAAACAAAGTCAAACTTGTGACCCGACCAATCTAAGAAACTTAAAAGTTTCAAGTTGACCTTTCGCATGGAGTGCAAAAAATATCAGCAAAACCTTCTTTCAATATAAGAACAAAGAATGTTTAACTTTGTTTAACAATGAGACACTTCAACTTCCATATAACACACTCAAATTAATTCCTTCCCATGTTGGTAATCTTAATTCTATCACTTCATACTTTCAAACTATTGAAACAAAAGAGAACTAATATCCACACAATATAATCTAATCTATTACTAATACAACACATGTTATTAATTCTAAAATATATTGATATCAGATAATAAAACAAATACTTCTCATTGATTTTTTTCTCATCTATTATTTTATTTTTTTCCAAAGAGATGCTTGGGCATTCTCTCCTTTATGCTGGAATGATGTTTTTTCCTATTGAATCCCATAGGGCCGAGAGGACATTAATAAATAAATTACACTAATTTAAATTTTAAATGTATGTTTATTTTCAACTTGACTTTTTAAAAATATTATTATATATAAAAACTCGAGCGGTTATTCATTTTAAAATTGTCAAAGACTTTTTAACTTAAAAAACAAATTAACAATCACCTTGCAATATACTTCAACTTGAAATTAACAAATTAATAGTCAACTGGATTATGGATATACTTCTCCACCACATTGCAGCTATAAGACAGGGATAAACAAAGTATCTTGCTTGTCATTATCCCATTAATATATTTGTCTAGACGAACAAGCATTACGATTTTCTATTGCAATTTGAACATCATAGTTATCTATTGCAATTCGCCCTCCGCATGAAAAAAAAATTCTAAGCTGGACCACGGAAACAACCATGATTATATTTTAATATTGGAACTTATTGATATATCAAATTATATCAAAAGAAAATACAATAGTAAAAGTGGCAAATGGTATAAACAGTTTGTAAATTTAAAAAAATCAGTAATACTTTGTATTAAATGGAGGTGTAACGGTTATATCAATAATAAAATATGAGAACGAAAATTTTAAGAGTTGTTGAAGTAAGGTTGTAAGAGAGTAAATGTGCCTATCTCTTAACCAATTAATCATTATATTAATAAGAGGACAACATTAAGTGTGGCTTCATCTTTATTAGTATAAGGATCACTATGGTCTAAGTCAACTAATTAATGTGGGATTAATTTTATTGGCTAAATGTATATTTTTAGAGTCTTATAAGTAATTCCAAGATGTATTCAACTTGAGTAGCAACACAACAAACATACATACCCTGCAATCAATCAACCATTATGTCACTGAGATTGCCACTTTTATTGTGGTCTCACCCCTATTGATATAAGGATCATATTATATTAAGGTTTATATATTATTGTAAATCAGGCTCACCAACCAATACAAGATTGATTTTTTAAAGCGTACATATTTTTTGAAACCATAGAAGAAAAGGGAAAAAAGCCAAAAAAGAAAACGTAATGCAGAGAGTTTATATTAAAGAAGGCGCCACCCTATTTTTCACAACCATCTTTTAATTATTATTTTGAGTTAACACAACTAAGAAGATGCTAGAAAACATTCTGAGCACTGATGTTTGGATGTACACTTGTCAATAGTATTTGGCTAAACATTCCCAAAGCCTTTTCAACAATACAATTTTTAACATATTTTATAATCATCACAATCCATGAGACCGCGTTTTTTTTAAGCATTACTTAACGTCTCATTCAGAACATTTTAAGTTTTAAGTTTCTAGACCTGTGAAGCATTACCACCCATGGATAATAGACCTATGCATTGTTTAAGTTTCTAGTGATCAACCAACTACCCGGAGTCGAACATGGGATCGGTCAATTAGGACAAGGACGATGACGAGAATGAGGAGGTTCTCTACTGCAGTAATTTTGAATCACCGACAGATGAAATATGTTGTTCTGTAATACCATGCAAGAAACAACCCAACTGTTTTGATTGAATTCCATTAGGTGGCCGATTATTTTAGCTGTCTAATAATATAGCCTATTGGCTAATGCAGGTTGCAATATTAAGTATATACAACAGTTTTGAGAAAGAGGTGGTGGATCATTCTTCAGAGAAACTTCAACACTTAATCAAATAGGTTGGGACTAAGAGCCAATGAAACAGAAATGCTTCACCCAAGTGGCAGGACACGACCAGTTTTGTGTTACCATGCACTAGAGAGGTCCACTAAGGCAGGCCAATCCAAGACTTTTCTGCAACAGTCAAGGCACTAGTGGAAAATAACCTCGTAGAGGCTGATTTGGTGACACGTGGATCTTGGAGTACTCCCCCAATATCAGAGAAAATCTTGAAAGTGGTGAAATTCAATTGCCACCTTTAGAGACTGGGATTGGACTTGCATACACACCAAAGATATCACAACAAATGTTTCATTGATACTAAAGATTGGGTTTGGACTTGCATACAAGGCCACTTGGGTCTTTGTTTTAGGGCCATAATTTCTTCAGGTTTACAAATGAGCTCTTGATGATAACATTTTTGGGGGTATTATTTATAAAGGTAATATCAAGCTCATCCATAAAGCTAGAGATCCATAGTTAACGGAGACCAATTGCACTTTTGAATGTCTCCTACAAGGTCATTATCAAATCTTTGGCCTTCTTTCTATCATATTTTGCATGTTGGCATTAGATCGAACAAAAAGGGTTGGTATTAAAAATAGATACATTATTTACAATATTACCATAATTTGTGAAGGCATGGAATGGGCCTGTGTCACTTAATAAAGAATAATGTTGCTTCAATTGGATTTTGAGAAAACTTATGATTCCATTGAATGACCATTTATTTTTGTTGTTCTTCATTTCCGTGGTTCAACACCCCATTTTAAAGGTCTTGACCCATTTGAAAATCAATGAAAACAAGTCTGAACCATTTGGGATCTTTTATTATATCTAATAAGGGTATACTATAGTCACTCCTTCCTTATATGTTCTTGTAAGCATGTGGATACTTGATTTCTCATCATGCTAAAATGGGTATGATCAAGGGAATTTTTCTCCTTTATTGGGCTTCACAATTGATCAATGGCTATTTTATAGATGATTCCTTTCTCACCTTTTGTTGATAAGATCTTTTTAGGAAGATATGCATTTATTGGATATCTTTGTTAAACTATCTAGTTCAAATTTATAATAGACCACAAGATAGTGTTATAGGAAAAGTATGATGCAAATTCATAAATTTACTAAAGGATTTAAATAGAAATGGATCACAAAAAGGGAGCAATTCAAATTCCTTGTTATTCATTTTTATTAATAATTTTTATCCCTCTTTTTTGTGGATATAGATGATTGATCACATGCAAAAAATATCCTTATAGAATATGAAGCCTCTTTCGCTCACACGAAAGGTTTAGGTTTGCACTAAAATTCTTGTTTCCACCCACATTTAAATCACCCATCTTGTTGGTCACAAAATATTGTAAAAAAAACAAAATTTCATGGGATTATGGTGTGGAGTTCCTAAGCCTTAGTCATATTATTTTACTTAAAATATTTTTTTGCATGTAAATATTAGATAAAATCAGATATTTTAATTTTCTTTTACGTCCAATACCAGAGTATGTGAGAGTTTTCAATGAGAAATGAAGCTTGGTAGATGTTGAATTAGCTTCAAGGATTATTATACACTTACATAAAATTGTGGCACATCTATGGAGATATGTATCAAGACTGAAAACATATGAATTACCATAGACTCTTGATCACCATATATTCTACAATTGTATCAAATTGTAAGGACTCTTTTGTGGGAAAAGGCATCTGTGATAAAAGGACTTATTTGTTGGTCATATATCCCATCATAAGTGGGTGGGGGATAATTTTAAATTTTTATAAGCCTTTTAAAAATATGCATAATTTTTTGTGGTCTTCCATTTTTTTGATAATATAGTATTTTAAAATTATTTGAAATGATTAAATGTTTCATCAAATAGAATTTTATATTAGGCATTATTTCTATAAGGATTATCTCCTATAGACTGTAATGGATCTCTAGATAAAATTACTTGGTATAAGGAGGTTTTAGCTTTTAATTTCTAAAAAATATAGCCTTCTTTGATAAGGGTATATGACTTAAGTAATTTCTCATACAAACTATTATGATTGTGGAATGATAGACAATGTTGGTGGTGGTGAATTACAAGGATAATACGTTGCTAAGAATTAATATTCGAGTTTAATTGACATATGTATGATCATCACATAGAAGTTCTACAAATCTTCCAAATCTGTAGCAATTCATTGTGGACCATCAATTGTAGTAAAAATGGGTTGTTTGAATGTGTAGATGAAAAATGCAACTTCTCATAATATCATGACCATGTCATGGAATCAGATCCCATTTATTTTTCATTACAAGTAATTACATTTTAAACATGATATCCATTGATAATCCATTCCTTTATATACAAATAATTAAGAAGTGTAGTATGTAAAAATTCAAAATATAATTCATGACTTCATAAGTAAATGTATTTAGAATAAGTTTTGGATATAACACTGAAACTTACATTATGTCAACATTTCTTTTAAAAATACCATACTACAAGTCTTCCACCTTAAGTGGAAATGGCATTCAAGAGGGTTTTTTGACAAAGAAGGATTTCCTTTTGGACTTCAACAAATGCTCCAACTTTCAAATCACCAACAAGAGATCAACCATGTCTTCACTTTAATAACAATAACCAAAAATGGGGGAGAGACAACACTCTCTACCCAACAAATAATCCAACGAGGAGAAGAAGCTATCCTTCTCATTGGCCCTCGAGCCTCAACCAAAATGCTATAAAGGATGGATCCAACTCATGGAAACTATACAATGCTTCAACATTACAACAAAAAATTTCACAACCATATAACACTGACTCAACACAAGAAAAAAATTCACAATAATACAACTTTTCAAAACACACAAGGCTTGAAATGCAAGCCAATGGAGCAAGGATCTATGGGGAGATCACTTATGCCTCCCAATGGGAATTAGGTGTCCACATTAAAGTCCTCCATTATACATCTCAAAATGGAGACAGTGATAGGGATAACAATGAGTTGTAGAAAGTGGAAAAAGATATGGAATATAAAATTAAAGATTGGGAGGATTTATTTATGAATACACAACTCTTATGCCTCCCTCAAGATCCTCTTATGCCTCCCACATTCTCTTATGCCTCCCTACAATCTCTTATGTCTCCCTCATAAGAACCAAGTAAGAAATGCAAGCATTTTATTATTCAAGGTGGGGCACCCTACCCAACTCCCTCCCAAAACATGAAATAAAATCTTATGCCTCCCTACATATAAAATCCCCATAGCCTTCTCCTACATCATACTTAGGCATTCTATCCAAGAACCTAACATGCATACCAAAACATTTGTAGTGCCCACTCCTCTTCGACACTTATTATATCTTGATTTTGATTACTGTTGACTATAGACATGGATACTATTGTATCATTTTGGTTTAACATGATGTTAGATGATAGAGATATTCTGTCTTTTGATGGATTGTCATTCATAGTATGATTGTTTGGATTCTTAGATACCTAGAGAGACATGTTATTTTTGATGATGATGCTGTGTTATTGCATATATGCATTATTGACATTCAGAATTCTAATTGTGTTGGGTAGGATTTAACTTTTGAACTAATCTTGTAATCTTGTGGATATTGATAAAAATATAGAATTGAGATGTTGAGGAAATTTTAGACAAATGATAACATTGTTTAGTTGAGATGATGATTTAGCTATATTTTGATTTTTATTGATTGATGTGTGTATATTTTATCTTAGATGTTTTAATGCGGCCATGAGGCTGAAGGAGGTATTGTGTGATTTTACAGGTAATTAAATCACAACAATCAAAAGGGGGATTGTAGACCAACCACGATGGAAAACTAGATGGATACAACGAAGGTCACCATGGCAACTTGTCGTAATGTTGTTGTTTTGCGGTTTTACTTTTGTTAGGGGGGTCCCCATGGGGGGGATGACCTCTAATTGTGACCCATGTGTGTATGTTTCCCTTTTATTTTATTTATTGTGAGTATGTGGTTTATTTGTGATGTAATTTATTTAATCATTGTTGATTAATGTGTCTTTATTAAGTGAATTAATCATGTTTATTAAGTTATTTGGGATGTGACAAATGGAGTCATTTATTAGAGTTTTTGGTCTTTTGGACTATGTGATTTTGATTGAGTGTAAGTGAATTTGAGTGTTGTACACTCTACCTTACCTTGGAATTTCGGATTTGGGCTTAAGGGCCATTTTTGGAGGCTTGTGGGACAAGCTAAACTTGTCCCACACCTCTTAATTTCTTATACCAACCCTACCTATGGATGGGGGGTCAAAAATAGACCTGCATTATGTGTTTTGTAAGACAAAAAGTGACATTAATTACACTTTTATTACATGGGTTTTAAATTTAGTGCTTAATGGGTGTGGGTTTGGATTGTGTGTGTAAGAGGTTTGCCATTCATCTCAACCACAAATTTATTTTACATTGGCGTTGAGGTTTGACTTATGATGTGGAGTTGAGGATAAGTGATGTGACATCCTACATGGAGCCACCTCACCCTTCTCTCTCCTTTTTCTATTTATGCAAGTTTATTTGTTTGTTGGGGGTTACTTCACTTTCATTTTGGGGCTTTTGTATTTTTGGAGTTAGAGAGTTTTTGGAGTGCTTGTTGAGTTCTTGGAGCTTGTTGAAGTTGGATTGAGCTTGAATGATATTTTTGTGTGAATCTTTGATCAAGCTCTACCATGGGAAGGTAGGAGCTACACCCTTGTTTTAACTTGTTTTATTTTATATGTGTGTATTTCATGTTATGTGAATGTTTTAGTATGCTTGTTGGGTCCTTGGGTAGAATGCCTAAGTATGGTGTATGAGAATGCTATGAGGATCTTATATGTAGGGAGGCATAAGAGTTTATTACACTTTTTGGGAGAGAGTTGGGTTGGGTGCCCCACCTTGGATAAGATAATGTTTGCATTTCTTACTTGGTTCTTTTGGGGGAGACATAAGAGATTGTAGGGAGGCATAAGAGGATCTTGAGGGAGGCATAAGAGTTTTGTAGGGGTTTTGAGATGTATATTGGAGGGTTTTAAGGTGGGCACCTAATCCCATTGGAAGGCATAAGTGATCTCCCCATAGATCCTTGCTCCATTGGCTTTGCATTTTCAAGCCTTGTGTATTTTGTTAAGTTTCATTCTTATTATTGTTTTCTTGTGATTGAATGTGTGTTATATGGTTATGAAATTTTTTATTGTGATGTTAAAGCTTTGTGATAGTTTCCATGATTTGGATCCATCCTTTATTACATTTTGGTTGGGGCTCAGGGGCCAATGAGGAGGATAACTTCTTCTCCTCATTGGATTATTGGTTGGGTGGAGAGTGTTGCCTCTCCCCCATTTTTGTTGTTGTGATTGAAGTGAAGAAATGGTGGAGCTCTTGTGGAATACTTGGGACTTGGAGTATTTTTTGAATTCAAAGCAATCCTTTATTGTATAAATTTTCTTGTAATTCCCACTTAAGGTGGAAGACTAGTAGACTTGTATTTTAAAAGAAAAATTGTATTGTAAGTTTCATTTACCAAGTTGTATTATTATATTTGAAGGAAGTTCATTAAAGAATGTGTATTTTCCTTTCTCTTCAAATTTTTGTATGTAAAGGAATGAATTAGAATGGATATCATGTTTAAAAGTTTACTTGTAATGAAAAAGAAAAGAGAGTTACAAATATTAATATTTGATCACAAAATGAATTGGGAAGTTGTCATAGCTTTATTTTGGTTTGAAACAGTTAAACACTCTCTGGTTTTGATATATGTAAAATTAAAGTTATATCTTGATATAAAGCTTCCTTCAAACATTCATTTTTTAGATCTCTCTGGTCTACACAGTGACTGACCCCAGTCAGTCTAAACCAGCGTCAATGTACATAGTACCGACATCGGTCATTGTTTCATGTTTACAGTTGTGAAATTTTAACTCCTAGCTTAGATTTCAACATAAATGATATTATGACTTGTTCATCAAACCCAAATTTAATGTATGATTGTCAGAAATGTCATTTAGAAAAGTGTGAATCATAAATGTAGAAGATATGCTAAAATTTATAAAAATAGACTCAATTGACAGTAACCGTCGTCGGTGACTAAACCGTCTTCGGCATTGACTGACATCGGTCACTGTATACTACATAAATTGTAATTTTTCAAACTTGAAAGACATTTGTGGTGCTTTTGGCTTGAATTAGATACCTTTGAGACTGTTATGCTATCATGAAATTGAATAATAAGTTACTCCTGGTACAAATCCAATATCCCTTGAATTTAAAACAATATTCTAAAAAACTTATCTTTTACGCAGGTACCAGTGCCAGTAGTGGAACTGACGTCGGTAACACGGTGGTTACCGCGGTCGGTCAAGAGACTGTCATCGGTCACCTGTGTATGGACTATTTTTTAAAAAAAAACTATTTCCAACCAAACCATTGGCTCTTGTGAATATAGACTTTACCTAAAGGTAGATCTAGCTGGTGAGGGTCGTGTATGCTTGTTGAGCCAATATTCCAACCTACATATAGGGATTTAAATGCATAAAACTCTTGATCTACAAAATGGGTTTCTTCCCCATTAATGAAAAAAAATAAAAATATAGAGAACTAATCAACAATAGATCTCAAACCAGATCTAGGATAGATCTTGCATTGAATAACTAGGAATGCGTGATTAAATCTAATATTTAACTATTTTAAAGGAGGATCCAAATGGATGGAATTTCTTTCTTCTTGAACATTGAATCCAAGAAGACTCCTCCATAGATTTACCTTGATCCATGGCATCCACTCCTTCAACCTACAAATCAAAGAGAAACAAATGAACGAGCTTAGGGTAAGAAATTCTTAAGAAGACTCCCTTAAGGATGGTTAGGGTTTCTTTTGGGTAGATCCAATCTTGTGGTCCCTATTGTTTTGATCTAAGGGTTAAGAATCAACCCTACAATTGTTAGGTGAGAATGTTCATATTATGATGCTAAATTTTAAATAAATCAAAAGTATGTGTAAATGGGTGAATGGGGCCACTTAGGGCTCTAGTGTATTAAGTTAAAAATGTAACCCTTCTAGTAGGTTTTAGTGAATAATTCAATGGATATTAAAGAAAATAATTTAAGAGAACTAAGGTAACTAGGGATAAGGGTTTATTAAATATGGACTGAATGTTAATTCCCAAGAGGGAAACTATTTAATCTAGTAAGAGAAATTTATGGACACTTATCTAGTGATGATAATTAAATCGACATTAGGATTGGATTAAGAATAACTAATTAATAATATACACTGGATCTATCCTATCAAATGTAACTTTTCAAGTAAGAATTCAATTAAACGTATATTAGGGTTTGACGTCCTTGTAACAAAAAAAGTCTGCAACTTTCTAGATAATTATTTAAGGATTAATGTGGTTTTAGAACGTCGAATTTGTGGGCGTTACACTTGGTATCAGAGTCATGGGTTCAACGCTAGGACCCTGGGCACAATTGGAAACATAAGGCATAACAAGAAAACATAGTGCAAGTCTAAACCTAGATCACACAACTTGCATAATATTTTAAATGAAGAAAACCTAGACAACTGAAACAAAATCTAGAGTAATAAACAAACTCTCGCCTTGGTCAGTGCAGGAGCCACAGACTAGACGAGGGGTTCTTACACGTGGACCTAGACTTACCACCCCCAAACTATGCAGTAGCAGCCATATTACCTCAGATACTTCAGACGTTACAGGATTTTAATACCGCTATACACAGAGGATCCTTGGGAGGGAGACACAACAGATAGGAAAGAGATCCATCAATACAGGCTCGAGTACCTTTCTAACATAGTGATGAGCATAGGGCAGAGAAATCCCATGTGGATTTAGTCAGACAAGATTCACCACAGAGAGGTCTTGGAGACAGGGTTATAAGATGCATGGGAAAATCTAGGAGCCCTAGGCAGCATGATGATGGTGTTGAGAGACACAACAAACAAAATAGAGAGCCATCAGTAGAGGCTCGAGAACCTTTCTGACATAGTGGTGAGCATGGGGCAGAGAACTCCCACATGGAAATAGTCAGACGAGATTCACCATATAGAGGTCTTGGAGACAAGGCTATAAGACATAGGGGCAGATCTAGGATCCCTAGGAAACATGATGATCATGTTGAGATACCTAGAGGCAGACAGTCTACAATGGCAGATCACATTATAGAGATCCTGAAACTCTATCCATCTCATGTTGTTGGGGACACTGAAGGATTCCATCAACAAGCATAATAAACAAAACAACAAAGGTGGAGAGCATACCTCTCTATCAAACTTCCAAGAGACTTCAATCCATAATATTTTGACACCACCAAGTCAAGCACACTCCAAAATAAACTCCAACAAAATCCCAAATCTAAAATAGCACAAGAAAAAAATGAACAAGTAACCCCCAATCCATCAAAATTCATCAATAAATAAAAATGGGATGTGAGGATGATGAGGTGGCTCCATGTAGGATGTCACTTCATCATTCCTCCATTCCCACACTCAATTCAAAACATCATGCCCAAGACAATAAATGAACTTGTAAGATTATGACAACCCAAAAGACACTCAAACTTGCACACCATGCCTTCTAAGGACAAAATTAATTGAGGCAAGTAGGAAAGTGCAATTATTTTCACTCTTTTACACTCCAAAAAGGATAAATAATTCAAAAATAAATCCCTCATACCATAGGTAGGGTTGGTTAAATTTAAGAGGCATAGGACAAGCCTAGCTTGTCCCACAAGCCTCCAAAAAGGCCTCCCAAGTCAAAATCTGGATTTTGAAGTTGGGATGGAGTACATCACACACAAACCAACATAAAGCTCTCTTACATTCACAAGATTTCAAGGAATATCTACCCTCTTAATTATTTAATTGCACATCTTTATTTTAGTAAATAAATTAAATTAGATTAGCTAATTAAGACACAATTATAGTTGTTAATAAAGTGACAACAATTTCCAAAAAAATTAAATAAATATACACAAAATAAAGCACACACAAATTAAAAGAAGGGAAAACCTATCACCACATGGCCAAACATTTGAGGTCACCCCAGCATGGGAGACCTCATAGCAAAGCATTCAACAACAACACAACATAACATTACACAAGTTGTCAAATTTTGGCCACGTGGCTCAACACTTTACATCCTTTCATGGTTGGTCCCTTATCCCCTTTCAATGTATGTGATCAAATGTCCTGCAACACAAACAAAATACCTCTATGGCCTTTCAGATGTATTAACAATGTCGAGACAATATACATATAAAATTAATAATCATCATTCGACATTAGCAATTCTATCATCTATCATCATACAATTAATTTGATTTTGACATCCTTAAAATCATAATTCTACTCAAAACATCCAACATAGGTTATACATCCAAAATATGACTTGTTAGCATAAAATCAAAATATTGCAATTCAATATAAAATCAAAATATACTACTCAATATATATTAATTCAATATATATTGCAATTCAATATTGCAATTCAATATACTACTCAAATATCTAAGTATCAATCCAACAGTGACAACATCAAAATGAAATAGTGTCGAAGAGGAGTGGGCACTACACAATATTGTAATCATCCTCTTACATTAACTTAATAGAGTTTTCAAAGGAATAGAATACATAATCATACTCTTATAAAAAATGTTACGTGCCCACATCTTAGAGACTTTAATTTTGCCCCAATGTTTAAATTATTACTTGTAGAATGCAATTTTTAAAGACACTGATTTGATAGTATTGATAAACTTGTAATTACTAAAACTACAAGACATTGCATAGAAACTACAACAACACCAAATGTAAGTTTTATTATCAACTCATGTTTTAGATATTTATATGAGACTTTGCATAATGACAGTATTTCCCAAGGTACACCAGGCTGACCCAACTCAACAACAAGGAATCAGATGTGAACTCACACCATTAATGAACATTAACAATAGCTAGCCCTTGTCAAAACAATGTTGAATGCACTATGTACATCTTCTTGAATTCACTTTGTTGACCCATCTTGCTATTATCTAGATTTTTACAGGTCTCCCTCCTTCCCTTGGCTCATTTACATAAAAAAATTATTTTCTATTCATTCCATACTTTTTCATTCATATAATTTCCACATACTCACACAACTCATTTGAATGACTGTAATCCTCTTTTAAGGATTGAGAAGGTTGTTATTCAAAATGAACACATCTTTCCATTTACACACATTTTTAATTTCATACAACATTACAAAAAATATTGTAGATAATAATATTCAACACACTTATTTTCTTGAGAAAGCATATTTTTTATGTTACATTCTAATTCTCTTACACTTCTTCCACCCATACTTAGGTATCTTTTAAATATTTTTATTCAATAAAATCCCTTTATGGGATTTAGTCACATAACATACAAAAAGGTAATCAATTTAATTTGCAAACTACAAGATGTTCTATACTTATCTATTTAGTCGTGACTCAGAATCATGCATTGGTGACTTTGTTGATAGTGATCTCAATAAATTGATGGAAGTGATTATGCACTGACTGGTAAGTATTTATATTGATTTCACCATTATCTATCTAATTATACCTATAAAGAGTAATTACTATGAAAAAAACTTCGTAGTGTGCCTACAAACTACAAGATTTTTCATATCCATCCCTGCATGACACGTAATTAGGAATTGTGCATCAATAAATTTGTTGATAGTGATCTCAATAAATAATTGGAAGTGACTACACATCGACCAATACATATAATGAAATTATCAATCTATTTTGATTCATGTAAATAAAGACTGATTGTGATGATGAAGATATATTAGTGCACCTACAAAGTATAACAATTTTCATATCCATCTCATGTAGTTGTAAAAATTATGTATCAGTCATCTTGCTTATGGTCATCTCAATTAAAAGTTGGAAGTGATTACACATTGACCAGTATAAGTAAATATTGAAATCATTCTCTATCAGTTTTTGTATATAATAATTAATTTCGAGGATGAAGATCTGTCAGTGCACTTGCAAAAGCAAAGGGCTTCATACTCTACCAAAGGGCTTCATACTCCACCATATGATCAAGATATTTTGATTGACTTCTCTAAGAAAAAAAGAAAAACCTTCTATTTGATGGTAAAGTGGATCTGAATTTGAAGTTAAAATTGCCTTGTGGTGGTCAAATGGACATAACATTTAAGGCTAAACGTTAATCGTTAATAACTCACATACATTACAGTCTAATTCCACTAGTTATGTTGTCATTTTAGAACACCTATCAACATAGCAATTTTTAGTTTTGATAACAATGCATGGGTTTCAATGAAACAACTCGCAATTATCATATGGACTTATTGTATTGGTATAGCACATGAACTTATTGTGTTAATAGTTTTGAGTATATTTTACATTTTCTTCATATGTTGGCTCTTTCATAATTTTGAGTAAAAAGAAGATAAAAAAGATTAACAACGTCAAATATTTAATACATAGAAAGTAAAAATTAATGACACAACAATATATCGATAAATGTTTTACAATAGTTGTTGGGAGTGTTGGAGGTGGAGTGTAATATTTGTGAATTGTTTAAAAATTAATATTCTCCTTTAAATTTGGTGTCCATTTGATCATCAAAAACAATATGAATGTTGAATTTGACCATCACTAAAAAATATATATTTTTTGCTTGAGATACGAAAAATCAATCAAAAATCGTAATATCTTAACCATTCAATGAAGTTTAGAATTCAATTTTTTTACTAACTTAATATAATAATACAACTAAATTAATATCATATATTACTAGTTATAAATTTATGAAGTTGAGAAGATGTATTATGGAAAAGAAAGTCACGGCATGTGGACGTTTCGGTAATACGGATATCTCCTTTTTAAGATAGATGACACTTTAATTTTCAACTTCAGTTTCTAAAAAAATATATTACTTTTTAACAACTCGAACACTTATGCATTTTTAGATCGCCAACATTTCAAAGGTGTGTGAAATAAAACATGAAAATCAATTTAAAATTGCAAGAAAATATTTAAATTTTCAAGATCAAATTAAAAATAAGATAATAATAATATTCATTAGAGGTTGAAATTGACTTATGTGACGAAAACTTAATTTTGAAGAATAAATTAATTTTAAATTCAACGTAATTTTTTGAGGAGTTTTAGAAATGATTTTTTAAATTGTGTTTGGTAAATTCATCTTAAATAATGTATTTATAAAAAAATTTAATTTTTTGAAGTTATAGAAAAAGAGAGTAAAATATTTGAACATCTAAACAGACTTATACTAAAATCAATCAACTATTATGTCAATCAATTAACTAGTTCCAGTGCGACATTAATTTTATTGGCATATAAATCATGATATATATGTGAGATTAATTTTTGATTGAGTGAAGATTTTTATAATGGTATAAACAATTTCAAAATGTATTGAAGAGTGATATATCCAACTTGAATAGTAAGACATGTATTTAGATGTAATTGTAAAGATTTTAATTTTAACTTTTGAAATCATCCCGCAACCAATCAACCATTATATTAGTAAGGGGGTTATTTCTTCATTTATACAATTAATACAATACTAATATAAATAAATATAAATCTTCATTTACAATAAATATTTTTTTAAAATATATTTTGTTTATTCATATAATTTGTTTATAATATATATATTAGTACAAATATCTAAATATATATTAATATCTACGTTTTTTCTAAAAAAAATAACTCTATATCATATAAAAAATAACTCAACTATAATTTTTTGTTACAATCTTATTTATTAGTGACAAATGGTTGGGCCCAATAAAATATTTTCAAGAAAAAATATCCCAAAAAACTTTTTTATATGACAAAAAAATTAATACCTATTTTCCCATTGACTTCTCCAAAATAAAAGAAAAACATTTAAGTGTGCAATTTCCAAATAAACATTAATTTTAATATCGAAAATCAAAATTTCACGATCATATTCCACCGTCATTGTAAAATGGCTCTATCAACATACTAATTTTATAAGTAGAGTTGAAAAGACGGTGAAAAATTAATTTGGCCATCATTTTACAGATAATATCACAGATTTACCAAAGAAAAAAGTTGTACGGA
Organism: Taxus chinensis; assembly: GCA_019776745.2. Classification (NCBI taxonomy): domain Eukaryota; kingdom Viridiplantae; phylum Streptophyta; class Pinopsida; order Cupressales; family Taxaceae; genus Taxus; species Taxus chinensis. The sequence continues at coordinate 104,316,468 of CM034156.1, forward strand.
AGTTGACTTGAGAAAAGTACTTTTTACACAGAGTTGGCTTTTCCTGGTTCGGATAAACAAAGTATCTGTTTACAATTAGCAACAGCAATGGCGTCCATTTTGGCCACATCCCTCCAAGATATCGGTCACTTAGCAAAATCTTAGTCTTTTAATTAACACAGAGACAATTACCTGGAGAAAGCTGGGACTTCTAAGGGTTGGCAGAGCGAAAACGAGGCCGTGCCCGAACTCGAGGCCGAACCACTTCCATACAAATTAGCCGTGGAATTTAGCACATCACTGTGCTGAAACGTATCTGCAGTAGATAGAAACACGGCTACGGGCATGGTAAGTGGAATATGGGGCAATGGCGCCTCCAATTTCAAAACCTTGATCACCTCTCTCATGGAAGGCCTGGAGTTGGGATCCGGATGAGCACACCAGAGCCCCACTATCATCAATCTTTCCATTTCATCCGCATTGAAATCACCGAGCAGGCTCTCCGCCGCGGCATCCAAAACCCTACCCTGCGCGAACAGATGCCACACCCACTCAACCAGCCTCATGTTATGATTTTCTCTCAGAGTCGTGTCCAGAGCTCGCCTTCCGCAGGCTATTTCCAGAGAAACAACCCCAAAGCTGAACACGTCGGATTCCGGACTGGTTTTTCCAGTCATAACACACTCAGGCGCCAGATACCCCAAAGTCCCTGCAACTACAGTGGTGTGGGAAGAAGCTTCAATGTCGCGCTCGACGAGCCGCGCCAGGCCGAAATCCCCCAGCTTTGCGTTGAACTTGGTATCCAACATTACATTGCTGCACTTGACGTCTCTGTGGAGAATACACTGGTCCCAATCCTCGTGAAGATAAACAATTGCGGCGGCTACGCCGCAAGCGATTCCGTACCTGCGATTCCAATCCAGAATCCTCGAATCACCAAAAATATGCTTGTCCAGGCTTCCGTTGCGCATGTACTCGTAAACCAGCAACAATTCGCCCTTCTGGTGACTCCATCCCAAGAGCTGCACCAGGTTTCGGTGCCCTAGCCTGGTTATTATGCTCACCTCTGCAATATATTCCTTCTTCCCCTGTTTCGATGTTTGAGAAATCCGTTTCACTGCCACGACCTCCTTACTGTCCATTAAAGTGCCTCTGTACACGGAGCCGAACCCTCCTTGCCCGAGTTTTTCTTTCTCGCTGAAGTTTTTCGTGGCGGCGCTGAGCTCGGAGAATGAGAATTTCCTCGGACCCTGACAAAATTGCTCGTCCAGTGCCATTTCGCTCTCGTTCTCGATTGTCCATTTTCCCCTCAGCCGCCTCCGCCGCCACCGCCATCGCCAGCAGCCGAGCAAGCTTACGCCGCACGTAACGGCCAATCCGGCGGAAACCACTGCTATGATAATGGTTTTCAAACCCCTGTTCCTGTTCGAACCCTTGACAGGAATCCCGTTTAAGTCGATGGCGAAGGAGGAAGCGTTCCAGGAAGCGTTGCAGGAGAAATCCCATGAGAGCAAGGTATGACTGTTCGTTCCCACAGACGTCGAAGCAGAGAACCCCATCATAACATTTTCAGGAAGAAACTTCGCCAGATCCACATCATACCACAAAATTGGAGCCCCTGGTTTCGAACCATTCCGCGACAGAAATATACGAAGCATCTTCACTCCCCCATCGTAATCCACCCAGGCGTCCCAAATTTTCCCGTCTTTCAGACTTCCATCAAAAACCGAAACATTTGCCTGGGAAACGACGGTATTGATATCGATTCCCACATGGTTGTCGTCGGGATCGAAGGAATTTTCATCCGTGTCGAACTCCACAGCAACTATATGATTTGCCGGATCCCCCATCGTGGTTGCGTTGAAGAGACCGAGCCATTTTCCTGCGGAGATTTCCGGAGCCTTGAAACCCAGCGGCGCCATGAAGAAAGCCAAACCTCCTCCTGAACCCAAATTCTCCGCGGAATCTGGTTTAATGGCAAATTGAAAGTGAGTGGCGAAACTTGCAAGAGCCATTGAAGGCCTGTCCCATACTGGAATGGAATTCTTGTAAACAGCCCATCCGGCGCTGTATGTTTTGCCATCTCGATTTGTGGTGAGCTCGATGGAATTTACAGCGACGTCGCCGCGAGACTGAAAGTAGGCGTCATAGAAGATGTTGACATTCTCAGTGTTGAAAAACGGAAAACTAAAAGTAACGCTGGTTCCTGCCTGGGCGGCCACAAAGCTAGCAGTACACACAGTCGAGAAAATCACAGCCAGGCTAATTTGCGATAATATCCTCATCTGCTCTGCTCTGATCTTCTCCTAAGCGAAAAAACGTTAATGGACGTTTGCTTCAGAAAATTCAGACTCCGTCCGCAACCATGGAATCTCGCCTGCTCTTGGAAAAGTAAACGAGGAATGACTCTTCGCCCCTTATTTTCTTCGAAAAAATTCTTTTGCAATTTGCGATAATCCCTTCATCTGCTCTACTCTGCTATTCTACTAAGCAAGAAAACTGACTTCCTGGAATAAGATTGACCTCATCCAAAACCATTGAATCTCGCCTGGTATTGTAAAAGTAAACGAGAATTGAGAGTCTTCGCCTCTTATTTAATAACGAATAAGCGTTGCCCGTCAAAAGAAAAAAAACAAAAAAAAATTATTGCAATTTGCCATCCACGTTAAATTTTTACGAGTCAAGAAGTGTTTCCTTGACCACGGCAACTCCAACGATCTGATTAGATTTTGGAGGTGCTTTCAACTACCATGTGTACGATGGCAAAACGCTTACCGCTTCTAACAAGAACCTTCCTTTTAATTGCAATTTGTATGTTTGTGTTAATTGCAATTTGTATGTTTGTGTAAATTGTCAATTAGTGGACACTCTATGCTAAGTAATATAATAGAGACGTGGAAACGGATACATTGAAGAAGTTAAACTTGAGGGAGTGAAACATTGGTAGGCGGAATAGGGGCGATGAAGAAGGGGATCGATGGAGTAAAGGTCTACATGTGGAGTGACTGTCGACGTATGCAAAACTCTGATTTCTTACAACAAGACACATATGAATCTTGTTGCATTTTTGTCAATCTTTTGAAGGAGATAGGGAATGCGGTGCGCAAATCGTCAAGGCAATATACTTTGGACATAGCCCAGAAAGCACAACTTTGTCGATCGATACCCCCAATGTCAATAGTTATTTTTTGCAATGTCAGCGTTTATGTTTTATGGGTAGTTAGAACACTTGACAATTTTAGGGGAATTCACATGTGTCATGAGACACTTAGAGATAGGAACATGCATAGGGGACTTGAGATACCATAGCGAACCGATGTAGTAGTTGAATTTGATAGCCAAAAAATATAGTTGTTCATATGGTTTTGTGTCATCTTTATAGACAGTTATCTTAGGCCCTTCTCACGCCCTTCTCCACACTTGCCCATACAACATAAAATATCATTTGCAAGAGTTTTCGTTGTAGATTTTTAGTTGACACCGCCTCCTCAACATTCCATGTTCTTAACACTCATTAAATTTGAAGCATTGTCATGTGTAAAATCTTATGCCTATTATTTTGAAATTTTTGCATTATGGGACTTTGCAATATGAGGGAGTGGTCAAAGAAGATGAGAGAGGACTAAGTGTATGGGTGTTCTTATAAGTTTTGCAAGGAATTTATCAAAAGTAAATACACTAATGGTTGATTCATTAAATGTTATTTTCGAATATTAGATACATATTTTTAATATTATGTAAAGTTTCCACGACCACCCCTTTCATCAGCGTCACTACTGCTAGCAATGTTATCATGAAGATTAGAACACGAGACCTAGCATTTCTCTTATTATTTTCTTATTTCTCAGTCAAAGACATGGCTTTCTTTTCCTTCATCTCAACCGATTATTTTATTGTGAACTTAAAATGCCATTGTTGGATGGTTTGTTACGTGGGGCACAAGAATAAGAAGAATTAAATGAAAGGGTTATATGATTATTTGATTTCATGTTACTTTTCTTTCTCATGGTTATGGCGTAGCTATAATGAGGGGTTGCTTACACGAGAAAATGGCAAATGGAAAATGTGTCAAGTACATTTACAACAAAGGAAATGGATAAATATGTTGACCTTAAGATCAACAATCCATAGATCATGTACACTATCGATTTCCTTCCAACAATAATGATTAAAATAAATTCATTATTATTGTGGATATTCATGAAACCATTTGTCATTCAAACATGGGACCTAAAATCATGTGTAGCTATTTTTGATAAGGGACTTGAAACTATATGGAGTTGACATTTTGATGTGGTACCTCAAATTGTATGGTGAGGTTTTTAGAGACAAGTATTGTCTACCCAAAAATTGGATAACAAGAGTGTTTGGACATCTTCTTACATTACGCAAGAACACAACAAGATCTAAGAGGCATATTTGGTCCTTTGATCATATTTCCAACATAGGCTCTCATGTATGGAAAAAGGCAAGCACAACATGAGATTCGAAGGAGGTTCCAACAAGTGAAGCCAGGGGAGACCGTCAATCCAATGATAATACATTAACATGTAATAACATAAATATGAGTTCTGAGACTGTCTAGACATATGTACTTTTAACAATGAAAAATTGATCTTTGAAGTCCATTTAAGTATTTAACAAATGTAATTTAGTTTAATTTAAAATATTTACTTCCATGTTAACGTTTCCATTTTGCTTGGCCCCATACTTGACCTCATGAGCACGTTAATTTTTGGAGGAAAAGTGATGTTGAGGCCTACATAATATAATTTTCATATTTTGTATAGTGTGCACTACCAAACTTGTATGTAAATGAAATAGATGAGATAAATAATACAATATCTAAAGTCTTCAAGGAAGGAATAAGAAGAGAAAGGAACTAGAATGCCAACAATCCCCTTGAATTGTATAAAACTATGTAATGTCAGAATGCAAAGGTTGATCTTGATTCTATATATTATGGATTATGTTCTATGTTCTTGATTTTTATTAGTAATACAAATCCAATTTATGATTTCAAATTCCTCTCTCATTAGTTTGTATACTTCCTTTATATTTTCTTATATGTATCTATTGTCCAAGATGGATGTTCCAATTTGTTTAAATTATTATACATTATTTTAAGGGTTGTAAATGGAATAGTTCATGTTTTTCATATACTACAACATGTAGCATGTCCTGATGAGTGATTCCAAGTACCATTGCTAACAATGGTTTTGTTGTTGGGACTTAAAAAATGTTAAGATGACTATTAAGACAATGAGATGTGAAGAGATGGCTAGATAAAAATATGAACCATTTTTCGGAAGATGAAGAGGTCGTGGTGGGAATTCTTGTGAAGAGGATCAGAATAGAACATATATATCGAGACATTCATGAGACCTTTTAGCATGAGAACCCAGAGTAACTAGTCACATGGGTATCTGACTGGGGTATATTATTTTAAGCTTGAAACGAAATAGAAGAATGAATGGACGGATTAGAAAATAGAGAAAATGCGCAAACTAGATACTGAATGGACTCGCGCTATAAACTATTGGATGCAAACTACCATTAACGAGTATGTAATTCAAATTATTTTGTAAAATTTTAAAATTTATTTAATTGTGATAAAAGAACATTTCATTAGTGGATTAGAGGGTAATTTTCAAATAAGTTATTTTCTTAGTAAAAATACAATATATGGAAAAGGCTACGATGCCAATTTGGCGCGATATAAAGTAGTCGAGTAGGCACCAAAGGGATGTAGTACTTAAATAAGGGGGATGAAGGCGAAAGGGATAGAACCAATGCAGGCCCTTCAAGTGTATGAGAAGAATCAAAGAGAATAAAAAAGATGAGTAAAGTGACTGCAAAGAAAGATGAAATTAATAGATGGGAAAGTTCAAGTATTATTATGGGGAAGCCTAAAGCAACTGCAACTAGGATTAAATTAGGTAAAATAGAGAAGGAAGATGATAAAAGAAAACGAGAGAGTGCACAATGAGTTGTGAACCTTGATTATAGAATTGGAAGAATGATAGACGTGAATGAAGACAACTCAGGATAATTAAAGGATAAAGTGTTAGAAATAGTTAGGAGTAGGTTTATGAGGTAGTTAGAGCTTAACCTCAAAAATTGATCTTCAATACCATGGTGTTGTATCGATAGGGAATAAGTAGTCCATAGTAAAACAATCATACAAGATCCACACAAGACAATAGAATATTATAGTGCCCCTCTTCTTGGATATATGCCCATGAAGCCAAATAGGGAATCAACAACTTATGAGTCTTTGAAAAATTAGGAACAAATATGAATTTTTTAATAAATAAGATCACAAAAATAGATATTGCAAGAATTAAAAGAAAATTGGATCCAACAATACTCAATGAAAATTGTGCTAACTATAGTATCTATAATAAGAAGTGTAAAAGATCTTGTGAGCTAATTAGACTGAAACGTGAGTAAGTATTCATTGTGCATAATTTTTCGTAGTAATATTAAGAAAAGAAGTAGAGATTGTAATGCTAATATTCACGTGAGTCCTAAGTATAGAGTGTTATGCCCTTAACCCTAGATCATATATTAGGATATGGATAGTCGACTTATGGCTAATATAATCTCTTATCATGTGATATTATATTTATTTACGCTTTCATATGTGTATTGGGTCATCATTAGGGCTCTAGATAGTATACGAGGGTATATATAAGAGTGTGAGTGAAGGATATTATCATGATATTAAGCACTTGAGTCTTATTGTGTCATTTGGAGGTTGCCCTCTCGAAGTGGCTAAGTTATTATACTTTCATATTGTGATCATTTCTCTACAATTGGATGTTATTTTTATTTTATTGTTGTTGATATTCATATCTATCTAAGTAATTTCATTACAAGTGCTATTAGAGTTTTATCTCAGGAAAAACTGCATCAAAACCCTAATTGTGAAGATTCAGCTATATCTCTAAATCGGCTGAATTTTTTTACAATTATTTTTTGGTGTTGTGAAATCAGTTAACTAGGATCTTCTCCAAATCTAAATATTTTTCAACTTGTTTTACAAAAGTTATATTAATTTTAGTGTTTTTCATAAATTTACTCTATAGGATGCAATTTGTGGAATCTTTCCAAGTTCTTGACATTTTTCGGAAAGAGGATAAAAAATTAGTTTGAGTATGTTCTTTGATACTTTTTGTAATGCCCACATTTTACACACACAAAAAACAACAATATAAATACCAAGATAATTTTATTTTTTTACTTACATTTCTCACTACATGACACCACACGGGCTCTAAGAACAGAAAACTCGAAAATGCATACAACACTTACATAAGTTATTGACTCACATAGACACATGACAACACCATATACATGTCGATGCCACACTTTCCCCAATGAATGAATACTAGCAACGACCCAACCACAAGAAAATGACTCAAGGATTGGAAAACCCATAACACATCATTTCCTTAATTGCATCTTAGTTATGATTAACATTCCAAGAACATTATTGTGCAAGGATAATTTTCTCTTTTTTTCCACCTACAAATTCTTAAGTTCATTCCACATTTAATTTATACTTCAACCATTTCAAGTTGGCTCTTAATCCTTCACAAAAATTTCCATAACTTACATAATTATTTGGCATATTTCAAATTGCATACAAAGTACTTAATTCTCTTGTTCTTATGTTAAGAATATGCTTCTCAAACGTTTATTCAATGTTTAAATTTCATCCTTGCTACATAAGTGAATCTAACGTGATGTCAAGAAGAAAAACTTAGGATTAAGGGAGATTTAGATTCAAGATACCTTTTTTCCCATAAACATTCTTCAATCAAAGTATAGTTATTTCCCTACCATAGTTATTATAGTTCAAAACTTGTTGAATTCCATTTAGATTTATATATCTTTTGTTTTCTCAAAGTTTGACCTCACCAAGGCAATTCATATTCTTTGTAACACATTAAAATGATTAATTAAGTTATAAGGACTCCAAGGGTGACCTTAATCCTAATCACAAATCTCATTTTCAACTTATATGAGTTACTCTTACATCGCACTATGGTCTCATTATTAGCATTGTTTTATAACAGAAGGAGTTACAGAAGTATTGGTCTAACATCTTGAATAAGTACATGCTTGGAAGCATTATAATCTACACAGGCACTACAAGTGGTTTGTGTTCAAGATAAAATCCCATGTTTATGCATTTCACCATTCTACATGTGAAATTTTCTTTTATTCTTAACGTCAAAAGGGGCATAGCAAGGAATTACGGGACCAAGGTTCCAGTTTCTTGGGTTCTCTAAATTCAACAACTTTCAAATCAATTTCATTTGCAAAGAGTTACTTACCATTTTCTACCCACAAGTTAACCTCCTAATCAACTGAGATTTAGTTTAATTCCAATTACACCTAAGGATCTACGTCTTAACTATATAAGAGTTTAAGATGAGAGGAAAAATTTATGCTAAACAACCTTCATGAAATACCAAGTTGATATGTTGTTAGTAACCAAGGTAATACATCTAGATGAGGGGAACTAAAGAGTTTATTACCAAGATTTTAAGTCATAGAACAACTATTTCACTCTCTCCATTTGTGTCTTCTAGGGGTCCCACAAGGAATTCAATTGATGAGAAGAAAATTCTAGATCTGACTTGTAAGACTTATTAGTCTACTAGGATATTAAGGGATTAATAGCTCTACTTACTCTAAAAATGGTAAGGTTACACCGCATAGTCATTTCTTCGAATAAGGACTCTTAAGGTGACTTCAAGGTGGTCTTCATGACACAACACAGTGTCAAACCTTAAGAGAATGCATTCTACTCGTGGTTACCAAAAATTGAAGGAAACCACATACTCTGGATAAAGTTTGACCATGTCGTTCCTAAAATATGGGTTCATGAATGTTAGAGTAGGTGTTTACCTTAGCTCATGTTCACCTAGGTACTTTATTTAGCTTTATTGTATTTATCCTCACCCACTTATGTGTGTGGATATTTATTTTATCTTATTTAGATATTATGAGATATTATCTAGTTGTTAGGTATAGTTCTTTCCTTGATCTATGGTATTGACTAGATATTTGATGTCTACTTCTCTCCTAAATCTATGGTCTTGACTAGTTCTTTGATGACTAGTTATTTCCTTGATTCATGGCTTGATCTACGACCTTGACTTGTTCTTAGATTGTTATTCCTTTCCTATTTCAGCAAGGCCCATTCTCAATGTATTGAATTGAGCTCCATAATAATATATGATATTGCTGGTCATTTGTTTGCAAAGGTTTATGCAAAGTTATTCTAGCGAATTGCTTTCATCTTATTGATCGTGGTGTTTGATTAGCATTTGTGTTCTTGGCTTGGTATGATCTAGTTATCATTCCTTTCAGACTCTTAAGGTGACTTCCAAGGTGGTCTTCACGACACAACACAATGTCAAACCTGAAGAGAATACATTCTCCTCGTGGTTACCAAAACTTGAAGGAAACCACATACTCTGGATAAAGTTTGACCATGTCGTTCCTAAAAGATGGGTTCATGACAATGTCGCTAAACATAACAACTACGGTAAACTCAAACTAGGGGTTTTATTTAGCTAAAATAGGAGGTTACATCGAGTGTAAAGTTTAAGTTCCTTTTACGGTTTCAATTTATTCGATGGTAAGACCCTGGATCACACATGAAGACATGTTATGCACGAATATACTAGGGTTGAGTGTTTCGATTAAATCTCTTTATTACATTTGTAAGGTAAGAATACAACACACTAATTAATTATTTGTTTATTGAACATTGAAAATGCACTGCAACATATTAATTTCAAATTCATTTACCATATATATATATAACATTTTTACCATACGTAACTATGAGTCAAATTGAACCTATGATTAAATGCACATTTCCTAGATATCCCTAAAAATAACATCTTATACATATTAGCAGATTTCAAATATAACTTTTCTGTAACAAAAGACTATGTATTATACATATATTCATTCTATAATGACCTATATAAATTACAATAATAAATAATGAATTACACATCGCCTTTTTGTCATCTTTCTTGCATCCTGCAAATCCATGTGAGCATGAAATTAGCAATAAATCGTTGGCATGGAATCCACCCTAATCTAGCATAATTAATGTTTTTCAGTTCCATATTTACATATAATAATAATAATAATTTTCATTTGAAAGAAAAAGGTTTAGAAACATGAATTCATTTCATTTCATTTCACTTAATTTCGTAATCAAGGAGAGAGAAAGAGAAAGGAGGAAGAGAAACACCATTTTGTCAATAATTCTATTTCACATAACATGTTACACTATGGAGTTTTCAAACAGTTATTTACATGTTTCAAAAGTTTCCACAGTGGTTTGGCAACCTGACAGGGTCCTACAACTTTCTTTTTTTTTACATTTTCCTACTAGCTACAAAAACGTTCAAATCAAGCTCGAAGGCTAGGAAACCACTTCCAAACATTGTCTTCTGATGAGCAAACACACCACAATTAAAATTTCTACATGTCCACTTATAAACAAAGAGTTCAAAGCAACTAACAAAATTTGGAGCTAGCGAATGGTTTACGATTGGCGATTAGTTTTCCGAGACCATTGGTCATAACTAACCTAGTTGCAAAAAATCAAAAGTAAGCTTGAGGGATTAGAAAACCACGTCTAAAAATAGCGTTCGATGGATGAACGTGCCACGATAAATTTCCTATGAGTTCCACCATATATGGGGAATTCATCAGAGTCATCAGGATTGAAAATTAGAACACGGTTTTCAAACGACGACATGATTTCTGAAGCCACCGGTCGTAATTGGTCCAGTTTAACCGAGTCAAATTGTGTCTAGAGGCCTATAAGGTGACCTTGCCAAACTATACAGAAAAATGTTTTTACCTAAACTAAAAGTTCCATGTAATTTTCTAGTAAAAACACCAGAGGTTTGCGAAGACAAATAGTAATTTCTCTATCCAGGTTTCAAATGGCAGTTCAAAATGAAAGCCAACTTTATAGATTTAACAGCTTCCTACCACTGTAAAACAATGTAACAGGGCTCCTATAAGGGTGTCAAAAAGATCACTAATGTTCATTCGGGGTCAATCTAAGGATTGAAATGACACCTCACATAACAAGGTACGCGAAGGAAACTTAACCTCCCTTTTCCGGAGTTAAGAAGGTTACTTTGCGAGTCCCTAGAAAATGTAATTTATCTAATTAAACCAAGAGATGGTTAACATAATTACCAGGAAGTCAACTTTAACTTGTCAATAAAACAATACTGTAATGATCTAGTTTGGTCAGGAAGTTTTCTAAATCACCTCAAAATAAGGGTTGAAGTTCATGGTTTACTACAAATGGTTATTTTGATTGCATGAGTTACAATACAACACTATTGTTTTGCAACAAGTTAATGTAAAACAATTAAATCTATGATAATCCCTAGCTTTTAAAATTATATTTTGTTGCAAATTAAAAACTAAAGTACGAGAATTATGAAAGATAAGGAGAGATGAACCATGCCTTGAATTGATCTATGATAGAAGATACACAGTTTTTTTGGTGTCCAATGAGCCAGTTGCAGTTTCTAAAGAGTTGTGTACAATAAAAAGATCCATCAATCCATAGCTCAGGTTTAACATGAGCATAAAATCTCATTTAACCCATATGTCAAGCTTTCAAATCAAATTAGTTGAGCTAGTAAGAGTCATCGGGTGTTTAATCCAAATTTGATTGATTCAAGCTAATCCCCTAATGAGTTAAAACACAATGCAGAGATTAGAATAAAAAAAAATGCAATGACTAGCTGAGTCATATACCGAGTTGAGCACAAGCATGCCAAATCCTTCACCAACAAAATGTATGGCCATTTGGGTTTTGCCCAATCAGGGTTAGCTCAATGTAATACAAAACCTGATCTCTTTTAATTCAATATGCTGAGGTAGAGGAAAAATCTCAAACCAAGAACACATATCTTGAGGTAAGGGAAATAAAACGACGAGATAGGCTTCTAGAAGACCATTAAAATCTTATTGTAGGTCTTAAGGCTAGCAATAGGATAATGCCTCAACAAGGCCATTGAAACTACAACATCTGACAAAATCATGTCCCTCCTTCATTATGCTGGGAAAGATATTCACGCCCTACTCCAAGCTCTCACATTTTTTTGCATGCCTTTATAAATATCACACACTCCATTTAAAACACATAGACAAGTAGAGGATGCCATGTAGAGGACAAGTGAAAAGAACGACTCCTGATTGAGTGCCTCCTAATCCTCTATCTTCTTCATCCTCTGCATACCAAAAACAAAATAGCTGCAGGTAGCAATACGATTTCTTCTCAGGGATAATAGAAACATGATTCAAATTACAAATACAAACCCATTTTTTTAAGGACATTTTGTTAAATAGTTCACCCGCCTTGTGTAAGGTCCCTCATTTTGGATACACGTCTCTCATAACATTCACAACTACAAAAAAAATTGACAAAATTCCTATATCTTTTTTGCTTTGATGCACGTTCATACCCTTCTCTAGGGCTCACATTATGGCACACATTGGGAGTGCGTAGACAATGTAAACTGATCAGGTTGGAAACCTATTTGATGCATAGGAGAAACAATGTGACCATTGCATGAGGAAACCCAAATATTTTGAACTGACACCTAAAATATTATCCCGTGAGAAGATATCTTGTTCTTTCATTGGTCAAACATTGGGACAGTGCCACAGTAGATTCAATCCACCACCAATCTCCATCTCCCATTTCCCTCGCTGCAACTAACCACTACTGCTAAATTGGAATGTGGAGTTGGGTTTCAGCCTGGTTAATGACTTTGGGACTCCAAAAAGTGTTTAACTTATTATGCAAGGGAAATGATAGGTCTGACTATCATTCATGAGTCCCATGTGCCTTTCCAGGAAGGCCCATGCCTTTATCCTATCTCACACCACCCTGCCACACTCCACCAAACTGACACTCCTATCTGTTTTTGTTTTATTAATATTACGTTTTTTTTCCGATTAGTACATTTCCCTCCCCTTTTAAGAGCATTATCCTCGATGTGACACAACTCCAAAGCTTGAAGGATACGTAGGCGAGAATGTCAATAACGACACATGTCATTTAATAAAATGATTTTTGTGTATGATGTGAGCACACGGAAGTAACTAATTTTTGAAAAACTTTAATTTTAATGTTTTGTGAAGATTGGTAGTTCCCTTTTTCTTTATTACTTAGTATTTTTCCTTAACAATATTTACTAACCTCAAATCTCAGTATTTCATTGTTTACTATTTTAGTTTTCTTATATTCATGGGTGCCCAACAAAACTGACATCACGATGCGACACAAGAACCATACGCGCCACTAATTGTCCATAAGACATATCTCTACACACTTCTATGAATGTATCACATCACAAGAACTCAACCAAACCACAAAAAGAACATACATAGCCCTCACAACATAGTACTTTTCACACATGTGCTTGACACAAATGCACTCATAACATGAGCAGACTACCACAACATGGAATTCCCAACATGTACACATACATGGGTTTCACGCAACTCAAAACCATAACTGTAATTATATAGGGTCACGATGGAAACATCATCATACCAACAATGATGAGCATCAATCATCAACATCAAAAAACACAACTGGACTCACAAGAGTATGCATAAATCATAACACCAACACCATACACCACCCAAAACATCAAAAAACAACTCCATATACCTCCCAAAGCATCAATCACACTCACATAAATCTCTTATGCCTCCCTCAAGTTTCTCTTATGCCTCTCTAAAGTGTCTCTTATGCCTCCCTCAAGCAATCAAATAAAGATAAATTTTCCTTTTCACTCCCCAAAAGAGGTTGCTCGCCTTATAGCCCTAGGTGCATAGAGTCCAGATACCTCTAACCCAAGTGACATAATAACTCATGGTTCAAAAAAACCCACTAGTTATCTGTAACTCCTTGGGACGTACCCCCATACAACGAAGTGGGTCCATAGGTCCCACCACTCCATGGTGAATCCCATGACCCTATTCCAACACATTACAACATTAGAACCAACATAACAATCCATTCAAATGCCAAGTGGCAAGATCTCAAGCCTTGGGCTAGGCTATAAAATTTGTAAACTTAAAAGAAAGTTTGAATCGAAGAAAAATAAATGGTCAAATAACCATAGTTAGTGCAAAAATCTGCATGTTAGTGTATCAACTAAATAAATTCCCAAAACATAAGAACATGTCAATCAAGAAAATTGTTGGTTCTAGCAAGAAAAGTGAAAGTTTTCAATTTACGAATAAAATACATGTATAAGAATAACACATTACAATAACTATGTGGCCTTATATGGCCAACAAGGGGGTACTCAATGAGTTGCTAGCACTCGGAACATCGAGCCTCAGCTCGTAAAATAACATATCAAATAATACAATTGTCATCATCTCTATCTGAATCATCCCGCCACCACTTCGACAAGGCTCAACATAGTCAAAATCACATAGGTTGAATCCATACAATAACCATATCAAGAGAGAGAAAGGAGTACAATTCACCATCTACTGAGCCTAAGGTGTCTGCAAAACACAATATGCATGACACCCATTGAGCAAGTGCCACACATACCAAATGAACAAAAGTGGGTTTTCAGCCTATGTAAGGCTCCACTTCCTATCTTGTACTCGGCTCGAGTGATTGGTCAATGGTACACATTTCCTCACTCCAAACATACACATTTTACCAATTTCCCTTAGGGTTGGTTAGTGTAGGGTCCACAACATAACACATAACTACATCACTAACACAATGGTGATTCACATACATTAACCATAACATATTACGCATGGTATATATACATGGTATAACACAATCATTACTTTCACGGGTTATGATACATCACATTACCACATACTACACCCAAAGTGCAATCACTATACAATAGGGATCACATGCTCACCATATGCCCCTAAATCACGACATGAACCATCACATATTACATGAATTATATGTGTGAGGAACACAATGTCTAACATTACAACATATAGTCAATTGCAATTACAACATGGTGACACACACAATTCATCACATGGTGACAACATCACAATACAATCCAAATCACTTTACACCAATTTATTCTTGCAATACATCAATACACCATCATATGACATAATGCAAAAATACTCCAACACTCCACAATCCACAATAACATTCTTTTTCACACACAATAAGGTGGTACATCACACATGAACTCCTCATTGAATCCATGAAAAGGAGAGTGAATACTCTCATCACAAGCACATCAACATGATAACAAATACACACTAAGTGACATGCACCACATGTGCTTCCATAAGGTCACAATTACAACATTGTTCACATCATGCTTATATCACATTACTCTTCCAATATCCACCACCACCATGCAAAAACATCAGAACTCCAATCTGTCCCAGAGGTTTGAGAACATGAACCTCTACTCTGACACCATATGTAACACTGACATTTTACACACACAAAAACAACAGTAAAATTACCAGGATAATTTGTTTTGACTTACATTGCTCACTTCACAACACCACAAGGGCTCCAAGAATAGAAACTCAACAAACTCATACGACACTTACATAAGTTCATCGACTCACATAGACACATGACAACACCATATACGTGTCGATGCCACACTTTCCCTAATGAACGAATGTTAGCACTGACCCAACCACAAAAAGGGACCCAAGGATTGCAAACCCACACTACATCATTACCATGATTACAACTTAGTTATGATTAACATTCCAAGAACATTATTGTGCAAGGATAATTTTATCCTTTTTTTCACCTACAAATTCTTAAATTCATTTCACATTCAACTTACAGTTCGACCATTTAAGTTGGCTCTTTATCCCTTACAAAAATCTCCATAACTTACATAATTATTTGCCATATTTCAAATTGCATACAAAGTCTTAATTCTCTTCATTCTTATGTTAAGCTTATGCTTCTCAAATGTTTATTCAATGTTTAAATTTCATCCTTGCTACACAAGTGAATCTAACATGATGTAAAGAAGAAAAACTTAGGATTAAGGGAGATTTAGATTCAAGATACCTTTTTTCGCATAAACATTCTTCGATCATGGTATAGTTATTTCCCTATCATAGTTATTATAGTTCAATTAACTTGTTGAATTCCATATAGAAATTTTATATATATATATCTTTTGTTTTCTCAAAGTTTGACCTCACCAAGGTAATTCATATTCTTTGTAACACATGAAAATGTCTAATTAAGTTATAAGGACTCCAAGAGTGACTTAATCCTAACCTCAAATCTCATTTTCTCTTATATGATTTACTCTTACATCGCACTATGCTCTCATTATCAGCATTGTTTTATAACAGAAGGAATTACGGAAGTATTTTTCTAACATATTTAAGAGGTATATGATTGGAATAATTATAAACTATACATAAACCACAAGTGATTTGTGTTCAAGGTAAGATATCATTTTTCTACATTTCACGATTCTACGTGGGAAATTTATTTTATTCTTAATATTATAAAAAGGGCATAACAACAAATTACGGGACCAAGTTTTCGGTTTCTGGGTTCTCTAAATTCAACAACTTTCAAATCAGTTTCATTTGCAAGTAGTTACTTACCATTTTATACCCACAATTTAACCTCCTAATCAACCGAGGTTTAGTTTAATTCCAATTACACCTAAGGATCTACGCCTCAACTATATATGAGTTTAAGGTGAGAGGATAAATTTATGCTAAACAACCTTCATGAAAGACCAAGGTGTTATGTTGTTAGTAACCAAGGTAACACATCTAGATGAGAGGAACTAAAGAGTTTATTAACAAGAGTATAAGTCATAGAACAACTATTTCGCTCTCCATTTGTGTCATATTAGGGGTCCCACAAGGAATTCATTCGATGACAAGAAAAATTCTAGATCTAAATAACTTTGTAAGACTTATTAGTCCACTAGGATACTAAGGGATTAATAGTTCTACTTACTCCATAAATGGTAAGGTTACACCACATAGTTGTTTCAAACAAGGACTCTTAAGGTGACTTCCAAGGTGGTCTTCACCACTCAACACAGTGTCATACCTAAAGAGAAGACATTCTCCTCACGGTTACCAAAACTAGAAGGAAACCACATACTCCAGATAAAGTTGGACCATGTCATTCCTAAAAGATGGGTTCACGATAATGTCGCTAAAGATAATGACTATGATGGTAAACTCAAACTAGGGGTTTTATTTACCTAAACTAGGAGGTTCCATCGAGTGCAAATTTTAAGTTCATTCTATGGTTTCAATTTCTTCTATGGTAAGAAGGATCACACATGAAGACATGTTATGCATGAATCTTATACTAGGGTTGACTGTTTCGATTAAATCTCTTTATTACATTTACAAGGTAAGAATACAACACACTAATTAATTAATCATTTATTGAACACTGAAAATGCACTACAAGATATTAACTTCAAATTCATTTACCATATATATATCAAACCTTTTTACCATACGTAACTATGAATCAAATTGAACCTATGATTAAATGCACATTTCCTAAGATATCCATAAAACTAGCATCTCATACATATTAGCAAATTTCAAATATAACTTTTCTGTAACATGAGACTACATTATACATATATTCATTTTACAATGACCTATATAAATTACAATAATAAATAATGAATTACACATCGCCTTTTCGCCATCTTTCTTGCATCCTGCAAAACCATGTGAGCATGAAATCAACGATAAATCGTTGGCATGGAATCCACCCTAATCTAACATAATTAATGTTTTTCAGTTTCCCATTTACATATAATAATAATAATAATTTTCATTTAAAAGAAAAGGTTTAGAAACATGTATTCATTTCATTTCATTTCACTTCATTTCGTAATCAAGGAGAGAGAAAGAGAAAGGAGGAAGAGAAACACCATTTTGTCAAAGTTCTATTTCACACAACAAGTTACACTATAGAGTTTTCAAATAGTTATTTACATGTGTCAAAAGTTTCCATGGTGGTTTGGCAACCCGACAGGGGTCCTACAACTTTATTTTTACATTTTCCTGCTAGCTACAAAAACGTTCAAATCAAGCTCGAAGGCTAAGAAACCACTTTCAAACGTTGTCTTCTAATGAGAAAACACACCACGGTTAAATTTCTACGTGTCCACTTATATACAAAGATTTCATAGGAACTGACAGAATTTGGAACTAGCAAACGGTTTACAATTGGCAGCTAGTTTTCTAGGGCAATCGGTTGTAATTGGCCTAGTTGCAAATGATTAAAAGTAAGCTCAAGGGCTCATAAAACCATGTCCAAAACTAACGTTTGATGGATGAACGTGCCACGATAAATTTCCTATGAATTCCACCATATATGGCAAATCCATCAGAGTCATGAGGAACTGAGAACTTAGAAAACGGTTTTCAAACGGACGACATGTTTTCTGGAGCCACCGGTCATAATTGGTCCAGTTTGACCTAGTCAAATTATGTCTAGAGGCCTACAAAGTGACCTTTCCAAACTATAAGAAAAGTGTTTTTCCCTCAAACTGAAAGTTCCATGAAATTGTCTAGTAAAAACACTAGAGGTTTGCAAAGGGGATAGTAATTTCTCTATCTCAGGTTTCAAATGGCGGTTCAAAATGAAAGCCAACTTTCTAGATTTAACAGCTTCCTACCACTGCAAAACAATGTAACAGGGCTCTTATAAGGGCGTCAAAAAGATCACTAATATTCATTCAAGGTCAATCCAAGTATTGAAATGACACCTCACATAACAAGATATGCAAAGGAAACTTAACCTCCCTTTTTCGGAGTTAAGAAGGTTACTTTACGAGTCCCCAGAAAATGTAATTTATCTAATTAAACCAAGAGATGGTTAACATAATTACCAGAAAGTCAACTTCAACTTGTCGATAAAACAATACTGTAGTGATATAGTTTGGTCGGGAAGTTTTCTAAATCACCTCAAAATGAGGGTTGAAGTTCATGGTTTACTACAAAATGGTTATTTTGATTGCGTGAGTTATGATACGACACTTTATTGTTTTGCAACAAGTTAATGTAAAAAAATTAAATCTATGATAATCCCCAACTTTTAAAATTATATTTTGTTGCAAATGAAAAACTAAAGTATGAGAATTATGAAAGATAAGGAGAGATGAACCATGCCTTGAATTGATCTATGATTTTTGGTGTCTAATGAGCCGGTTGCAATTTCTAGAGAGTTGTGTACAATACAAAGATCCATCAATGTGTAGCTCAGGCTTAACACAACCAAAAATTCTCATTCAACCCATATGTCAAGCTTTCAAATCAAATCAGTTGAGCTAGTAAGATTCATCAGGTGTTTAATCTAGATTTGATCGATTCGAGCTAATCCCCCAATGAGTTAAAACACAATGCAGAGCTTAGAATAAAAAAATACAATGACTAGTTGAGTCATAAACCGAGTTAAGCACAAGCATGCAAAATCCTTCATCAACAAACTGTATGGCCATCTGGGTTCTACCCAATTAGGGTTAGCTCAATGTAATACAAAACCTGATCTCTCTTAATTCAATATGTTGAGGTAGAGGAAAAATCTCAAACCAGGAACACATATCTTGAGGTAAGGGAAACAGAACGACAAGATAGGATTCTAGAAGACCATTAAAATTTGACTGTAGTTCTCAAGGCCAGCAATAGGATAATTCCTCGACAAGGCCATCGAAACTACAACATCTAACAAAATAATGTCCCTCCTTCATTATGATGGGAAAGATATTCACACCCTACTCCAAGCTCTCACGTTTTTTTTTTCATGCCTTTATAAAGCTCACACACTCCATTTAAAACACATAGATAAGTAGAGGATGCCATGTAGAGGACGAGTGATAAAAATGAGTCCTAATTGAGTGCCTCCTAATCCTCTATCTTCTTCATCATCTGCATACCAAAAACAAAATAGCTACAGGTAGCAATCTAGTTTCCTCTCGGAGATAATAGAAACATGATTCAAATTACATATACAAACCCATTTTTAAGGGCATTTGGTTAAACAATTCACCCGCCTTGTGTAAGGTCCCTCATTTTGGATACACGTCTGCCATAGAATTTGCAACTACAAATTTTTTTTGACAAAATTCCTCTATCTTTTATGCTTTGATGCACGTTCATACCCTTCTCCAGAGCTCACATTATGGCACACATTGGGAGTGCGTAGACAATGTAAACTGATCAGGTTGGAAACCTATTTGATGCACAAGAGAAACAGTGTGACCATCGCATGAGGAAACCCAAATATTTTGAACTGTCACCTAAAATATTATTACATGAGAAGATATCTTGTTCTTTCATTAGTCAAACATTGGGACAGTGCCACAATAGATTCAATCCACTGCCAATCTCCATCTCCCATTTCCCTCACTGCAACTAACCATTACTGCTAAATTATAACGTGGAGTTGGTTTTCATCCTGGTTAATGACTTTGGGACTAAAAAATGTGGTTAACTTATTATGAAAGTGAAATGACAAGTCTGACTTTCATTCATGAGGCCCACATGCCTTACCAGGAAGGCCCATGCCTTCATCCTATCTCACACCATCCTTTCCACACTCCACCAAACTGACACTCCTATTTGTTTTTGTTTTATTAATATTACCTTTTTTTTTCTGGTCACTACACTTTTCATAATTGGCTAAATTATTCTTGAAATCCCAAACCCAATTTATTTTGGCATTGATTCCTAAAATGGCATGGCCTTCAACAAGAAACCAAAAAAATCATGTCAGTCAGGGTTAAACCCGAGATAAAGAAGAGATAGTAGTTTATGATTGGGATTCATAAGGGGTAACTATTATCTCCTCAGTACTAGGGTATATTATAGTGAATCATAAGGTAATCCAGCTTGAGTATGATTTATGAAGCCTACACTTTGAAATGGCATTAAAAGAAGATGTGAAAAAGATCAAGATTTAATCAAGGCTTGGATGATATCATGCAACAACTCAATGTAAATCTAAAGGTTTATCATCAACCTCATATCGGTGGAAAAACTATCCAGGGTGGATCTGCTAGCAAAAACAGTCCAAATCCAAACACTCTACAGGCCTGTAACATGATGCCAAAAGTGGAAATGCGTAAGTTTGATAGAAAGGATCCACTCAATTGGATTAACCAAAAGGAAAATTTCTTTAATCTATGTAAAATTTTATCTAGACAAAATCTGACCATGACATCCATGTATCTTGAACTTGATCAATTCATTTGGTATCAATGGTTATGTGCTCAAAGGAAAAAGAGTGGTATCAATGTCACAAGGACATTTTTTTACCAAATTGTTCAATTGCACTATAGTTCTAGTGTGTCTAAGAATTACTTTAGCCAATTATCAAAGTTAAGACAACCATGATCACTCAAGGATTATGTTCATCAATTCCAAAACCTATCCTTGCAGGTGGAAAATATTTCTAAAGAGAATCTAAATGACCTATTTCTTGAGGGTCTTAAGGACCACATTGAGCATGAGGTGTGTATGTTTAATCCACTTAAGGTTTTTTATTTTATTATCATGTTTCATAGGGAAGAGGAAAAATTTATTTCTAATGAAGGGAAAGCATTCAGAAATCATAGCAGTCCCGCACCAACTTTTACCTCAACCTACTAGATTTAATCTTCAACAAATTAAAGATAAAAAAGAAAAAATATTGTGTTTTAATTGTGATAACAAATATACTAAAGGACATTGATGTGTTGAAAAGAAGTTGGTATACATTGAGGTCATTGATGATGAAGTGAAAGATGAAGAAAAATACGTCAAGGTTATGGATGAACTAGGGTTTGAAGATTCCCAACCTACTATTTATTTTCATGCATTGTTAGGTGTTATCTCCCCACAAACCCTCAAGGAGAGGGATATTTAAAGGAACATCAAGCAACAATATGGATTGACTCTAGAAGCGCACATTATTTTATCAATAATAAGTTGGTTGCACATTTGAATTTTTTTATTTATATAGCCTCATAATTTCAAGTCATGGTTGCAGTTGGAGGTATAATTAATTATTCACGGAAATGACATAGTATAAAATTTGGCATGGGAGATTACAAGCTAGATTGTCCTGTGTTTTTTATTCATGTCGGTGGAGTAGATATTGTTTTGGGAGTCTAATGGCTCATAACCTTGGGTACATTTGAAATGAACTTCCACGAATTATTCATGTTTTTTTTCACAAGGCAAGATGTTTGAGTTGACAAGGTTACACGAAAAGTCTTCTCAAAGGGTGATCTCTCATCAAATGCAACTCATCAATGGGCCTAACTCACAATTGATTATAGTGAAAGATAAACAACATCTGGCCTAAAGCTTCGTCACATTATCCAAGACTTACATGATATCAGTACTATTGAATATGAAACTACACCTCAACCAAACCTACTAATGACAACCCAAAGATGAAAATATTTAGCTATCCACTCCCAAAGCATGATGTTGATAAATCTACACTAGAATTCCATAATGTTTATTACACCTTCCCACCTCCTCCATCTTATGATCACATGTTTAGTGCCATGATTGCCATTGTGTTCACCACAACCTATCGCCCAGCTTTTATCTTTGATAATACTAATATGACACTTGGGTTTGTCTCAAATACACTATAAAACTTGGATTTGGTTGACCAAAATCCCATACAAAACATTTTGGTCGATAACAACACTCTCCACAATATGTGCACTTTTTTATTACTATGCTCCCTTTGATAAACTAAGAGGGATGTCATTTTTTATCCTCACACAAACATTGGGCATGTTGTCCTACCAATTACAGTAGGTACTCTATTACCTTTCCTCTTACATTTTTGGTGGCCTCTTCTCTTCCATATTGTAACATGTGTCCAATGTTACGCATGGATCGATACCTTCTTGGATATACCTTCGATACTACACCAATGTGTCAAGTTTGTTTATAATAATGGTCAGAATTTAGGAATTCCCATTTGAATCTCATTCATCATCACAGCTTGGCCTGATTCATATAATCACTATATCTAGTGCCAATACTTATATAACCTCATATGCTACTTCTCATATTATATCTTACCTTACACCCATACATATGTATCCTCCTTTGTCAACTAGGGCATACACCACTTGTTGAAGAACACATTCTCTTTTCCTTGCGATGAAATCATATTCTACATCCAATGTTTCCCATGGTATTTCTCACACATAATCCCATTCGACACATATTATGGATTCTACATGGAACATGCATGAGCATCCTTTGTTTCTTCATCCATTTGAGGGGCTTACATCCCCTCATCCTACCACACATGACATGACATTTCATAAGGCCCTTATCATACAACTCTTGTGTTATCCCATTTCTTGTACATCTAGCTATATTAAAAACAATTCAAATATGGAAAAAATATAAAATATGGACTTTTTCTAGATTACTTGGCTAGCCTATTACTTTATATAATATAGTTTTCATATTCTTTGATACATAGTATACATATTCTTTACACATGCATTCACAAGGTATCTTGAACTTGATGCAAGGCACTCATAAATTGTTACACAATGATATGAGATAGCTTGGTTATGTACATTACTCTCTTTAAGGGAATCCCTCCACACTTCATAGGTACTTTTGTTTCATTATATGTTACTTTACACCTTCCTCATCTTTCTTATTTACATGCATAGTGTTTATGGTTCTATATTGGATCAATGGAACTAGCACATGTGTTTAGTGCAGTGCTAAATTTTCTTGCTATTTTCTACACTTGCTTTTTATATTTTTATTACTACTTTCTTATATAGATTCATTCTATGATTTATTAGTACATGGATTCACTTTATTCGCTTCTCTATTTACAATGTTGTAACTATTTTATTTATATGGCCCAATGACCTTGCAATTGTCTTATGACATTGTTAGTGTCTCATGTTTTTGGCTTCATACCTAATTTGCATATATTCACTTGTTTATCTGATTGTGGAATATTTTTCCTTCTACTGTGATTGCCTTGTGACACCATGGGTGTCCCATGTTTTTGGCTCCATATCTATATATATGATTGTCTCTCCATTTTTTTATTACTTGACTATAGATTGATGTTTTTATTACTCTATTTTTTCTTTCTTGCAATGATGCTTATATTATTGATTTTTATATGGCTTTTAACACGATTTCTATGTTGGTTCTATACTTTTTTTTACTATGTAGCAGGACACGATTGCTATTAATCTCTTATGTTACTAGTTTCTTTAAATATACGTATTTTGTATCTTGATGCATGTTACTTTTTATATCATGGTTTCCACCGTGCATAACCCCTTTGTAGGTACATATTATTATAGATGGTAACTACTTTAGCCTTCAATAAACTTCTGTAGATTATCAAACATATGGTACATGTGTACACATATCTTCTTTTGAGCCACAAAATCAAAAATTTTATCACACGCACCTCAAAATATGGGGCATTCGATAGGTAATTTCTATAGATACAAATAGATTATCGGATATAGGAAAAAATCACTGCATGTCTCAAATCCTTAGAAAAGTGTACATATATTGAAATGTGGCATAATTCAAAAAAAATCAAAACCATAAAGTACATTTGGGACCATGGTAGAGTCTTTACTTGTCCATACGTTTCTAGAAAGACAACATCTTCACTCAAAATTTCAATTTCTACAAACTCTATCAAAGGTTTATAGGATTTTTAAATAGGTACGTATACAAGTGAAACATTTCAGAGTAGGTTATAGGGAAATGTGTACTTCATTCCTTATCCATAATAGTATTGTAGATACAATAACAAAATGGGTTTAGGGGCATGGGCCTCCTTCTCCATGATTTTTTTAGAATTATAAATTAGAAATTCAAGCACAATAGCACCTTATGGGGTTTGACAATGTCAATTTCTTTCTATGTCTATTTTTTCCAAGTTGAAGCCAATTGGGCCTAGACATGTCTGTAGTAGTGTGGTCCATAATTTTAATGGAATATGTCAAAGTAATAATATGAGCTTCGTAGACTGATATTTCCCCTTCTCTCACTAAATTATCAAATAAGGAAATGAATCATAACTACGAGCTTCATAAACTGATCTTTCCTCCTTTTATTCACATACTAATTTAACAAAAATATAGATTTTTTTTATAAACCCTAGATATTTCAGAGTCACATGCAATATATAAAACACACTAAATTACATATCTAATCCAAGCAATAAGCTAAATGAATTTGAAACCCTAAGTGCAAGAGAAGTAATAAAATACTTAGCTGATTTCGCAAATGATATCGAATTATGTCGGATTGGGAAAAAGTGATGGACATGAGGAGGAAACTGTCGCAACTGTGCTCAATAAAATTGTGCGACTGCCTAGATATTCCTGGACTAGGGTGCCTAGATCAGATTAGGGGCACCTAGCGCTAGAGACTGCTTCTGGGAACCTTTGACTGTGAAAAACCTTAGAAACGGGATTTTGATGTGTCGCAAGATATTCAAAAACCTTTGTTGTTGATCATGTATATGTCACTGGATGAGCACAAAGTTCATCTGTAACCTGTAAAGAAAAAGAGCACCTACAAAACCCCAAAACACATAAAATCCTAAAAATAAAAAGATGCAAATGGGGAATTGGAGTGACCTCAACGGTCACCCGACTGAGTGAACTTACAACCGAGCGCTGCACTACATTTCAAATTTCATGTAGTTCGTGTGTGTGCAAAAATCATGCCCTAGGTGGATCTTGTGTAAGATGCACTTGAAAGTGAGCAATATCTAGATGTAGTAATGTAAGTAGATGTTTGGATGACAAAATGAACTTCCCCTCCTATGCGTGTATGCAAAAAATGCAATGCCTTGTCCCTTGAGTGAGTGCTAGATGGATGCATTGATGCTTTTAGAAGTCCTTTAGATGCAACATTAGGTGATAGTAATATATGCTTGGAGCTTAGTCCTTCATTATGGTCTCATAACTTTATATTTATATGATTTTTTTATCAAAGAATACTTGTCAAAGATCACACAAGGAGTCTGTGTGGGATAGAAGGCCAAGATCAACGGTGTGGAAGGACAGGAAGGACCCACATGCGGAAGGCAAGTTCAACTTTCAGGTCTTAAACGATTTTGAGCATGAAGACCTATTTTTATAAGATGGCATTTGGAACACACCAACGATGCAAAGACGTGCGCGCCATGCATTTTTTATCTTTAGAGGATCGGATCGAAGCATTTTGCATGGAGACAAGCTAAGAATAGGATTGACACTTCAGTTAGCTGTAAGAGGTCTATAGATAGTACACTTGCATGTGTAGCTATGCCTGTAAATGGCACGTGGCTATCAATACCATGCGGCCTATTTCTGGAATAGATAAGTGGTGAAGGGCAGGTCCCCACCCTATATATGTGATATTAGGTACATAGTAAAAAGAGGATGAGTGTGATGGATGTATGGAGGTATAGAGATATACGCATATAATTGAATTACTATAACAGATCCATGCGCGCATTGGTATATCTTGACATTACTATAAGGAGATTTTGTATTTATTAATAGATGGAAGATATTGGCTGAATCTAAGTGTCATTTTGTGTGTAATTGAGTAGTGCATGCTATTGATTCAATCATGATGACTATTTAAACTTATTTTTTCATAGATCTGAGGGTATCATGCATTGTAGGATGATGGATTAGTTATGAATTTATATGTTTCTTCCTTCATCATGCTAACATCCTGCTACAACAACCCTAAAGAGGGACCTGGTACCTTTGCTCGCTTCAGGTGAGCGCTCAGTCAAGGCTGAGTGATGTGCTAGCGCGACTAGGGTGTTATCTGGTAAATTCTAGGTTGCATCATTGGTTCCATTTCCGGGACCTCTTTTTCATTTGTTTTCAGGATGGTTCACGATGAAGACGTACCGGTTAACTCTAGCAAGTATTGAGGAATGGACACCCGATCTGGAGGAAGAATATGTACGATGGTTCAGTAGTGGATCTGAGTTTAACGCACGTACTTAGGAAAAATAGAATATGTATGACAACTTATATGAGAGATTTTTCGCTATCTTTCCAGTAGAACTATACGAGTGGCTTATTGCCTATGCATCTCAGTGGAATTGGAGGTATCACACACTTTTCTAAACATAGGAAGAATTTAATTCCTTTTTTGATGCTGATCTAATCTGGACTCGCAATGTGGGTCGTGGTTTCATGGTGTTCTAAATAGTTATATTCTGGAATATTCAATTTTGACGTACTCTTGCCCGGAGGTAGCTAAATTCCAATTTTTTTGGTATCCAAGAGGAGCATATTTGTAAGGTATTCCATTGGCGATCAAGATCTTGATGGTAACTTTGAACCTAGAGAGTAAACTGATGGCTAACTAAACTTCACCACACACGAGGGCAAGAACAGGTTTGGTGAAAGATGGAAGACCTAGTAGTAGAGAGGCAGAGAGAGGAAAGGTAGCTTAAGCATAATGAGGCACGCGAGAGGGAGATAGAGAAGTAGTGTTCCATTACATAAAGTATGGCATTAAGGAGAGAGATGGCTTGTGAATGATTTACAGATCACATAGAAGATGTGAAGCAAGAGCATTAGGAACTCCCCCATATTGGCAAGCATGATAGAGATCCCCCCTTGGCCTCACATAAACGTGTGCTAGCAGAGACTACCTGGACTATGGGCGCACATCTTAATACACCTGGTGACCTAGCCCTTGCGCTTGGTTTTTTAGTATCTAGTACGACAAGTAACCAGCAAGCTAACTTGGGAAGTAGGAGAGCAGGAGTAAGTCAGGGATCAAGTACAGCAATGGAAGGACAGACGGCTTCAATGTTATTTTGAGGAACATTCTTAGGTGCATCATCCACAAAGAATGTGAGCACGCAAAATGTTGGATTCACCTATGGAAGTGAAACTACCTCACATACTGTAGGAGTTTAGTATAGTACTATTGTCGGAGCACAGGGGAGTACATCTACATGTCCTATTCTAGCTACAGGTGGAGGATCATGAGGTATAGGTGGTTCTAGTTCCAGTGGATCTGGTGGTTCTATAGGCAGAGGGAACACAAGAGGTTCTAGATAAGGTGGTCAAGGTCCATAGCAACCATAGAATATCTATATGGAGATGTCTCTTCGTCTCTCGGAATATAGAGGTATAGAGGATGTTTCCGAACATGTGCATATGTGTGAAATCTTGTGGCGCACTAAAGGGATCACGACTATTGAGCATAAGGCAAGTCAATTCGCTACTACATTACAGGGACGTGCACATAGCTGGTATAGGAAGTTTGACCCTGATCAAACTTGCATGGATAATGCAGCATCGAGGGATGATTTCTTGAAAGAGTTCTATATCCCTGAGTTTGAGCAGAAGAGTATAAGTGTGCTCAAGGATATCAAACAAGGCACTACTGAGAGTGTACGTGAGTATGATGCTCATTTTAAGACACTTCTATCTAAGCTATCTTATGATATTCACGCTATCCAGCATGCACAATGGTTCGTTGGAGGATTGATTACACCATTTAGAAGGGCACTGTCACATAAGACATACACTGATCCACGCAAAGCACTAGAAGCAGCTTTGTGTGCTGAGGCAGTTAGTAGCATTGACACTGGCGTTAGTCCCTTCTTAGAGGCATAGATTGCAGCTATGGAAAAGTAGTTAGAGAAGCTATCAGAAAATTCAGCCCATGAAACACGCTCAGGAATTTGGTGTACAGATTGTGAAGTGGAAGGTCACACCAAGGATAGTTGCCCTCACAGATCTGTATGCTCATTACTATTGGATTGTGAGATTTTTCATTTGAATCATGATGCTAGTCATTTTCCTTTGTTACAGCACGTGATAAGGAAGAATGTATCTTTCTTTTGCAAGATTTACAGGTCCACAACCCATGATACTGAGGATTGTTGGTTGATTGGTTAGATCCAGGATGCTATAGACATTGGGGTATGACACACAAGTGTAACAGATAATTCTAAGGGTAAGAATGAGCACCAGGATCAGGATCATAATCAAATGCGCTATGATAGGAATGAGGGGCATTTTGAAGGAGGTCATGGAAGGGGACGTGGATATCATGGTGGATATGGAGAACGAGGCCGTGGTGGAGGAAGAGGTGAGTTCCCTCGTGGAACATGTTATACGTGCGGATCTCCTAACCACTATTTAGGTGCATGAATGTCCTCAGAATATTGCATGTTATTTATGTGGAAAAAACCATAGCTATGAAGAGTGCCCGAACTTATATGAGCATTGGAGTAAGCAGCATAAGTAAGAAAATAAAGGCGTCGAGATGGTTAGAATCCAGCATGTGGTAGAAGATCAATGGATGCCCAAGATAGTAGAAGGACCTGAGGCATTGACAATGAATATTACTACACGCACTGAAGTGGCACACGTAAGAGAGGCATTGCACCAGAAGCCTATGATCACCAAGGAGGAGGTTTTGCATGCAAGGTACCCAGATCCTGCTCATCAGAAGGAAGTTTACCAAGATACCATGGAAGTGCTAAGGAATCTTCAGGGTGAGATACAATACCTAAAGGAGCATAAGAAAGCATCAGAGATAGTCCAAACTGATATCGATGATCTGTGAGAGGTGTGTAAAATGTTGCGCCAGGAGAACATTATTCCACTATTAGGAAGTTGGTTAAAAGGGAACACTCCACGCATAAGTCTTGAGACCAGACGGAATATTCTGTATGCAAATATTCCCCCTGATAGCATTGAATATGACAAAGAAATTACTTTGAATGCTATTGTGGATGGGTGGCTATTGAGCAACATATTGATTGATACATGTGTGGAAGTAAATGTGCTTACATTAGATGCATGGGTACAAATGGGGAGGCCTCCATTGCATCCATCATCTAATGTTTTATTTATGGCAAACCGGACTAAGGCCACTCCCATAGGAGTTTTGAAAGATGCATCTATAATTATACAAGGGGCTAAGTTCACTGGGGATTTTGAGGTATTAGCACTTGCAGAAGCAGACAATTTTCCAACCCTACTTGGATTCCCTTGGTGTTATGCGAATAATGATGACTTGAGATTCAATAAGGGGTATATCAGCTTTGAGAACAAGGAGGAAAGGGTTGTGATACCTTTGACAGATGGTAAGTCTACCCCATATGTTGAGCCTCTAAGTGAGGAGGACTAACAGAATTTATGTACACGATATTCAGGACCCAGAGGTTAATGAGCCATCAAAAGAAGGCATCCTACAGTGGGAGGATTCTCATTCTATTAGTGATACTACGATTATTTCTTGTGATAGTTGGGCTCATGGTACATATGAACTAGTAGGGCATGAGGTAAAAAGCGTGGTTGTCCGCAAGAATGGAATTCATTCGGTTCGACGGATAGATGGCATAGTACCTTGGTATATAGGGGCAAGAATATCTTCCTACATTTTTTAAAACCATGGAAACACAGTGGACAGATCAAATTAAGAGAAGAGATATGTTAGTATATACCTTACGCAGGAAAATAGCGCACACTGGTGGGTAGTCCACATAAGATAATACTTATAAAATGGGAAGAGATTAGAGTTGCACTTTATCTATTAGGTTTGTAAGGAATAATGCACCTACGTAGATTTACACTTATCATGGTGATTAACCTGTTCAACATCACATGTCAGCAGTGTGAGAGACTCTGGATAGTAGGATAGGATGCATTACCACCTTCACTCTAGGTTTATCGATTGTACTCTACGCTACAAGGATGCACACATGCCTGGTATGTATACATGCAGAACTACATCAGAGAGACTAGGAACTGGAAAATATTTGACTACATGAATGATCCAGACCTTTGACTACTTTTCTTCCCAACCTGTAATAGAAGGAGGCATTAAAATTTGTCAAGTGCTTAACTATGGGAGATAGTACAAAATCTGAAGAGCATATTCATGGAATTATTTGGTGAGGATAAATTCCGAGAGCACATTTTGAAAAGGAAGAAGAAATGGACTCCATACTACTTGAACGTGCTTGCCTTAAGAAAGAGAAAGGAAATATGGTCTATACATCGTGGATGATGAGGAAGTTAAGAACCTAGATATTGAAGCATTCACAAGGGGTGCTTAAGGTCTTAGATAGTGCAGACAAGGATACGCATGCCTTTCATGAACCCATGAAGAAAAATAAGGTGAATATAGGTTCGGAGGCTTAGCCTAAGGATGCCATAGTTGGAGACTATTGGTCAGACTCGGAGGTGGAAAAGATCATTGAGTTACTTCAGGGATTATCAGGACTTATTCACTCGAGGTTATCATGAACTTAAAGGCGTGCATAAATCGCTTGGGGAAATGAAGATAAAACTTAAGGAAGGTGCACAAACTAGTTAGGAAGCGACCTTACATTATGAATCCTAATTTATGCGAAAAGGTAAAAGAAGAAATTGATAAAATGTTGAAATCTGTAATTATCAGGCCCCTTGATGAGTCAAAATGGGTTAGCCCAATGGTGATCAATATCAAGAAGGATGGATGAACTAGAATATGTGTGGAATATAAGGAGCTGAATGTTGCATGCGTCATAGATCCATTCCCTATGCCATTCACTGAGAAAATGCTAGAAGGAGTGGTACAGGGCGTGAAATATATTATTTCACAGATGGGTTTTCCAGGTATCATTAGGTTAGGATTGCTCAGGAGGATCAAGAAAAGATAACTTTTACTACTGAATGGGGTAGTTTTACCTATACTATGATGCCTTTTGGATTGAAAAATGTGCCTGATGTATTCTCGCGGATAGTTGTTCAGGAATTCAAATACTTTATCCACAACTTCTTACAATTCTACCTAGATGATTAGACAATATATGGGCTTGTGAAAGATCATTGTGACAATCTACGCTTAATGTTTGAATGGTGAAAATAATTGAGTATCTCTTTGAACATCAAGAAGTGCATATTTTCTACACCATTTGGAATATTGTTAGGACATATAATCTATAAGGAAGGTTTTCTCGTAGATCCAGCTAAGGTTGTATTCATTATAGGCTTGGAAGCGCGTACCAGTCAAAGTGAGGTGCGCGGAGTTTTAGGTCATACAGGATAATATAAAAAATTCATCAAAGGATATGCTAAAAATTTTACACCCTTGGAAGAGTTACTGAAGGGGAAAGGTACATTTTATTGGGGAGAACCGCAGTAGCACACGTTTGAGATATTAAAGAGAAACTTACTACCATGCCCATTTTGTGTTTTCCCTCATGGGATAAACCATTTCATGTGCATGTGGATGCTTCTGGCATGGCCATTGGTGTTGTGTTAGCTTAACCGGGTGAAGGTATTGTAGATCATCCAATTTTTTTTGCTGGTAGGAAGCTGACTCCTACTGAATGGAATTATATAACTACAAAGCGTGAAGTTATGTCAATGATCTATGCATTGCACAAGTTTTGACAGTACTTGTTGGCAACACCATTTGTGTTTTATACAGATCACATGGCATTGAATTACTTGGTAAACAAGCCCATCTTACAAGGGCGCATATGCAGATGGGTACTCCTATTTCAAGAGTTTGATTTCACAGTTGTGGTGAAGCCAGGGAAAAGTAATTCTAGACCAGACCATTTATCTAGAATCAACTCAGGAGAGGAAGCACAGACAATTAAAGAAACCATGCCATATGCACAGTTATATAGGTTACAACGTGTGCCATCAAAATTATAAGACATTGTGTAGACACCTAAATTGGTTATCCAATTTGGTGTCCCTCGTGCGCGTTTAGGTAACCTGGGGCACGTTTATATCACTACTATCCCCTTGGGGTATTATTCAATTTGTGATTTAAACACCTATCCTAAGTTTAATTCACCCCATTATGTTTTACCTGTGAGTAATTAAATATTAACTATTTAATTACACCTTTTTACATGTATCCCAACCACTTATCTACCCCATATCTATTCTATCCATATATCCCCCCTATTTCTCCTCCTCCCAAACCAAGCAGCGGGATATTTCCCATAGTTGAGGTGGAGGGATCACTCTTATCTTTCCAGAAATCACTCCTTTTGGCCATTTCGGGAGTCTGTTCCATGATCGGTGCCGACCTGTACTCGGTCGACGCCAATTTTTTGGAACGGCGCCGATTTAATCTCAGTCAGCACTGATTAAAAATAGAGGCCCAGAACTCATTTCTGGTGAGACACAGATTGTAAGAGAGAGAACGAGAGAGTTTTTGAGCATCAAGTTTGAACATTATCTATCGAGTGAGAGCGAATCTTGTCCAAATCAATCCCTGAGAGGAGCATCGTTACTCTGCTCTTACTACATCAACATCACACGTCTCCATTGATTATCTAGTGACTCTGTTCTTGCATCCAGCATAGGTGGAGCCTTGCCAGTATCTCTTCAGCTTCTACAGATTCAGCAGACATTGACGATCTTGCCTTCATTTTCTGATTTCCAAACCTTCTCGCATTTTGTCTCGGATCGACGCCGATCTATATCAGTCGACACCGATCTGAACCAGTCGACGCCGATTCTACATAATCGACGCCAATCATCCTGCAGACAGGTAAAAGAACACAGGTAACACAAATTCAGCTTTGTTTTCACAGTTCCCTGTTTTCTGTTGCTTTCTATCTGCTGTTTAGATTCTGTTTATTACTTTGATCAGAAAATATAGTCTTGTACGTACATCTTTTATCATGTATGCTTCTTTACTTAATTGAAAACGTGGACTGACATCCACCGAGGGAGCTTATTGCTTCCTGGACCCACTTCTCAGGCAGTCCACCTAAATATCTTTTAACGTGGTCTTTTTCTATCAAGCATCGGTGTCTCACAGGTTTCTTGGATCTACTGTGCAGAATTGCTCATGTGCGCCCATCTTATCTACATTGGCTTCCTTATCCGTCTACATCTTCGGATCTTGTCCATCAGGTATCAATTTCATTTGAGTTTTTCAAGGTTTTTTGTTTAGTTTGGTACATTAACTTAGACAGGTAACAAGCGCGAAACTCTTGATCTACATTCTGGCACGCCTGGTGGGACACAACCAAAGTCCCTTATTGGTAAGTTCATCTTTTTTTTTAGTTTTGAGCTTTGTTCTTTTTCTTCACTGATTTTTATCAGTTCTGCTTAAGCATTTCCTTTCATCGTTTCAATCTTGCTCTTTATGTGAAATTGTTATTTCCTTGAAATTTTTCTAGTTTCTTAAAATAGAAATTTTTGTTTCACCATTATCTGGATATATCTTTCTGGATTTTGTTTGGTGTTTTCTTAACCTTTTCTTGCGGAGCACTTTGCTTGTTCGTGGGATTGTTTGAGGGGAAGAGCTCAACAACGCGTTTTTTGAAGTCCACACACCTTGGAGAGCTAAATCTACAGGTATTTCTCTTTTACGGTGTTTTCTCCTTTTTTAGGAACTAAAAAAAAAAAAAAAAACTTTCTTTGTTTGTTTTCTATCACATTCGAACATTTCAATTTTTGGTGCTTAAAAAGAATTTAATCACATTTGGGAAAGAATCTATTTGACTTGTCTTCATCGAAATCAAACACTTTGTTTTTAAGTGCTTAAAAAGAACTCTTTCTTTGTCATTTTTTCTGTATTTTTAATTAGGCTGGAAAATTGATCAAAATCGGTAGTGACACTATTTGATTTTTATTTTTCACCCTTGCACACAAAGCCAAAATCACTAGGTATAAAGCATTTAAACAAAAAATTCTTTCCCTGGCCTCACCTACTTGAGAGTGACATCCAAGAGGAAGAGCCTACGTGGTACTCGGGTCGTGCTATAAATTCACGGAAGTTCTGGTATATATTGGCAAAGCACCCGACTCCCTTATCGCAGCGGTGTGTGAAGTGTAGGGGTAGGCCCCTATATCAAGCCACGTACCGGTCTTTTACTGAAGTGCCTTTGGGACTCCTCACCAAAACATCCCCCAAACCATCCTTAGTTTGGCTATCTTAGTAGTTCCTGTTCTAAAAGGCCTTCCCTAATATTTTCTTTCTTAAAAGCATAAAAACTTAAAAGAGATAATCACCTACGCTGCTTGAATTATCTGTGCATTAGTTAGGTCAATCTTCTTTTCTGCTCGTTTATGACGGTCATCACTCGGTTACAATCTAGAAAAATGGCTCAACTAGCCTCTTCTCCCTCCGAGATCACCGCTAGTGTGGATGTTGCGGCACCCCCCAGGTCTTCCTCGAGACCACTGTTAATTGGTTCCCCATCCTGGTCATATAATCCTTTCTATCAGGCCAAAGTAACCCCATCACGTCCAGCTTCCCCTAGTCCTTCAGAAATATCCTCTGCTTCTGACTTAGAGTATGTTCCTCGTGGGGATCCTAAATTTCAGGCGCTCCTTGATCACAATCCGGTAGCCCTCTTGGACTACCTAGTACACAAGTCTATTCAAATATCTGATCAGGGACCACCAATCTAGCAAATGTACGATTATTCTCTTGAACCATCCCAGGCTTTTGTAGAACAGTTAGCATCATTTTTCTCACCTCAAGCCATGGAAGAGGGCGGCGCACCTGTGCCTCCTTTTTCTCTTCCACCGACCATATCGACTAGTTCTCAAATACTCTTACCTATTCCTAACGCCACAGTTACCTTGACTATTCCACAACCTACTTCTGAGAAGTCCTCTTCTCTGGCTATAATGGGTGCATCTGCACACCCACATATTGTTGTTAATTCATCTATGCCGTCCATTGTGTCCCAGGGTCAGTACCTCTTTATGAGTCAACCCCCTTCGACTAGTCAGTTGGTTCCTGCTTCTCATCCTCCAGTGGGTTTTTCTTCCAATGTTCCAGCAACAGTGACCTTCACCCATCCTCTAGCATCGGTGCCCTTAATAACTAATCCAACAGTAAAAATCCTCTTTTAGGTCTTGTTCCCCACCATGTCTAATCAAATCGGCACCCATGTTCCTCAAACTGTTCTGATTCAGTCAACAATTACAGGAGTCCACCAATCATAGGCTCAATCCGTCATCCAACCTTCATTTTCTCAACCACTTATTATCTCACAGCCTGCCTATACATAGGCTCCTTCATAGCAAATACCCCACCAAGCGTCACCCAGAATACTTGGTTACTCCTCTTATCATCCTATCAATCAACAGATGAATCCCCCGTTGACACCTCAATAACATCCACCATTTGCTTCTTATGTAGGACATGCCAGTGTGCCTCCTCCTCAATCTGACGTGGTTCAAATTCTTTTCAAGAAAATCACAGACTTGGAAGCCTCCACCAAAGGGGCTCGTCCTTCATACTCTTTTGAAGAAGTGTGTAATGAACCCATTCATCCCTCAGTGGCTTTTAAGCCTTATCCTCCCCAATGGGAACTTCCTAAATTTTCAAAATTTCATAGTCGGGAGGACCCTCAACAGCATTTGCGAGCATTCAAGCATGCTTGCTACCTCATAGTCCAGGATCAGGAGCTTATGCTCCGTACTTTTCCTATGTCTCTAGCAGGTCCTACTTTAGACTGGTACAATAACATTCCTCAACATTCCTTGTTTTCTTTCTCTCAATTGGCTCAGATGTTTGTTGAAAACTTTTCAATAAATATCACACATAAGATCTCGATTACAGATCTTTATAACATTCGTCAATTCGATGATGAGTCTATTGCAGACTTTGTCGCTCGTTGGAGAGGGATAATAAACCAATTTTCTTTCTCCCTTCCTCAACCCCAACAGATCGAGTTGTTTACTCGATCTTGTGCTAATCATATTTCTTCCACTTTAAGGATCTAGACCTTTCATACATTTGAAGAAGCCTTTACGATGGCACGCAAACTTGAGTCTCACGCCATTGAACAAGGGAAGTTAAAACTTCGCTCTAAGTCTGAACCAGATTTTTCTCGGTTTACCAAATCAAATCCTTCCACTTCTAAAGACAAGAATCAGGGATCCACCAACGCTATCGTATTAAAAACAACACAAGCCGATAACACTTCTAATCAAACACCACGAAGAGACTCCTCATCTTCTCAAGAAGGGTCCTCGTCATCTCGATCTTTCACTTCGTTAGGGGAATCATATGCTTCTATCCTAGAAAAAATGTTGGAAGTCCACATGATCAAACTTCCCCCCATTAGGAATATTGATGAAAGCCAAGAATGTCCATTCTGGTATAGGGAAAATGACTTCTGTCATTATCATAGAACCAAAGGTCATGACATCGAATGATGTCAGACCTTCAAAATTCTTGTCCAGAAATTCATTGATAAAGGCGAGCTCATTCTGGATAACCCAAATGCTTCCCCAAATCAAGCGCTTGACGTTTTTAAGCAACCTTTTCCCAATCATTCCCCAAACCATGATGCTTCAGAGTCTCAAAAACCAAACACTCATACTATTAGCTTAATCTCTACTGAAGAATCTTCTTCTAAAACTAAGCCATCTGCGAACACATCGACCGAATTAAAACCTCCTTCCGCTTCGTTAATCGTTGGGATTCCACAATCTTCAAATAGCCCACATTTGAATATTCCAACATTGTTAGATACGGATTCACCTCTCTCTGCTTCTTTATCTGATCTTCCGTCCATACCCAAGACAGTATCATCCTCATCTGTCTCATCGTCAGACATTCTTTCAATGCTCGAGGTAATTACATCCCTTCGAGTTTCCACTGCGGATACATCTACTTCTGTTTCTCCCATTTTTGCTGCAACTATTCCATTGGTGAATGTACCTATAGTTGTGCCAACTTCGACGAAAGTGTCTTCAATTTTGACTCTTCCTGTTTCCTTTCCTACAGTAGTTTCACCCACAATTACCGTACCAGAAGTAGTTCCCTCGCAAGGAACTGCTTCTTCATCACTCACTTCTTCCATCACCAATGCTACTTTTCCTATTAAGGGGAAATCTAAAGAAGTAGCACTGACACCTATACGCTCGGTTCCTGAACTTAGACTGAGACAAATGAAGTCTAACATTACGTCATCAGTACCTCCCCATTTTCTTCCCCCGAAAAGGTTACAATCACCTTATGCGGTTGAAGTTGTCACCATCCCTGAAAAAGGAAAGCCCATATTTTGAACCATCAAGACTCTTGGTGCTTTCCCGCAAAAATCTCTCTCTGCGCCTCATAAAAGATTGGATTTGTCTGCTGAGAAGGTGTCTTCTTCTGTAAGCTTATCAAAACCATCATCTTCTTCTACAACACATTCTTCACCAGCACCTCGAAAAGTGGACTTACCTACTAAAAATCCGTCACCTCTTTTATCAGAATCATCATCTTCGTTACCAAAAACCAGGGCACCCTCTGTTCCTCCGATTATACCTACTTTGGGAGCTTCTCCCTCATCTAAATTGACATTATCTAAATCATCATTAGTTTCGACCAAGCAGCCTCCCTTATCTCTAAAGACCACAACACTTGTCACATCTCCATCATCTTCAAAATCTATTTTAGGGGCTCCTCCTCCATCGAAATCAATCATGTCTCACTTACTTCCATCTCAAGTGCCCAAGGCTGCTCCTCCAGATGTCCAAAAAAATAAGATGATCCCTAAAAAGACTGTCAAACCTAACATGCAGGTTCTTTTACCTCGACAGTCTGTTAAAGTAAAAGAGGCACCTTCATCATCTCTGTCCTCATCTTTGTCTACCGGGTTCTATACTGAAATCCTTCGCCAAATTTTCCAATCTTCATCCATAGCTCTTCCTCCGATTAAACCCTATAACCCTAAAGGAGTTAAACCTGCCTGGTTTAACTCTGATTTGATTTGTGCTTACCACCGTACCCTGGGTCATGATACCGAGGGATGTAAAGCTCTTCAATCTGTCGTCAATAGCCTTTTGGAAGAAAGTGATCTTTTACTGGAGGAGGAGGAACAAGTATCTCCTGTCATCTTAGCTCCATCTAAGCCCCAACGATCTATTCAGACCTCTACTTCTAGTGATTCCACTCCAAATGATCTTCCACCTTCTCAAATCGACACAATTCATATCGCCACTAGAACCCAACAGTATGATAATCCATCCTCATCTACGGCATCTCAACCACGGGTTGTCATTTCTAAAGCCCCCGAAGGAGTTCCTCCTTCCTCATTAGCCCCGAGACCTCGGGTCTCTATTCGTGTTGCACCTCAAGCTCAAATTCCCGTGTCAGTTGAGGAGAGTGTTATGAAACAACTCACCCAGGCTCTGGTCAAAATGTCTCTTTTTGACCTCATTCAATCCTCTCCACAACATCTCCAGGCTCTGATTGATAATTTGTGTCACATCACAGTGAATTCATATGAGCCCCAGCCCTTCAAGATGGTTGTTGGATTGAATAGACCATCAACCACCATTTCTTTTGAAGATTCAAAATTCCTTCCCTTTCTTCCGAGGATTTGGAGGCTCCCCTCTTTATCACAGTCTAAATCAAAAACACTACATTAAAACGCATTATGATCGACAGTGGTGTTGCACTCAACGTCATCTCCTCACACACATTCGAGAAACTTAAGTTATCGAAGAATGTAGTGTCACCCCCACCTTTCGCTCTTTGATCATTTAACGATCAGCTAGCAGTTACTTTAGGAACTATGGTCCTACCCATTCAAGTAGGTAAGAAGATGCTTCACAAACTCTTTTACATTGTTGAAGGGAAATTCCATTATAATATGATCCTCAAACGCTCCTGGATTCGTGCAATGCATTGTGTCTGATCCACCCTCCATCGATGCTTAAAATATCAATATGAGGGCAAACTCTATACTCATCCAGGAGATTCTTTTCTTTCCGCACAATGCGACATGACCATAGGGTCTTCCCCTCTAAAGGAAAATTCTTGTTCTCCTGACGGGGCCTCATCTTCTTCCATACCTGTAACCAAACTACCAGATTTACAAAATCTAGAAGAGACATTGCAGCGTTTCTCACTGGGAGAGCTTCCTCTCCTTTCTTTTGATGCCCATCTCAAACCTAGTGAGTATGGTAGACCAGACAAACAACCTGAATATCAGCCTGGTCTTGGTTACATCATCACCATTGGTCTGCCCAATCAACAGACTAATTTCATTTACGGTGGTCTTGATACACCTCACTATCACCCGGATTCTCCTCCTAGGACCAAACCTTATTTAACAGGGTTCGATTGTCTACAGAATCCCACGTTTGCAAAAACTTATTTATATCGATGCGCGTGGAAGGGCTTTAGCTTGGGAAAATATGAACAAGGTGTGCATGACCTCACGCCCATTCCAACTCTCAAGCCACATCAAAAATTTGGTTTAGGATTTAAACCTCTTTCAAAAGCCACCGTCATTGTTCTTGATGAGCCTCTTCCTATTGAGGAACCAGCTAGGTCAGAAGCATCACTCGATGTGGACGTGCCATTTCCATCCCATCTAACTTTTTTGTTAGTCGATACCATTTCCTTAGGACCACTAGCCTATAAGACTAATAACAGGTCCACTTCCATACCGTTAATTTTCCCTGAAATAGTTGGAGACGACTCTCCTACTATCAACACTATCCACTGTGTGGATGATGATTCTGTCCTCACCTATCTGGGGGTAGAGGATTCCTATCTTCCTAAAACCATTCCTTCTGACACGTCTACGCTTCTCAACGAAGCCACTGTCGACCTTAATATTGGGACTTCTAAAGACCCTCGCATCATTAAGGTCGGCCAATCCCTTAATCCACAGGAGTTAGGAGACTTTACCACTTTTCTTTCCAACCATTGTCAAGCCTTTGCTTGGGCATATGAGGATATGCTAGGACTCGATCCTGATATCATGGTTCACAATATCGTTACTCTTCCCGACATCAAACCAGTTAAACAAAAATTACGTAAAATGCACCCTAGAGTAGCCCTTCTTGTTAAAGAAGAATTGCAACGCTTGCTCTCAGATAACTTCATCCAACCCATTGATTATCCACAATGGGTTTCCAATGTAGTACCAGTAACTAAAGCTACTGGAAAAATTTGAATTTGTACCGACTTCCGAGATCTTAATCTTGCTTGTCCAAAAAATGATTTTCCTCTACCTAATATCGACCAACTCGTGGATTTAACTGCGGGTCATGAGATGCTTTCTCTTATGGATGGTTTCTCTGGGTATAATCAAATTCTCATCGCACCAGAAGACCAACATAAGACTTTTTTCATAACTCCTTGGGGGACCTTTTGTTATCGTGTCATGCCTTTCGGTCTTAAGACCGCAGGAGTAACCTATCAGCGAGCAATGACCTACATCTTCCATGATCTCTTACAAAAAAATGTGGAAGATTACGTCGACGATCTCCTCGGTAAATCCAAACATCGTCAAGATCATCTTTTCATTCTTGCACATCTCTTTGAAAGGCTTATTCACTTTTGTCTTCGTCTAAATCCATCTAAGTGCGTGTTTGGCGTTCTCATTGGTAAACTTTTAGGTTTTATCATTTCTATTAGGGGTATTGAAGTAGACCCCGCAAAAATAAAAGCTATCCTTGAGATGCCTCCCCCTTCTAACTTAAAGCAACTCCACAGCCTCCAAGGACGTCTTCAATCAGTGCGTCGTTTTATCTCACAATTGTCGGACCGTTGTCAACCTTTTCATCATCTCCTCCGTAAGAATGTTCATTTTGAATGGGATGAGCATTGCCAAAAGGCATTTGATGATCTCAAAGCTTATCTTCTTTCTCCACCTGTGCTTACACCTCCACGCGAGGGGGAGCCTTTCTATCTTTATATCTTTGTGACTGACCATGCTCTGGGAGCCATGATCTCGCATCGGGACTCTTGCGGTAAAGAACAAGCTTTCTATTACATCAGTCGCACCCTCCATGAGTATGAAACACGTTATTCCAAAGCTGAAAAGTTGTGTTGTGCTCTCTTCTTTGCAACTTCTAAGCTTCGTCATTACCTCCTTAATCACAAAACTTACATTGTCACAAGTGTCAATCCACTCAAGACAATACATGCGAAGCCTTATCACAATGATCGTATCACTCGTTGGCTCATGCTTATGACAGAATTTGATCTTGAGTTTATCTCGCAAAAGTCTATCAAGGGTCAGGTCATTGCAGATCAATTAGCTGATGCTCCTCTTCCGGACACTCAAGTCCCCCTTGCTCAATTCCCCGATGAATATATCCAACAAATTGATTTTGGTCTGTCTCCATTTAAAGTAAAGCTCTTCTTTGATGGATCCAAATTCCAGCAAGGGGGAGGTGTAGGTTTCGTGATGATTCCTCCTTGGGGTATGCCTATCCCAGTCGTACACAAATTAAACTTTGAGTGCACCAATAATATGGCTGAATATGAAGCTCTCGTCTTGGGTCTTCAAAATGCCATTAATCTCGGCGCTCGTCATATTGACATCTTTGGTGATTCTGAACTCATCGTTAATCAAGTCACGGGTGTCTATCAATGCAAGAATGATATCCTTCAAAAATATCATGATATCATTCTCGTTCAACTCCAATCTTTTGATAAATTCACTAGCCAAGCTATTCCTTGTACTGCGAATCAATTCGCAGATACAATGGCTTCGTTAGCCTCGCTTATCCCGCCTTTTACCAAGGACTCACGACTTTATGTGGCTGTGCAACGATTAGATCAACCATCTCATCTTAGGCAACTAACTTCAATCCATGCTGTCACAACCAATACTCAGGATGAGTGGTATCAACAGATCATTGATTATCTATCTCATTCAGTGCTTCCTCCATATCTGACTTCCAATGGTAGAAGATCTTTTATCCTACGCGCTAATCGCTATACTATTCTAGGCGGGATCCTCTACAAACGTGGCTTTGATGGTATTTTGCTTCGATGCCTCAAAACCCTTGAATCATCTAAAGCTATCTAGGAGGTCCATGACGGTATCTGTGGTGGACATTTTAGTGGCTTGGCCGTAGCTAAACGCATCTTACGTTTGGGATATTATTGGCCTTCTCTTAATCGAGATTGTTGTGAATACACTAAGAAATGTGTCAAGTGTCAACAACATTCCAATCTCACACATATCCCTAGTCAAGCTTTACAACCTACAGCGGATTTGTGGCCTTTTTCACAATGGGGTCTTGATCTCATTGGTCTCATCAATCCCCGTTCTTCACAGCGTCATCATTCTATCATTACTGCCACTGAATACTTTACTAAGTGGGTGGAAGCTATCCCTCTTTCTTCAACAAAAGCTAAACCCATAGTTGATTTTGTCTATCAACACATCATTTGTCGCTTTGGTGTTCCACACAAACTCATCACAGATAACGGTAAGTCTTTCAAGAACGTTGATTTGCAGAACCTCTGCGACGCTTTCAATATCAAACTCATCTTTTCTTCTCCATACTATCCTCAAGCTAATGGCCAGGCCGAAGCTTCCAATAAAACTTTGCGTAATATCCTCGCAAAGGTAACTAGTCGAGCTGGTAGGGATTGGCATTTACATATCCCTTTTTCTCTCTGGGCTTATCGGACTAGCATTCGTACTCCTACTGGTGCTACTCCCTTCTCTCTCATCTATGGGTCTGAGGTTGTTCTTCCTTTGGAAGTCCAAATCCCATCTCTCCGTGTTTCTCTCAGAGAATTTGTCTCTGATGAGGGCTATCGTCAAAATCATCTAGCACAACTTGAATTATTAGATGAGCGGCGTCTCAACGCTCTTGAACATCATCAAGTCTATCTTGAGCATGTCAAACGGGCTTATAACAAGCACTTGCAGCACTGTGACTTCAAAATTGGTGATCTTGTTCTTAAAGAAAACCAAAATGTCACTACACTCGAAAGGAGTCAGCGTGGTAAGTTTTCTCCCAACTGGATGGGTCCGTACGTTATCACTCATAAATATGGGTCTGGGGCTTATCATCTATCTTCCATGGATGGTATACCTGAAGTGGAACCTCTTAATGCCTTGCATCTACGGCCCTTCTACTGTTAAAATCTATCTTACACAAATCTAGTCGCAAGACAGATCTTTCATCCATCTAACAACCAGTCATATACTTTCATGGTGATTCGAAACTATGTGGTTCTCCGCCTATTGTCTTTTTTACCTTAAATATGAGTATCGCGGCTCTACTCATAGCATTTTTCTTCTGGATATGTTTCTCCTCATGGTAGGAATACCTTAATCACCGCTTCATTTGTCCCAAGTGCTTATCTTAATCGGATCTACTCGGGGCATGAGTGCGTGCTCTTTATACGTTTTCTTCCCCTCTATCTGATCTATCTAGG
Source organism: Taxus chinensis (assembly GCA_019776745.2). Lineage (NCBI taxonomy): Eukaryota > Viridiplantae > Streptophyta > Pinopsida > Cupressales > Taxaceae > Taxus > Taxus chinensis. The sequence continues at coordinate 104,360,682 of CM034156.1, forward strand.
TCTAAACTCAGCTTCTTCCAAAAAGCTTTTCAAAAAAAAAAAAAAAAAAGATGCTATCCAAAAAAGATAGACTGATCCCTTGAAGGACAGCTATCCATACATTATCAAATGAATCAAAAGATATAGACCATGCCCTCGAAGGATGGCTATCATTAAAATTCAAAATACAGACCGCTCCCTTGAAGGATGGCTGTTTCTCAAAGGAATTCTCAAGGCTTCTTGCATTGATCAGCCTTTCAGTCAGTTTATACACTTTTTAGCATCACTGAAAGACTTCCCGTATTGATCAGTCTTTCCATATCTAGCAAACTTCCCGCATTGATCAGTTTGCTTTTCTGCCAGAAATCATGAAGCTGAGATATAAGACCTTTTGTCGATCATATGGAGAATCCTATTTTCCCAGTATGAACATGTATTCTGTCCCTTGTAAATTTTGACAAGATACCTACTTACTGCTCCTTCCGTTTCCCTCCTAAATCTGGTTTGCGGCTAGTTAGTGTCAGGTTTATTTTAACCTCATATAGGGCCTTGTATGCATGATCTTTTGGTTTCCTATCCAGATTCTATTTATGGTCGGTTAGGAGCCCAGCTTATCATTTTTCTTCTTATCTGGGTGTATTTCCTTTATTTCTAATCAAGGTCGTTTTCATTACGTCCTTGGCTCTCACAGAGAGTATTTCCAATTATTTCATCCAGTTAAATTAACATTTAACATGTTAATTTAATCAAACTCTATCATTTATCTAATTTCATCTGATCTACTTTGTCCAAAACACATCTCATCGCCTCTATTATAAACACATGTGGGTCTATCTATCTATTTTCATCAAAATTTAATTAAAATCTCAAAAATATCAAATCCATTCCAACTATCAACTCCCACCTATCCATCACATCATCTAAACACTTGTCCATCCAAGTAACATTACATCTATCTATATCTATTTTCTCATCCAAATTAAATCCACATATCAATCACATCAAATCACATCTATTTATATCCTCTACATCTATGTCTATCCCATCACATCTATTCATCATCTATCGGTCTATGTCTATATCCATCATAATTACGCTACATCTATCCATGTATATCAAAATTAAAAGCATGAGAACAATTATATGACAAAGGAAATGATGAATCTATATATATACATGAGTGTCTGTACAACAAAAAATGGGTGGCTCTCAATCAAGCCATCTATAAAATGCCTTCCAATCGAGGCTACATCACTACATTGATACAAAATACATCAATCTCTATATCGTGAAATCTGATACGTGGAAGACACTATCTCCTCCACCCTCCTCTGGACCAGGCTGTCTCTCCTGGCTGCCGCCTATCGAGCTAGACGCACCTGCTGCTGGAGGCCTCTGCCCACCTCGGTCTCTCCCGGTGCTCCCTCCCTCTGATGCCCCGCTCGCTGTGGCTGTCGCTGATCTCCTCCTCGCCCCGTACCGAGGCACATCTGGGGCATGCTGTGCTAGGACATCCTCGTAGTATCTCACCTCAGCGAGGAGAGACTGATATGTACTCAGGCTCACGGTACCAGGTGCTCGTAGTGGTGCTGCTGGTGCTGCTGGTGGTGCCCCTCCTATGGTCGTGCCCTGTGTCCCAGACTCTGACATGGTACCTGTATCACCATATTTGGCCCTGAGGGCCTCCCTATGTCGATGGTAGCGATCCCTCTACTGGATCGTTGTATCTCGCTCTTGGCGAGTGGTGTCTCTCTCCAAAATCAGGGCATCCCTCTCCACTGTCAGAGCTCTGATCTCCTCGAGAGCCACCTGGTGTGTATGCGTCAGGGTGGCATGCTCTCCCTCCAGTCTCTCCAGCACTGTAGCCATATCCTCCTCATCGGCATCTATAGATGCCGGAAGGTGTCGTGGTAGCTCTGTCGCATACCATGCCGCATAACCATCATCCACTCCAGCGTCATCATCACTGTTTGTGGAGGGTGGGGCCTCTCTCAATGGATCTGCCGGGATCAAAATCGGCAGATCAGTCTCTCTGCTATCTCGCCTGTAAGGCCTGTAGGTAGTCGGCACTGTCTGTACTAGGCCAAACTGTCTCAATACCCGTATAAACGGGATGCGCTCCCACATATCAGGCCTGCGGCCCCTAACCACCCTGCTCCGTCTCAATCCCACCAGGTGAGCATCCTGACCGGCCCATGTCGGAAATACCCGATATGGTCTCCAGATGACCTGCTCTGGTGTCAGCGTCCTGAAACGCTTAGCATACCAATCTGCGGATCTCCCTGTATCTCCTGGGGCCATATCAGCCCGCCATCGCCAGAATCCGTAATCAATAACCCCCACTGCTATTGGCATCCAAGAAAGCCTGGATGGCCTAATCACTACTATGTGCTCATATGCCCAGCAATGGAGCACAAAACTGACATCAATGCCTGTCCTCCGGCCAGTGGTATACATCCATAACTCATAATATATCTGAGCTATCAAGGCATCAGCAAATGTGAACACCTGTCTGAACTGCAGGATGTCACAAACACAATCTAGTAATAACAATGGGAATCTCCCACCTCCCGAATCTGGTAGAGCAAAGTAGGAGATCGCCATCTGAATCAACACTATCCGTCTACTCCTGGGAACATCCTGTCTGTACTGCGAGGCTATCCTCACTGCCCCAGACACTATCTCTGAATCATCCGCCCTGTCTCCATACAATCGACCTAGGGCCCTCTGCTGCTGCTCTCGTGGCGTAATCTCTATCGGGTCCCCAGTGATCGGTAGCCTCAAAATCCTGTATATGTCCTCATGGGTGATGGTCATCTCACCCGTCCTGAACCAAAAAGTGCAATTCTGGCTATCCCATCGTCGCACTAGTGCTCGCATCAACTCTACATCTCGCGGCACTCGTCTGTAGTACCGAAAGCCCCCGAGCCCGGCTAACTCTAAGTGGTGCCAATCTGCGTCAGTGACGTCAGGGAGAATGGTCTCCAGTAACTCAGGAATCACATCCCTCATGTGTAATACCTCTCGTGCCTGCATCCACGACATCAAGAGCAATGTTAGCTTCATATTTATCCAAATCCGAAGCATCCAAAACACATTCTATCATTTTTATCCAAATATTCTGTCCAAAATTACAAACGGCGTCGATCACACTTAGTCGACGTCGATTGAATTCAATCGGCGCCGCTGTAATAAAATCGGCGTCGATTATATCAATCGACGCCGATTGGAAACACTGGCCTCCCACCAAACAAAATAGAAAAAAATATAAAAAAAATATAAAAAAATAATAATGACGGGTTCAAGAAGAACCACTTACCCCAGGTCGTGTCCTCCTCCGCTTCTGACCGCTTCCAGAGGCTTCCATGGTGCTCAAATCCAATTTTTGACTCTCTCTGAATCAATCGTCACGGTGTAAATAAATCGTTCACGTTTTCCGTTGGCATATTTATATGTGCTGGGCACTGTCGGCACCGATTTTTGTGGTCGGTGGCGATTGTTTTTTATCTTTTTCTGTCGGTGCCGATTTGTCTAAATCGATGCCGATTTATACTCATTTTTTCTGATGGGTTGCAGTATCGCTTCTCCACGTCGTTTACTTCCATCTCCTAATCTTCTTGCCATGGTGTTGATGCTTGGCTTATCTATCTGGTCGTCATCCTGCCCTGAGTGTTACCTTTTGGCGCATACTTTTTCGATATTATCATCCATTTCGAGTTTGTTCCCTTTGCATGGGGCACTCGCACTTTTTTGGCAGCTTAGAGTTAACGGGTCTGTAGGCACTAACGTCATCTGCTTTGCAGACCGTCTGGCTGTCCCTACCAATGTGTCTCTCTTTAGATGCTGACTATTTTGCAGCCCTCCTTACACTCATGGGTCTGTAGGTACTAACGTCGTCTCATGAGGAGACCGTCTAGTCTGCCCTACCAATGTGAGTTCCTTAGGTTGCTGCCTCTTTATTTATTTTTGTGCGTCATTAATGATCCGGTCTACTCCAGACATCTAGCTGGGGCTTCCTGCGTTTTCATCTACCTTTTTCAAACTTGGGATCGTTTGTTCTATCACCCATCCCATCCCTAGTTTGAGGGGGATCACATCATCACTTTTTCTTCCTTTCTTCCACCTCCTTGTTTTTGTCTCACAACCTTGCTTATCGCAAGTTACTTGACAAAAAGGGGCAAAATGTAGACACCTAAAATTGGTTATCCAATTTAGTGTCCCTCGTGCGCGTTTTCGTTTAGGTAACCTGGGGCACATTTATATCACCACTATCCCCTTAGGGTATTATTCAATTTGTGATTTAAACACCTATCCTAAGTTTAATTCACCCCATTATGTTTTACCTGTGAGTAATTAAATATTAACTATTTAATTACACCTTTTTACATGTATCCTAACCACTTATCTACCCCATATCTATTCTATCCATATATCCCCCCTATTTCTCCTCCTCCCAAACCAAGCAGCGGGATATTTCCCATATTTGAGGTGGAGGGATCACTCTTATCTTTCCAGAAATCACTCCTTTTGGCCATTTCGGGAGTCTGTTCCATGATCGGCGCCGACCGGTACTCGGTCGACGCCGATTTTTTGGAACAGCGCCGATTTAATATCGGTCGGCGCCGATTACAAATAGAAGCCCAGAACTCAGTTCTGGTTAGACACAGATTGTAAGAGAGACAATTAGACGGTGAGATAGACAGTGAATTAGAGAGAGAACGAGAGAGTTTTGGGCATCAAGTTTGAACATTATCTATCGAGTGAGAGTGAATCTTGTCCAAATCAATCCCTGAGAGGAGCACCGTTACTCTGCTCTTACCACATCAACATCACACGTCTCCATTGATTTTCTGGTGACTCTGTTCTTGCATCCAGCACAGGTGGAGCCTTGCCAGTATCTCTCCGGCTTCTGCAGATCCAGCAGACGTTGACGATCTTGCCTTCGTTTTTCGATTCCCAAACCTTCTCGCACTCTGTCTCGGATCGACGCCGATCTATATCAGTCGACACCGATCTGAACCAGTCGACACCGATTCTACATAATCGATGCCGATCATCCTGCAGACAGGTAAAAGGACACAGGTAACACAAATCCAGCTTTGTTTTCACAGTTCCCTATTTTCTGTTACTTTCTGTCTGCTGTTTAGATTCTGTTTATTACTTTGATCAGAAAATCTAGTCCTGTACGTACATCTTTTATCATGTATGCTTCTTTACTTAATTGAAAACATGGACTGACATCCGCCGAGGGAGCTTATCGCTTCCCAGACCCGCTTCTCGGGCAGTCCACCTAAATATCTTTTAACGTGGTCTTTTTTCTGTCAAGCATCGGTGTCTCGCAGGTTACTTGGATCTACTGTGCAGAATTGCTCGTGTGCGCCCGTCTTATCTACATCGGCTTCCTTATCCATCTACATCTTCGGATCTTGTCCATCAGGTATCAATTTCATTTGAGTTTTTCAAAGTTTTTGTGTTTAGTTTGGTACATTAACTTGGACAGGTAACAAGCGTGAAATTCTTGATCAACAATAGGTTACAATGCATGCCCACAGAATTAGAAGACATTGTTGTCTTTCTATGAATAGGTATGGCACCAGAAGGAATGAAAGCATTATAAAAGAAACAGCTTGCTATACGTGTGGCATCGTTTATGTTAATCAGTGGTGACCTTTACAAGTTAGGCAAAGATTAAGTATTATTGTTAGTGCGAAATCACAACACCCCCAAATGAGTTATGGATCTACTTTTCTAAGGCAGGGTCATTTGGTGTGATTTTCATAACATTGGATCATTCCCCAAGCTGTGGGACTTGCAAATGGGAATGATCCTCCAGAGAAGGTTGGTTCCTCTTCCTAATCCTAGCACTAAACTACTTCTAAGGAAGGAAATGTGACTATCTACTCCTAATCTAACAATTCCAAGGGACCAAGGGGGGGGGGGGGGGAGAGAGAGAGAGAGAGAGAGAGAGAGAGAGAGAGAGAGAGAGAGAGAGAGAGCATGAAAATAAAGAAATCCTACACTACAGAGGTGATAACACCGAGAAAAGGGAACGAGATATTCTATTGAGGGAGAAAGAAATAGAGAAAATGGAGATGAGGGAGGTCAGACAGAAGTGACACGGCCCAGATCTTCAAATTCACCATTAAACTCCATGAAACACAACATCCTACACCTGCAAATGTGAAATACATGCACAGAAAAACAAATCTGGAAGGGAGAGGCATAGAGAAACAACAAAATGATGCAAAGGGTTGAAGAACACCACAAAAACACGTTTTTATTGCTCTAGAAGGTGCACAGACCATTACATTTATGGAATAGAGGAAAACAAATACATTTTCCAGGTGTGGGAGAAGGTTCGCTACTCAAAAATGGCATCGAGAAACAAATTTGACAGAGTTTCTCTATGCCCAGAATGTCTCTCCTTTTCAAAATGAGAAGTGTTACAATATATAGAAAGAATAAGAGAGAGAGAGAAGAGGGAAAAAAATTGAATCCTACTTCAACCACCCTGAGATATGCATCGAATCCCACTTTGAAAGCTCAACCACTGAATATCAATGCCTTCTACAAATTCACCCACAATATGTCACTTCTGGTTTCCCAATGGATTGAATCGAATTAGATCTGGTAGTTGAAGAGATTGGATTCTACGTTAATGACCTGGAATACTCTTCTTCATTTTTACCTACTAGTTCCTGAAAAATGATTTTTAATCCTTTCATGGCGTAGAGGACGTCGAGACACTTCCAACGGTGTCAGATTCACAATATTTCGAGCCCTGAGTTGAAAGATATGCCCCTTCAAAGTTTGTATCGGGTCCGTATAGGAGGGTGGGAAAATAACTTGAAAAATGGGTCCCCTTTGATATGGGACATGTGGCAGTCAGATTAGAGAAAAAATCGGGCTCGTGGGTCTGTAATTTATCTTTTCCCCTTTTTCGTGAAATGCAAAACTCAGAAAACCTCCACGGCCCCGAAGCTCCACCTTTTGACTCTGCTTGACCATTTGCCCCTGCCTCCATTTCATCCTGAGACACGTGGAGATGCGGAACTTGTTTGAGCTTCTCTTTTTTCTCACACAGGGTCATTTAAACTTTTGCAGGCCCCGACATTCCATTGTAGAGTATCCTTGTAACCTTGTTTGTCATCCTAGAATGTGAGCTCGCGAGTCTGAGTCGTTTCCTTCATAATTTCCTTATATGCAGGAGTTGTCTTGACCAAATTTTTTGGGGGGGGTGAATTTGGGATAACAATTTGGCAACTCATAGGGACATCTGCCTGCTAGATGAAGAGACCAGTGGCCTTGGAGCATCCATTGGGCATGGAGTCAAGAATGATGGCCTGACACTGATCCTTCTTATAAAATGGACTCCCCGACTCCCTGCACTTTGCTGACCTCTGAATCTCTTAGAAACCCGCTGAAACTTGAAGTTGAACTTCACCAAAATCTAACTGAATGCACTGTGCAAGAGCAATACAACAGCACCAAAAACTATGTACAAACTGAAAATCATACATGCTCCAAATGGAACATGCAGAGTGTGTAAAAGCACTTCTTCTGCTGAAAACAAACCTACCTACTCTACTCTAACCAAGAGCAAAGGGAACTCAAACAAAACCTACAACTGGAAGGGAGAAATAGCTTCCCTTCCTCAAAAATGGTAGCCATGCAACTGATTTGGCACTGAACATGGCTGGTTGGATGAGTGAAAAACTAACTACAAGTTGTTCTTCCACCCAAATCACCAAAGTATCAACTGAAGACAAAACCAATACCTCTTTTAGTTTCTCTGCATTTGGATTGAAGAGGTATGACAGCTGATCCTTGGTGCTTTGTAGCTCATCCTCATGCCCTGAAGTAGGCATGACTGGTTTTGGTTTCTCCTTTGGCTCCAATGAAGCCAAGTACCTAATTGGGCATGGTCTGATCCTTTGGATGTGCCCATTTCTCTGAAATTCAACTCCAAAAATGGAGTCTTCTTGTGGACCTTCTTGAGTGGATGGTGTGAGGGAGATGATGACATCCTCCTACCTTTTCTCTTCCTCCTCCTTTGAAGAACATGGAAGATCAAGATCTTCCAACCTTGGTTCCAGAGGGCCATTGTGAGATGCAGGTTGTTGTCCTTGGATGTTCTCCTTCATGGCAGCATGTTCATGTGCTTGGAAGGTTGAAGATGGAGGAAAAAATGATGTTATCTCCTCAGGCTCCTCTTCATTAAAGCAATCTTCCAAGTCTGACAGGAAGTCTGCCTCCTTGTTGTCCTATTGCATGTGCTCTACCTCCTCCATGGTGCCTTCCTGATCTACAACTTGATCACCATGGCTCCCTTCACTTTCAAACATGAAGTTTGAAAGATCAAACTCTTCTTCAACATCAGAGCTTGAAGGGGATGAAGTGGGAGGAAGAACTGAAGGTTCTTCTGTAGCCTGCTCCACACTCGGGGCCTCTAAAACTGTATGGTCCTCCTCCTCTACTGCAAATTCAAACTCATCCACCACTAGTTCTTCAACCTTGACCTCCTCTATTGTCTTGACCATCAAGGGGATCTTTGTAAACCCAAATTTAGCAGCCCAACTCATCAGATTGTCTGTTATTTCTTTTCTGTTGGGCTCCTCTTCTTGTTGTTCTTGATTGGATTCTTGAGTATCTTCCCAACATGGACTTGGGAAAGTAAGAGGAGTGGAAGGTTGGGGTTCAACCAGCTTTGCAATTGTTTGTGGTGGGGAGGGAGGTGGAACTTCTTGTTTGTTCGGAGGGGATGACTGTTTGGAAGGGAAAAGGGCAGAAGAACTAAAATGGGATGGTAGACTAAGGGATGGAGAAATGGATTTCACACTTGGGCAGCATACAATGGGAAGCTTGGAAATTGAAGCTCAAATTGAGATGGTGTTGCTTGAGGAGTGGAGAGAAAATTACCAAATAATGGTGTAGGATTTACCCATTGACAAGGCTGCCTGGCACCAAATTCATAGGCCTCGATCTCCTTAGTCCATTGTGCAAGTTGGGGCAGCATTTCAACCATGAAGTCTAGCTTCTCCTGAGGGCTGTAATGTCTTGGAAAAGGGCCTTCCCATGGACAAGGTTCCCTGCAACCAATCTCGAATGCCTTCATTCGTGCTATGCCCCTTGACTGAACCAAGTCAGCCTCCATTTTTTGAATCTTCTCCAGTAGACCAGCATCCTCTACATAACTATCACCATCATATGCATCCCCTTGTCCTTGATAAGCTTCATAGTCAAACTAGGTTTGACACTGCTCATATGGGTAAGCATAATGGTCCTGGATCTGATTATAATACTGATTTGGAGGAGTTGGGAAATACATTGGAGGTGGACTGTATTGTTGTAAGTGTGAGTTCCATGAAGGGAATGAAGTCATGATTGCACAACCTCATGGAATGGGAGAAAATGAAAGAGATGGAAGAATAAAATGGATGAAATGAGTGGAAATGGATGGAAAAGGTCTGCAACTCAGAGAATGGGTTTTTGACCAGATGGAGTCGCCAGATGTGCCTGAAAGTGCCTCCAAAGGCTGAAATCTTCACCAAGAGCACATTGAACCTGATGAAGTGAAGTGGTAAGGTGCTTCAGACCTATCCCACTGGGTGTGCCAAAACTGTTAGTGTGAAATCACAGCACCCCCAAATGAGTTATGGATCTACTTTTCTAAGGCAGGGTCATTTGGTGTGATTTGCATAACATTGGATCATTCCCCAAGTTGTGGGACTTACAAATGGGAATGATCCTCCAGAGAAGGTTGGTTCCTCTTCCTAATCCTAGCACTAAACTACTTCTAAGGAAGGAAATGTGACTATCTACTCCTAATCTAACAATTCCAAGGGACCAAGGAGAGAGAGAGCATGAAAATAAAGAAATCCTACACTACAGAGGTGATAGCACCAAGAAAAGGGAACGAGATATTCAAGAAATAGAGAAAATGGAGATGAGGGAGGTTAGATAGAAGTGACATGGCCCAGATCTTCAAATTCACCATTAAACTCCATGAAACACAATATCTTGCACCTGCAAATGTGAAATACATGCACAAAAAAACAAATCTGGAAGGGAGAGGCACGGAGAAACAACAAAACGATGCAAAGGGTTGGAGAACACCACAAAAACACGTTTTTATTGCTCTAGAAGGTGCATAGACCATTACATTTCTGGAATAGAGGCACAAATACATTTTCCAGGCATGGGAGAAGGTTCACTGCTCAAAAATGGCATCGAGAAACAAATTTGACAGAGTTTCTCTATGCCCAGAATGTCTCTCCTTTTCAAAATGAGAAGTGTTACAATATATAGAAAGAATAAGAGAGAGAGAGAGAGAAGAGGGAAAAAAATTGAATCCTGCTTCAACCACCCCAAGATATTCATCAAATCCCACTTTGAAATCTCAACTACTAAATATCAATTCCTTCTGTAAATTCACCCACAATATGTCGCTTCTAGTTTCCTAGTGGATTGAATCGAATCAAATCTAGTAGTTGAAGAGATTGGATTCTGCATTAATGGCCTGCAAGACTTTTCTTCATTTTTTACCTACTAGGGCCTAAAAATGATTTTTAATCCTTTCATGGCATAGAGGACATCAAGACACTTCCAACGGTGTCAGATTCACAATATTTCGAGCCCTAAGTTGAAAGATATGCCCCTTCAAAGTTTGTATCGCGTCTGTACATGAGGGCAGGAAAACAGCTTGAAAAATGGGTCCCCTTTGATATGGGACACATGGCAGTCAGATTAGAGAAAAAATCAGGCTCGCGGGTCTGTAATTTATCTTTTCCCCTTTTTTTGAAATGCAAAACTCAAAAAACCCCCGTGGCCTCGAAGCTCCGCCTTTTGACTCTGCTTGACCATTTTCCCCTGCCTCTGTTTCATCCTGAGACACATGGAGATGTGGTGCTTGTTTGAGCTTCTCTTTTTTCTCACACAGGGTTGTTTAAACTTTTGCAGGCCCCGCCATTCCATTGTAGAGTCTCCCTGCAACCTTGTTTGTCATCCTGGAATGTGAGCTCACGGGTTTGAGTCGTTTCCTTCATAATTTCCTTATGTGCAGGAGTTGTCTTGACCAAATTTGTCAAGGGGTGAATTTTGGATAACAATTATGTCATTGTGTATTAGAGCATGAGCACGAATATATTATGGAAGAAGCTCATGGTGGTATTGTAGGAGGCCCTTATGCAGGTGATGTGACTGCTCGAAGGATCCTACTTGTTGGATTATGGTGGGAGACATTGTATAAGGACTGTAAATAATATTGTAAGGCATGTGATCATTGTCAGTGCTTAGGAAAGCCAGGGAAAATAGATGAGATGCCTTTAAGACCAATTACTAGTGTCGAACCGTTCGAGAAATGGGCCATTGACTTTGTAGGATCTATTTCACCAAAAATGGGCCATTGACTTTGTAGGACCTATTTCACCAGTCATGCCCAGGACTAGATCGCGCTATATCATTACTTGCATAGATTATCTCACACGGTGGGTAGAAGAAGCACCTATGAAGGATTGTACAACAGCTACAATAGCTAGGTTTCTATGGGAGAATGTTCTTACAAGATATGGATATCCTTTAAGCTTGACAAGTGATAGGGGTACACACTTTTTGAATGAGACAATCAAGATCCTATTAGATGAGTTTATGGTTGCACACCATAAAACTATACCCTATCATGCTCAGGAAAATGGAACCGCTGAGGATTTCAACAAGATTTTGAACCAGACTTTGAAAAAATTGATGCTGGAAGAAAGGATTGGGATGACAAAGTGTTAGTTGCTCTTTGGGCATATAGAACAACTTACAAGAGATTAAACAAAGCCACACCATTTCAGTTGGTGTTTGGCACAGAATGCATTCTCCCTATAGAATTTATGTTGCCTACTTTGCGCATTGCATGCGCTAGAGGTCTAGCTGATGAACAAGCTTTAGAAGAGTGTACCGAGAAGATGATTCAACTGGATGAGCAACGAGCCATAGCACAATGGAGTCAGAAGTAGGAAAAGGCCAGGTAGAAAGCATGGCATGATAGAATCATAAGGGATAAGATGTTTGAGATTGGACAAATGGTACTTCTTTATGACTCAAATTTCTTACGCCATCCAAGAAAGTTCAAAGTACTTTGGTTGGGGTTGTATGTCATCACTTATATACTTGAATCGGGTGCTTGTTAGTTAACAACACTTGATGGAACACGGCTACCCGGTTACTTTAACAGGAGTAGCCTGAAGCCCTATTATAAATAAGTCTTCTTGGTGTCTGTAATAAGGCAGTATTGTCATTTAGATTAGGTTCTAATTTCTGTATTTCCTTAATGTATTTCCTTCATTGTCGCTATGCTTTGTCAATTTAGTTGTTGTTATTTTGTAATAAGCACACTTGCGTGCATGAAGCTAATTACTATGTGAAGAATGTTTATGCGCAGAGGATTGCACATACCTTTAGTGTGGGGTGGTTGTAGTTATCCAAGTAAAAAATTATGGGAATTGGAAGTTGAAAGGAATAAGCTGCTATGGGTGTGATTTAAGTTCAAAAGAAGACTGCTTCTCAAAAGTGACCAAGGATGGAGATGAATGAAAGAATAGTATAATGCGAGGTAAGCAGGAGGCCATGATAACTACCAAGAGAAGGTATAGTGATGAGGTACTCAAGCGCAAGGGAGCGTGCTGAAGAGAATTTTGTGACCAGAGGGTAAGAAGGCACACTAGAAGGTTATAGATGGGGCGTGAAGATGTATCGTGTGGAACTAATGAATTTAGTCAATGAATGAGGGGATATTTGGTAGGTGAAGGAGAAATAAATGCATCAAAATTTAAAAAAAAATATAAGGATGGAATACGGATTCATTTTTACCGTTGCGACTAAGAGTATTTGAGGAAAGAGCCAAGTGCGAAGAGCTGAGTGATCGAGTTAAGGTGCAAAGGATGCGAAACCAAGTGTGAAAACTAGATATGTACAAAAATAATCTTGCGTCCCTGGTGGTGAAGGGTTTGAGTGCAAGAAGGGAGACATAAAGGAGTTAGGACACAACATTTCCACCTAGAGCATGATTGAATCGAGCTAGGGTTTGATTCACAAAGTTGCAGAGTTAAAGAGGAGACGTTTGGAAGGTAAAAATGGCAGCTAAGAAGGCATCTGTAACAGTAGCAAAAGGAAAGAAGAAGGTGGTTGTCGAGGAGAAAGAGATTGCACCCGAAAGTGATTTTTCAGAAATTCAATATCTAGGAGTCATCGTCAGCCAGGAATGGGATTCACCCATCCAAAAGAGCAAAGTAAGTGAATACAATCATAGGACATCAGAGAACAAGAAGGAGCTCGATTCCTTGCTTACTGCTAGGACAAACAAGTGTACGGAGGATGACATGCTAGTTTATGATGATGCAGACAAGAAGCTTCTGAAGAGAATTGGGGTCTAGTAATTATATGAGATTATATATTTCAGGAAGTATGAGCCCTTGTATCAGTGGCTCATGAGTAGAGTGCACGAGGACTTCTTCTACTTTGTAGGACGCAGAGTTATAATCACATCTGTGCTTATCTCATCAGTTACAGGTTTGAAGGCCATAGGAGAGGACATAAAGAGTGATCTCACTGATAAATCCACAATCTTAAAGACCAGACAGGAGTTGGGGTACCTTAAGGGTCTGCGCGGTATGGATATAGACAAATTAAATAATTGTCTAGTTGTGCAAGCAACAGCACACCTTGTTACAAAGTTGAATGATCAGGAGCAGTGGTCACAGGTAAATACTATGTGGTTACACATTGTGCACAAGATGTCAGAAGGGGAAATCTACAACATTACAGGCTATATTGCAGAACAAATAGTCAAGGAAGCATGCACAGGAGGGAATATCAGCTTTGGGGTTGTTCTACTATCATTGGTATTCATGGAGATTGGAGTACCAGACGGACCAAAGGAAAAAGTATGGGAATACCCCATGGAGAACAAGTCACCAACTGAGAGGTTCAGCAAGTACCTATGTAAAGTGGCCATGAAAGATGATGTAAAGCAAAGGGAAGAGAAATGGTATAATAGGCTCCATGTGGCATTTGGGGAAGAGTGGCGCCTCCCAAAGGACCTACCATCAGTAGTAGGAAAAAAATTCCAGTTTGCTGTATATCAGCATTTATGTACCACGTGCTTCCCAATGAAGAATGGAGTCTGGAGCCCTTGGTGTAAATTGCCTTGCACATTCACTACAAGGTATTTCCAAGCATCTATTCACAGATTGACAGATATGTGCTGACTTGTATTCAATGCAGATAAGGTAGAATACAACTACCATACGCTGAGAAAGAAGTATGTGTATCCTGGAAGAAGTGCTTATACTGAGAGGATCATTTTGGAGGTGTTGAATATCAAGCCAATAATTTTGGCTATAACAGATGTAGGGGCAACATTGGTGTATCTCCAGCTGAAGCCAAAGATGGAGAATAACAAGTATGTGGAAGGTGAGTTCACACTTCCAACACCACCAAAGGGAAAACATACAATGGATAACATCCCAGTGCCTAAGCCCACATAGCCAATTGAAGTGGAGGAGGAGGAGGAGGAGGAGCACAAAGATAGTGGTGGTTTGGAGCATAGAGGTAGGAGACATCCTGCAAATGATGGTGGAGATGAGCACACCACTACACCACCTCAGCCACAAGAGGGGGATTATGAGGACTTGAATTCAGTCCAAGGGGAGCACAGGTTTAAGAGGGTGTTTACGAGAACAAGGACCCAAGGTGCTACTCCAACCATGGTGCACAGATCACCCATACTCTCTCCACAAAAGGAGGCAACCATGTAAAGGAGGAAACTAAATTTAAATGAGGAGATAGAAGAGTCAGAGGAAAGCGTGCCTAATTCTCCTACACTTCTAGAGAACACAGAAGAATAGGGTGAGGAATCAAAGGAAAAAGAATAGGACAAGAAAATACCATAGCGGAGACAGCTACAAAGAATGTTCAGGACATGGAGACACAAGTACCAAATTTGGAAGCTAAAGTTCCTAAGTGGCAACGGTCTAGAAGAACAAGTGGAGAGCACATTCCATCATCCATGGGGTATGCAAAGGATGCACGGGAAAAATTATCTGTGCCCACTTCCAGAGCACGATAGCACAGAAGGATTTATTTGACTGGGAGCTAATGGATGAGGATATGGCGACTGTGTGCACTCGAAAGCAACTATCATGGTCAATGCACACCCACATGGATGAGCCTGACTTTGATGTATGTGAAGAGTCATGTGTTTTGAGATGGATGAAGAAGGCACCCCAAGTTAGACACATGACGGTAAAGCCTATTGTCATGTCAGATGAGCATGTCAGCAACGCATTGGTGAAGGTTTCTGCTAAAGTTACTAGAAGAAACATGGACAAAGCTACAACAATCAGAGCATTGTGGGACGAGCTAAAGACAAAGGATGCAGAGATAGCATACATAAAACAAGAGAGGGACTTTACGCAGAAGAAAAATGAATTTTTTATCAACATCGCATAGGATATTGGGGACAATGTCATCAGAGCAAGGCCACACTTGGAAGCCAAGGTACCACAAACATTTCCTTCAATGATACACTATGTAGGAAAGTTGGTGGACTTGGTACTTGAAAATGAACCTCTGCACCTGTCAGCGCCAAGAAGCTCAGATCAAGATGAAGAATGAGAGAAAGCATCAGTGATGCGAAAGAATGCATCTTATGAAGGGTTGTTGTAAACTTTACAGGAAGTATTGAAGAAAGAAGACCAGGCTTTAAACATATGCACAGCTCCAAAGGAACTTATCAACATAAAGACCCTAGAAGAAAACAATGAGGTCCAAAAACCAATGAAGGATGAGACATTGGGCTGCGCAAAAATATTTTCAATGCTTAAGCAAAAGCGTGAGGCCTTGGCAGCAGTACAAGAGCCGCACCTCAGCTGGAAGAGTTTAGGAAGCTAATCACGCAAAAGATGGATATTTTAGAAGGGAGAAAGACATCAATGTCTAGCATTGTGCTGGTTTTGTAGAATGAAAAAGGAGAGATTGTGAGGGATGAGTTGGAGTCCATTATTGTGGACATCCTAGACAAAGTAGAACAAGCACTCACTGAATGGCAGGTTTTGGAGGTTGAAATAAATGAGGAGTATCTAGAGTTGATACTTCAAACTGATACAGAGGAGGTTACCTCATAACCTCATAAAAATTATTTATTTATCTATATTCTTTCATTCTTATTCTTTCCATTCTTCTATTCTTTACTTCAATTTTTGGAGATACCCATTGTCTGGACGACAATGAGATTAGTGTGGGGTAATGTTGATCAAAGAATACTTGTCAAAGATCACACAAGGAGTTTGCACAGAAGAGAAGGAAAGGATCAAGGGCACGGAAGGACAGGAAGGACGCGCGCGCGGAAGGCAAGTTCATCTTTTAAGACTTAGCCGATTTTGAGCATGAAGACCTATTTTTAGAAGATGGCATGCAGAACACACCAACGATGCAGAGACGTGCGTGTCATGCATTGTCTATCTTTGGAGGATCGGATCGAAGCATTTTACATGGAGATGAGCTAAGAATAGGATTGACACTTCAGTTAACTACAAGAGGTCTATAGATAGCACACTTGCATGTGTGGCTATGCCTGTAAATGGCGCATGGCTATCAAGAGCATGCGGCCTATTTCTGGAATAGATAAGTGGTGAAGGGAAAGTCCCCACCCTATATATGTGATTTTAGGTACATAGTAAAAATAGGATGAGTGTGATGTATGAGTGTGATGGATGTATGGAGGTATAGAGATATAGGCATATGCCTAAATTACTATAAAATATCCATGTGCGCATTGGTATAGCTTGACATTACTATAAGGAGCTTCTATATTTATTAATAGATGGAAGATATTAGTTGAATCTAAGTGTCATTCTGTGTGTAATTGAGTAGTGCATATTATTGATTCAATTGTGATTATTGTTTAAAATTGTTTTTTCATAGATCTGAGGGTAGCATGCATTGTAGAATGATGGATTAGTTATGAATTTATATGTTTCTTCCTTCATCATGCTAACATCCTACTACAACAACTCTAAAGAGGGACCTGGTACCCTTGTGTGCTTCGGTTGAGTGCTCAGTTAAGGCTAAGTGATGTGCCAGCATGACTAGGGTGTTATCTAATAAATTCTAGGTTGCATCATTATTCCCTTAGTTTAATTTCACGATTAACAACTAAAAGGTCGACCCATAAGAAAACAAGATAACCAAAAGATAAAAGAGGCCCAAAAGGATCAAGTAAAGTAAAAAGAGTTTGGGGTGAACAGAGGGGAAGAGGGCACCCGGGTTCTGGCGTCTTAACTAGGCACTAGTGTCCAAATTCATAAAAGATAAAGCAATAAAGTATCGACTGGGATGTAGTGTGTAAGAGGCCAAAAATAAGACATGAAACACAAACAAAAGGTAAAAGATAGTTTTCAAATGATAGTTTTCTCTCTTAGGAATCATATTAATAGTAGTATGTGATTAGGACCTAGAAATGTGCCCAAAGTGTGTGATTTAGTGTCTAAATTTACCCCCACTTTATGTTGTTGAGTGAGTACTCAATAACATAAAGTAGATAAGAGATGCGTACCTGATAATCATGTAGATCTTGATGGAAAAACGGTGTCAAGGAAACAAGAAAAGCATGCAGTGATAAGAAATAAGCATGGAAGTTAGGCTAGGAAAGAGGAAGTGACCATAGGGGTGAAAAGTGTAGGTGTTATGTTGCATTGTACCTGTTGTCATTTTTTTTCTTGTGTTTTACTGATGTGGTGTTGTGTCTTGTTGGGTATTAAAGATAGACCTAAAAAAGAAGAGAAGAAGAGTATTCGAAATCGTGCATATGAAAAATTTGATCCAAGTATGAAAAAAGTATGTAAAAATGTGAAAAGGAACACGTGCACCTGATCCGTCATGAGTGAAAGGGATACAAAGTGTCCTAAAAATGTTGTAGAAGAATGGGTTTTTTGGGCAATCTCACGCCACAACAGAAGATGTGTTGGGGAGAAAGGTTTAGTGTTATTCTCCAATCCTAACTACTTCACAATGATTTATACACCACCGCAGATGGTGTGATCCTACTTTGTTCCAATTCGATCTATTTCGATTCAACACAAATAAACAAAAGGATATAGCATGCATGATGATTGCTTGAGGATTATTTCTGTTATGTGAAAACCGCTATGTAAACTGTTGAAAATTGTGATGATCTGAAAAAGTGACTATAACTTCCCCCTGGCCATAGGAGCCCAAGAAGGATTAAAAGCACCTAGATGCTAGTGTTTGGAGCTGGGTGTTAGCGTGTGTTTTGAACTGAAGAACCATGTTAGATTTTGAGTCTTTTTTGTAACTGAAGATTGTTAAGTTCTTGTACTATGCAGGTCTGAAATGTGAATGTGTATTATTGAATGGGGTGAGTGATTCACCCAATGTATGCCCCCTCTTTTGTGGTGCATATGACTTCGCTAGGAGAATACGACCCAAAAGAGGAGATGAATACTGATCTAAAAATGTGTATCTATAGGGGGAAGGGAAATTTTCATGGTAGCAACCAAGACACGTGCAAAAAAAGTGGTTGATAACATGTGTTAGTGCAAACAACACAAATATGCATATAGAAAACAATGTGTAAACTAGCAAACAAGTAGACAATGTAGACCACAAAAATAATAAAGGGGAAAAATCTTGATGATGTTATTGAAGGCTTTAGACCGTGTTTTTCCATTAACATGTGTGTAGGCCATCAGACCTACTATCACCAACGTGCAATCAGGATATGAGGGAAAATAAGGTGTTCTTCTGAGTAGTGTGTGCAAAGGAAAAAGTATTAATCAATAATTTTTAGGCATATTGGTGGCCTTACTTCCAAGAGTAAGCCCACTAACTTCTCAAAATGGGGTTTCCATATTTAATAAACATTGGATTTGGGTCACCATGGTTTATACCTCTCCTTTTTGGATCTTCTTACCCTCATAAAATTTTTTAGTTAAGAATTGAAGTGTTGGTGTTTAAAACATGTGGTGGCTTGCCTTGTAGCAGAACCATTGGCTTAGGAGGATGCAGGCACCACAACCAACAATTTAATGGATTTTCTTTTTTATGTCTAGTAGTATAACTTAAGAATGAAAAAAAATTATTCTCATTTGTCCTTCATCGATGCTTGAATTCTATGATAAGAAGAAAGATGCCTCAATGGGAGATGAGAGGAAATTACCTTGTGCTACCCAACACTTCGAGGAGAGGTGATTAATAGAAAAAAAAAAAAAAAAAAAAAAAAATTTTGGGGGGGGGGGGGGGGGGGGGGGGGGGATTTTTGAGCTTTGTCGATTACTTGAAATTTAATAAGGAAATTAGAGTTGGGTTTAACATAATGTACATGAAATGTAGTTCCTTATCACCATATTCTTTATTTGTCAAATATTTGAGTTGGTCGTTTTAATTCAGACTTTTCCAGTTCAATATTTTTCTATATCCTCACTAAATCCAAAACAACTAACTTTGGTAATGGGTATTTGATGTTTTAATTCTATTATAATATAGTGTCTTGATTGGGAGAGAATTTCATATTGCTACGAGAAGAACATACCTATTACCAACAAATATAAATTTTCCCTATATGTTTATTTTTTTAATAAAAAATCAGTAATTTGTAAGGGTCGCCAAATGGTTTCTACCTCTCCTTTCTAGATCCCCTTACCCTCATAAATTTGTTTTTTTAAGAATTTGAATTGTTGGTGTTTAGAACATGTGGTGGCATACATTGTAGTAGAAGAATTGGCTTTGGAGGATACAGGCACCACAACCAATAAGTTAATGGATATTTTGTTGTATGTCTAGTAGTATAACTTAAAAATGAAAATTTTGGATTCTCATTTGTCCTTCATCGATGCTTGAGTTCTCTGATAAGAATAAATACGCCTCTAGGGGAGAAGAGAGGACATTACTCTGTGTTACCCAACACACTGAGAAGAGGTGATTAATAGAAAACAATTTTTTGGGGATTTTTTACTTTTTTTTATTTGTGTACTTTTAATAAGGAAATTAGATTTGGGTTTAACATAATGTACTTTTTGTATATCCTGACTAAATCCAAAAAAACTAACTTTGGTAATGGGTATTTGATATTTTAATTCTAGTATAATATAATGTCCTGACTAGGAAAGCATTTCATATTGTTGCAAGAGGAACATACCTATAACCAACAAATATAATGTTTCCCTATATGTTTAATGTTTTTAAAAAATTAGCAATTGGAAAATTTTCAAACAATTATCCATCAATTAAGATATAAAATTCACATGAAGTTCTTGAAATTGTGTTAGTATTTTGTTTTGCAAGCTTTAGGTGGAATACTGCTAAGTATTCTTGGTGGGATTTTTCTATTTGTTTGTTTTTCACACAAATATGTTTACTACAATTGTCCTCACTAGTTGTTGGAATTTCATTCATGCACATAATATTGGTTCAAAACTATGTGGGCAATATTAAGTTAATTGGAGTTTATGCAACATTTATGAAATTGGAGTTTCTATCATAACATCTAATTGTAAACAAACATTCTCAAGGTTGCATGGTTTTAAGTACATGGTGTTTATTTTTTACAATCTTTAGACTAGATTCATAAATATGACAATGTTTGGCTTAATGTGTTGTTATTTTGTTCATAATTCATTCCCAAACAAAACATATCTTCAACTTTCCAAATTATTATATATAATTTTTTAAGCTGTAATTTTCTCATCTATGATATTGCATGTGTCAAATTTTAATTTATTTTATAATTTAACTTTGACTCTAATTTTGTAGATAACACTTGAATTCATTGAAAGACCACTATTTCTTCTATTCATTCTTGAATATTAGTTTGTTTGGCCTTTTAACCTATTGAAAAAGGAGAACATGGTTATTTATACATGTTTTTTTCTTGTAGGATCACTAATCAAACGTCTAAAATGTGGTAATATTGGTTTTATACCCCATATATTTGTTAAGTAATCGTCTTAAACATATAGCTTTTGATAAGTTGTGGCTTGACTGCAATAATCCTTAAATAAGTGGATGTGTCAATGTTCATTTGAGTCATTATTCATGCTTATACGCTTTCATCCCATTTGACGAGGTCCTTAGATATGATAATATAATCTTAGTGTCAAAATTTATTTTTTATTTTTAAGGGATATTGTTTGAATATGTATGCTCTGATTTTACTCTATAGTGAGGCTTTTTTTAGATTTCACATTAGGTTTTTTTTATTTATGTCATTCAATACAATATTTAGACTGTGATGTTAGATGTGTTTGCTTGTGATATAATGAATTGGTCACCATTATTCAACTTGTGTCACATGCCTCATCACTGTTGTCATAGAATTTATGACAATATTTAAATTGCAATCCCTATTTC
This sequence comes from Taxus chinensis, assembly GCA_019776745.2. NCBI lineage: Eukaryota > Viridiplantae > Streptophyta > Pinopsida > Cupressales > Taxaceae > Taxus > Taxus chinensis. The sequence continues at coordinate 104,382,072 of CM034156.1, forward strand.
AATATTTTTTTATTAGTAGCAATATATTGTGTATATATGCATGAGATCTTACATTCATACCTCATAAAAAATTAATATAATATGGTATATTTTGACAAGTGAATAAGAGGTAAGAAATGATTAGGTTTAATTCTATCTTAGATTTGATTTACTTGGTAAATATATAGGAAAAAGGAGCAAGAACATTCAAAAAAAATTGTGTTTGAATCATTTGATTAGGGTTAGATTTTCTATATATTGACAACTTTTAGGTTTTTTAAAATGGCATGTGACTATATAGGAGAAGTTAAATTTAGTGCACCCATTTGGTTGTAAAGAAAAAGTGGGATTACTTTAAATAATTTCCCATAACAGCCCTATGGAGGTTAAATGAATCTTACATGATCAAGGTGTGTCCGAGAGAGTTTGAAACAATCCTTCCAAAATCCATTTTCATACATATCTTGTAGTCATGGGATTTCATGGAAACACATGTTTTTTGAAACATTTTATTGAACAATGAATTTGTTTAAAAGTTTTGAAGGCCCTTTCAAAAAATTTATATTGTGCATATCCTTCAAAAATTGCAATTTATGAGACAGTTTCTTCGAGGAATTTTGTTGGAAATTTCACATGCCTTAGCTATGCTTCTACATTCCTTAAATGTTAATATGGGACTTGAAAGTATATTGAAACGGGTTGGGAAGAGGTTAAAATACATTGTGGAGTTTGGATTTATAACTATTGTAAACACCCTAATTTCACATATGTCTTAAATCAATTAATTACCCTACCTCAATTCCCACAAAAATGCACTCTGAATTAATCAAATATAATTTGATTAATTATCCCTTTCAAATCTAAAAATAACCTAATCCTTACCACATGTCATTGTTCTCCATGTTTTTCTACTATTGAATTAAAAATTAAAAATCAAATCCTCACCCACTCTTCGTGGTCCCACTCACCTAAAATCCTCCACTCATGAATTAAAAAATCTAATTCAAATCCTCACCCATTCTTCGTGGTCCCCACTCACCTAATATTTCCCACATTTTCAAACCATGATTACTTAAATTACTCGAAGTTAATCACTTCCCTAGGCTATAAATATAGCCTTACCCCTAACCTCTAGGATACGGAGCATAAGCTTGAATACCCTATCTAAGTTCTTGCATCCTTTGAGAAAAGAACATCCATCCACCTCGTCCTAATGCCCAAATAGCCTCATCTTGAAGCACCCCAAATCCATAATCCTTTTATCCATTTGGTGCAAAGTAATTAGATCTTGTTGTAAGAAGGCCTTGCTCTGTTTCGAGAAAAGCACCTACATATCATGCAATCAAGGCTCATCCATGTTTCCTTTCCCATTCTTAGGTTTGCTACAGAATCGCGAAGGAGGATGTATTATTGTTAGTGTTTTACTTTCTTGTTAGCAATGTATTTTTCCTAGCTCACAACTATCAATAGAATTTTTTGAAATTTACCGATGCCTTTTCAAATGAATATTTTTTGTGTATATTTTGAAATCATTGCTTTCCTTGATTCATTTCTCACACATTTTCAAATAAACATTCTCAATATCCATGAGCTCTATTCCCAAAAATCTCTTATCATCCTATCAGTGTGACCATTGTACCTCTTCATCCAATTTTTAGTTGTGCCGAAAGGCATTTCACAGTGAGAAACTTGCCCCCCTCTGACAATGTCAGTGCGCACACTAAAATATTAGTTGTTCATTTTCTAGACCGTGTCGACATCTTCTGATGAATAGGATCCGTTGATTTTTTCATAACAAATATTTTCAACCATGCATTGTCATCATCGCTAGTTCAGCAGCACAACTTTGGTGTGTTGTCACTCGTCCACACGAATTGAAAATCTTCAAGAGGATATGGAAGACGTAGATCCAAATCCAAATATTCATTTGAAGTTGTTTGAAGCCATTTATCAGCTGCGTATGTGAACCTAATCTTTCTATTGGTTGAAATTATCGGCATCGCATGTCCATAACTAGTGGTTTCTGAGAAAGGCATTTTATGTGAAGCAAAAAGCATGTAGAACCACCAGAAGACTATAATATAAGAAGCATGAGAAAAGACAACAATAAAGTGGTGTTAGATGTGTAGTAAGTACATTGATTAGGGGATCAATGTCAGTTTTAAATTTTCCCTAAACTTCCCTAAACCATTAAAATGTAGTATAACCTTTATAGAGCTTTCTGACGACTATAAGAACGTGAAAAACAGACACTCAGAGCTCCAGATACGTCTAGTCAAAGTTGGTCAAAGTTTTATCATCATGTGGTCAAAATTGGTCAAAGTGTAAAATTAATTGTCTTGTAATCTCAAAAAATCACTTCTATTACATATAGTTTTTCATGATATTTTTGATGCATTTTCAACGGACCAAATCCGATTTCGTATGCGAAAGATATGGTCAGTTAAAGTTCGGGTCAAACTTGCGAGAAAAAATGATGTGGCAAAAGGTGAACCAATCACATGCTGACATGTGGCACCACTCTATTTGAGCACGTGGACCTCTAATTTTGGTATAAAAATTCTATGCGTAGCTATTCCACATGAAAATAGAACGGTTTAGCTTTATTAAAAGGGTTGGATAAAATTATCTCTCGTGGACTATGGGATTGATTCATATATAAGGATAAAAGATTTACATTTGCTATTTATAGTGGATAATGAAATAAAAGGGATTCAAACCCTTGACATGTGCTAGAATATTATGTAGAATTACCAACCTGTCACCTTTGGAGAAGTGGTATAGAAGGAGCTCGCAGGGTTTTGTAGAAGAAAAGTGGCAGGTCTGTGAGAGGGGTAGAATAGATCTACTTGTAGAAAACCATATTTTTGAGGCACTTCCACTCAAAACTAGATCTCGAGTTATGCATGAAAGTTGTTCATAATTCTGAGATATTTCCAGAAATGTAACTTTTGTTACATTAAGTTTTGTACATTTTCCTATGTATGTGATTTTCCATCTCAGTTTTACAGAACGGGCACGACGAGCAAACAAAGATCTAATTTTTCCAAGCACATTTGGTCCGAACCAGGCCATGGAGTAAAGAGAGAATTTGTTCATATTTTTATAAGATTTCCGTATTTAAAAAAAAAATCATGTAGTTTTTATAAATCTCCAATTTTAGGTGTTTTTCAGTCGCATTTGCAAGGGGATCACACTGTGGAAGCACTGTAGGAGCCATGGATTATTTTGGGAACAGTTTTTGGTAAATTCCAGTTTCCAATATCTTTGATAAGATCATATGAAGGTTTTGATCTATTTAGACATTATTGAAGGTTTATTATACTTCATAGATCGATTCTCTTTTTGAGAATTCGAAGACGTAGCCTTCGGGTGAATTCCGTTAACAATCTTGTTGTGTGGATTTTATTTCAGTTTGTGAATCTTTTGATCACATAAAAAAGTAGTTAATTGGATTAACTAATTGATTTTGTGAAGCTAAAATTTAACTGGTAATTGGATTTTAGGAACATTTCAGTATCCATAACCCACAACAGAATCTGAATACACTTATCAAATTTGGTTTCAAGAATTCAGTTTGAGTGTTTGATTTGAATTCAACTTGTGAATTTTAAAATGGATTTGTACTAAGATTCATTTTATTCACTTAATTTGAAAAAAAAAAAATTGTTTATTTGGAAGAGTTTAAGGATTCAGAATACAAGAGCTCCCAAAATTGGCTTAATACTCTTAATTAGTTGTCAAGTTTTAAATCTGGAAATTTTCTGAGTACTTTTGAAAAATTTAAGTACCATTTTCGGATCAAGTTTGGTATCAGAGCAGTTAGAGTGTCAGATTAGCTTCTAATTGTGTTTGAAAATTTGGCTTTAGTTTCAGTATTGGTTTCAGTTTTTATTTATGCAAAAAAATTGGGCTTGTTAATCTTCTTTCGCAGTGTGTAGTTTAGGAGTTACAGGTTGTTTGCAGGAAATAGGGAATCATGGGAAAGTCATCCAAACAAGAGCAACTAGATGAGCTTGAAGTCATAAACCGTCAACTCTAGGAAGATAATTATTTCTTGAGAGCCAATTTCTATTCCTTAGAAGAGGAAATAGTACGGTTAAAATCTGAAACACAATCCTCTACAACCAAGAAAGAGGAGTATGTCAATGAGATGCTTGCACAGAGCAAGAATTTGATGGGTTTTGTCAAATATTTACAGGAAGAAATACTGACCAAGGATGCCCTCTTGGTAAAGTTGCAACAAGGTGAACAAAATAAGGAAATTCCTTCCAAATCAAATGCAGGTACTGTGACAGAATGCACTGTAATTTGTTCAAATTTTAATTATTCCTCTCATTCAGTTTTAGATATTCCTTTGGGTCAGTTTAAAAAACACACTAAGGGAATTGGATCTAAACTAATGGTTAAGATGGGGTTTAATGAAAAGGTCCCTAGTAAAAATGGACAAGGTGATGCTAACCCAATACAGGTACAGGATCACCCTCAGTTTGCAAGTTTGGGTTATTCCAATGTGAAAATGGAAATTGGAGAAAGTTCTGAAGCAGCTGAAGAAAGACAAGCTTCTACCAGCCAAGGATCTACGCCACTAGAATTGCAAGATTCTGCCATCAAGAGGAATAATAAAAGGTGTAAGAAAAAAGGTAAATGAGGTAATGAAATTCCACCTCCTCCCACTTACACTAAAAATAGCACTAAGGGGAAAATGAATCCTAAAAATTCTAAAACTCTCTTTCAATCTGAACAATATAGCTTTGGTAGACAGAAGTATGTGTTTCCTTGCACATTTTGTGAGGGTACTAATCATTCTGAAGCATATTGATGGAAGATGAAAACTATGTTAAATAATTTAATGCCTTTTGTGAATGATGAGGCATGTGTTAAAACCCAATCTCACCCCAATGAGGTGAGAAAAGGCAAAAAGGTTATCTCTCCACAATAGAGGAAAAAATTGGGTAACTTTCCTAAAAACAAGGACATACAATTTTGTACCCATCGTAATAAGAACGGACATGACATTGTAAAATGTTGGAAAATGCATCTAGTGCAAAAATGGAAAGTTGTTGGGAAACCAACAAAACTAAGTTCAACTCATGCAACCCAAATTTGTACTAAGGAAGTAAAACCGCCTAAACAGGAAAATGTTATTAAAAGGGCTAGTAAAATGTTCTTTAGTTTTATGTTTGCATAACATTGATTGTTGATATCATGCAGACTTTTTCAGAGCTATAGGGATTCCTGATGTTTTTTGAAAGGATTTTTTGCTATGTATATATTCATCTATGAAATTTTTATGGAAGTCACCTGTAGAGAAATTGAGTGACATGTTTAAAATACTCAAGTTATTTTCTCATGGTCAAGGTAGACAAATTCCATTTCTGATAGCAGTATGTAAGGATATGGGCATCATTAGAATGTCTAATTTTGAAACATGTAGTTTTATAATGTTTTCATTTGTGCAAATTTATGGATGCTTATAAGACCCATTCGAGCACCTGTTTGATATTGTAATAAATAGACAAATTTGTTGTATCCACATGTTTTATTTGCACTAATTTTTAAGACCCTCATTTTGGGAAAATTTAATTTTTATAACTATCAGATGTTGTTACAATTAGGGTGTAAATTTATTACACTAAAAAATTGGTTTGCAAAGTTTCACGAGGTGATCATTTTGCAGATTATAACAGTTCACCAATTTGGGTAGGCATAAAGTTTGTTATCTATCCTTTTACAGTTCAGTGTATGGATAGAATTGGCATATTCATGTTTTTTACTATATTTATTCTTGGGTGTTGATAGTCTAATTTATTCTGGATAGTGAATATTTTCATGTTGTTACAGTTTCAGATGGACAGTGGGCACTAGCCTAATTGTGGGCAGTTTAGATGTCTGGTATATTGATCTGTGTTACGGAATTGTACTTTTTTGTAATATGTCATATCACAAAGTGGTAATTGAACACTCGCTTAATTAGGTGTTATTATCTGGTAATTTATTTGTGATGGCATTACAGTGGGGTATGATAGTTCACATTTGTGTGTAGAGTTGACAGGGTTTTAGCATTTCAATTGAACACTAGCTTAATTAGGTGTTATTATCTGATTGGTTATGTAATTAGCTAACCAACTATTTGTTTTTCATTAACCTTTGATTCTATTTCTAGTTCTTGTATGTGTTTGTGCAATGCAAGAAGACATAACATGTTTTGTGGGCTAATACACAATTTTTTGTGGATAAAAAGCCTTCTCAGTAGGGAGGAGTGATCAAGGGATCAATTCCAGTGTCAAATATTTTCTAAACTTCCCTAAACTATTGAAATGCAATATAGCCTTCAGATATCTTTCCGACGACTATAATAACGTGAAACATGGACACTCTAAGCTCTAGATATGTCTGGTCAAAGTTGGTCAACGTGTGGTCAAAGTGGAAAATTAATTATCTTGGAATCTCAAAAAATCACTTCTATTTCATAGATTTTTTTTTTAATCTTTCCAACGCATTTTAAACGGACCAAATCCGAGTCCGTATGTGAAAGATATGGTCACTCAAAGTTTGAGTCAAACTTGTAGGAAAAAGTGATGTGGCAAAAGGTGAACTAATCACATGTTGAGACGTGGCACCACTCCATTTGAGCATCTAAACCTATAATTTTTGTATCGAAATTCTATGTGTAGTTATTCGACATGAAAATAGGATGGTTAAGCCTTATTAAAAGGCTTGGATAAAATTATCTCCCGTGGATTATGGGATTAATTCCCATATAAGGATAAAAGATTTCCATTTTCTATTTATAGTGGATAATGCAATCAAAGGGATTCACACCCTTGACCTGTGCCAAATGAGTAGGTAGACTTACCAACTCGCCACCTTTGGAGAAGTGGTATAAAAGTAGCTCGCAAGGTTTTGTAGAAGAAAAGTGACAGGTTTGTGAGAGGGTACAATAGACTTACTTGCATAAAACCTAATTTTTGAGGCACTTCCACTCAAAACCAGATCTCAAGTTATATATGAAAGTTGCTCATAATTCCAAGACCTTTCCATAAATATAAATTTTGTTACATTAAGTACTATATATTTTCCTTTGTAGGTGATTTTCCATCACAATTTTATAGAACGGACACGAGGAGTAGACAGAGATCTAATTTTTCCAAGCACTTTTGGTCCGAACTAGGCCATGGATTAAAGAGGGAAGTTGTTAATATTTTTATATGATTTCCAAATCTTTTTTTCATGTATTTTTTATAAATATCCAGTTTTAGGTGTTTTTCAGTCGCATTTACAAGGGGATCACACTGTGGAAGCACTGTAGGAGCCATGGATCATTTGGGAAACAATTTCTGGTAAATTACAGGGTTTCCAATATCTTTGATCGGCTCATATGCATGTTTTGATCTGTTTAAACATTATTTAAGGGTTATTTTACTTCATTGGTAGTTTAATAGATCGATTCTCTTTTTGAGAATCCAGAGACGTAGCCTTCGGGTGGATTCCGTTAACAATCTTGTTGTGTGCATTTTATTTCATTTTGTGAAGCTTTTGATCAGATAAAAAAATAGTTAATTGGATTAACTAATTGATTTTGTGAATCTAACACTTAACTGGTAATTAGATTTTAGGAACATTTCAATATCCATAACTCACAACAGAATTTGAATACACTTATCAAATTTGGTTTCAAGAATTTAATTTGATTGTATGATTTGAATTCAACTTGTGAATTTTAAAATTGATTTGTACTAAGATTCAATTTATTCACTTAAGTTGAAAATAAAGGATAATTGGTTTATTTGGAAGAGTTTAAGGATTCATGATACAAGAGCTCCCAAAATTGGCTTAATACTCTTAATTAGTTGTCAAGTTTTAAATCTAAAAATTTTCTAAGTACTTTTGAAAAATTTAAGTGACATTTTTGGATCAAACATTACTAAATAATAACTTTTTCAAGGTAATAGAAAAATATCATACATATCCTAAAGTATAATAGCAAATTGTGAGTGGTCTGTGAACTTTTGTTTCCTAAATAGAGGTGTGATGTGCCTGCTCGGCCATCGACATGTCTTTTATATTTAACATTCTATCCATTCATGCATGTTATGGATTTACAGTTTCATGAATATAAATATTTACGCTACCCATAAATTTGGAATTGAGAGCATTTGTAGAGTGTCATGAGTTTGGAAAATCCTTCGTTTCTATTTCTAGAATGTATCACATTCTACCAAATAGTATTTTATATCATTTTTCAATTTCATCCCAAAATAAATTTATTTTTTATTTTGAAATATCTAATAAGAATACAAATTATCCCACACAGAGTGAGGTATATAATTACTACAATAGTATATCCTTTATAGATGAATGTATAAAAATCACCAATTTTCTCTATTAGTATAAGAAAATCCTATCCCAAGAGTATTATTATTAGTTACTAGATTAATTATCCCAAGAATATCATATCTCAAGGGTTTAGTTCATGTCTACTCGCTTCATTGAATTCATCTTCATTTGACAAACGAACAACATCAGCATCTTCGTCTATATATTTTGAGTTTATTAAAAGAGGTGTTAGGTTTCTTGAGGTTGATTTGTCACATCTTGCCTTCATACTTCACCTGTAAATTTCACACATCAGAATATCCTTTGAAGTGGAAACCAGAAAACAACAAAATAAACCAAGTAAATGAGTATCTCAGGTGAATTGTTTGAAGACCCAAATAAATTGTAGAATAGAGATTTGAGGGAAAAAAATCCTTACCTTTATGACTGCAGCCATCTTGTTGCTCATGAGACACACATTTGAATAATGTTAAAGACTTGAAGCCAACTGTAAAGACAAAAACTCATTAACAACCAAGTGTGCATATACGATAAATATTCAAATGCAACAAAACTTCTGTAAATCCACCTCTAATAAATAACTTCTTCCAACAAGTCACCTGCATTGGATCTATTATGTCTCACACTGTCATGGAAGGCTTTAGGCCAAAGATGGTTCCCATTTACAACTCTCTTTTCACCAAAATCATTATATTTGATAGTTGGTTCTCTTCTGTCTCTACTTCAACTCAATCTAACCAACTGTAAGTCCACTCTATGACTTCCCATGGTGCGACCAACAATATACGCAAACTGTTGGCTATCGAGTGTGATGTTTTCAACTTTATAGATGAGTCAAGGCTTTCCTTTGAGATCTATTATTGGAATATACATGCCACCTTTTTCTATAAAATAAAATAAAATCTCAAGTATTGAAATTCCATTCTTATAACATGGAATTAAATTTTCTCGTGAAGCACAACATGATGCCAAATTATGTGGTGGAGGAGCGAAAATACATGGAAAACAAGTTGTTTCCTACCAACAATGACATTCCTCTCATGACATGTCATAAGGGTAGAAATATGTGAAACAGGTTCGTGAGGCTCTGAGATTGGGCCCTAAACCAGACCTTATTACTCATTACATATGAGGAACACAGGGAATTCTTTTACCATGTTCCCACACCTATAAAAAATGTTCCCTTTCCTGATAAGGTTGTGGGCCCTGACCCCTTCTTCTTCAAATTTAAAAGGTTAAGGTTTCAAGTCATAATGTTCATGATCTCACCTTCACTTGATAAAGAAACATGCGACGTTGAAATTAATATTAAATTAAATTCACCTCAATTCTCCACAACACACACGTGCGTGGGCATACTTTGATGGGCTTATTAGTAAAAATACATCCTTATAATTTGAAGATTCATTTGTTGATCACACGTGAACTGTTTTCCTGCAATTGTTGAGCTTGAAACCAAATAGCAAGGTACAAAGTGCCGTACAAAGAAAGTAATGTGGTTGGGTTTTGACCCTAGAACATATTTGATTTTTCCCATTTTTAAGTTGCCCATTTTTTACAAGAATTGATTGAAAAAGAATGTGATGTCGTGGAGAGGACGGCTAGGAGGGCTCTATGGAAGCATGTTTTTTTAATGTATTATAAACATATATCATCCTAGAACCATGGAAAAACTAGGGGTGCGCTAGGATGTCTACCAATAATAGCCCACAAGTGGATCCCCTGAAATTGACAGAGGAATAATGAGGTTTGAAGGATAAAGAAATTTTTCACCAAGTGTTGGTAAGGAAGGAATATATAATAGAGGACACTTGGGTGTTAGAGGAACATAAATTTATATATGATCATCATTTCCTTGCTACATAATTGAAATATTTAAATGACAAGAAATCATTCCACTTCTTGCATACAATCTTGAAGTAGAAGAAGCATTCCACAAGCAAGAATTCTATGATTCCCTCCAATAAATGCTTAGGTGAATAGGACAACATTGTTTTCTTAAAAATTCTTACCTGCCCCATATAAACACAACTTAACACATTTGTTACCACATAAAGATGCTAATATATTTATAACAAACAAAACATTAATTTGTTTGACACGGTGTTTCATAATTTCACTTGTCTTCTCAAACATGCTAAATATGGCGATGAAAAAGTCTAGACCAACTATGTGATTAACTAAAAGTGAACTAAATGCAATGAGATAGTAACCCTAGTTAAAATAATTAGGACTAAAACATTGTAAATAAGTATGCTAAAGTAATGTGAAACGATTGAATAATTAAGTCTAATGGAAATAAAACCCTAATATGTGAGAGAGGGGTAAGAAAAGGACTCAGTTGATAATAGAAGACTATTACAGGTTTGATTATAAATTCCAAAAGCAAATAAAAATGCTTAGAGGCCCATCGAAGGGAAGACCTCGTGGATCTAAGCTCAATGAGGTGCCCTAGAAGGTACTGGGGCACCCCGCAGCGCCCTGGTCTGCAGTTTATGCACCCTGGTTCTTGTAAATGCTCATAATCTGAAATTTGGATGTTCACAAGTAGATCTAAAACCATTTCTGTTTGTCACATTGGATCTGTGAAGTTGTGTCGAATGTGTTGGATATTGAAGTGAATATCTGCAATATAAAAGGAAGTATCAAACCCTAGGAAAAATAAAGATGCAGAATGAATGGGTTAGACTGACCTCAGCCGCCAAACTAGTGGACTTATTACTGAGCGTTGCACTACATTTTGGACCTAGACGTAGTTTTGGTGCATGTGTACATGACGTGACATAGGTGCTCTTGTGCTAGTCGTAATTTTTGAAGTAACGAGCAATAATAATTATAGAAAATGTAATAAAATATATGCATTGAATAGAATAGAATCCCTCCCCCTATGATGTGATGTGTGATGCATATATCTAACCTTGATGCATGGCACTAATGGATGCAATTGATGCAATTGATGTAACTCTAGATAGAGTGATAGTAGTGTGTGACGCTAGGATCCTCATTATGGCTTCATAACTTTATATTTATAGGGTTCTCAAGCCTTAATTTCATAATTAACCCCGACAAGGCTGACTAGAAAGAAGATAAGTATGAAAAATGCTCACAAAGAGCCTAAGAAGTGGAGGGAAAGTTAAAAATGGACTGAGGCACCCCTGGTGGGACCAAGGCACCCTGGGGTACCCCAGTACAATATAGGGCACCCCATTTTAGGATAAAATGATGGAATATGATGAAACATGTTGGGCATGCATAAGTAAATATGTGGGAATGATGAAATAAAAGTAAAATAATGTGGCCAAAAGAGTGGGATTAATTAATACTTTAGTCACTTGAGAACTTTCTAAATAGTAGTATAAAATCAGGCTCAATAATGTCTAACGTGAAAGATTATGTGACTTCATTTTCACCCCACTTTATGTTGGTGAGAGGAAAGCTTGGTAACATAAAGTAGATAAGAATTGTGTACCAGATATTCATGAAGAGTTTAGAAGAGATGTGCCGATAGACTAGACTCAAGCGTGGAATGATAAAAAGAAAAAAGATGGAGGAGCGTGGAATTCTAAAGATGAAAAAATGTGCATAAAAAGTGATGAGAGTGAACCTAGGGTGAAATGCGTGTGTATTCTCTGTGGTGTGCAATGTACCTTCATGGTTAGTAAAGGCAAGTGTCGTCACGTTGTCATTGTTGTTATTTTTATTCTTGTTGTTTTTTCACCCAATTTGACTGCTTGTTTCTCATACGGCCAGACCTGCAAGGAGAAAATGATCAAGTAGTCAAATATGTATGTATGTAAAAAATACTATGTAAAATACGCATGTGTGTAGAAAATGTGTTAAATTTGCAAATGTAAATATGTGAAATGAAAGTATAAATGGAACATGTGCACCTGATCCATGTCAAAATAAAAGGTTATAGAGGATGTCATGTACTGCAGCAATATTTTTGGGTGATCTCACGCCACCTTGGTTGAAGAAGTATAGGGAGGAAATGCTTTATGTCCTTCAACCTTTAACTTCTTCTTATAAAATGTGTGTAAAGAGATCTCTGTAACATCCTAGTTTTTTGGGCAATCCAATGCCAACTAGCCGAAGAAGTATAGGGAGGAAATGCTTTATGTCCTCTAACCTTTAATTACTCCCTCGAAATGATAAGGATACCATGTCCTATAAAATCCACTATGTATGGAGTTCGTAGACAAGTTTGAACTCACTTGTTATATGTAAACCCACAAATCCAAGGGAGGAAATTTGCGTTGAACTGAACCCATAATGCCAAGGGTAGAAAGTGCACTGTATTGAACCGATGTAAATACGTTGTGTTAGTCTGAAAAAACCCTTGATGATGTTCCCCCTCTATGGGGGTGCATACTATGATGATGAAAGGAGAATGTGGCCCCAAAAGAGGACCTACCATACTCTGACTTGTAATACCCTACAGGGGGAAAGGGAAAATGCTTGGTAGAAACTAAGGTGCGCAAAAAAGGGATGGATAGTCAAAAAAAGTGTTAGTCCACAAACAAATGCATGTAATAATTGTAAGGTACGCAAACAATGTAAGAACTACCAAGCATAGTAGTGTAAACACACAATAAAACAAGAATACCTCACAAAATGGGTTACAAACATGGGACATCACTCATGATGCCACAAGATATGCAAGGTTATCATGTTCACAAACAAAAAACAAGTGTGTACAGAAGCAAAGGGCAAATTCCGCATACAATGGCAAACAAATCAGACAAGTGTAAAGACAAACAAACAAGTAGTCATGGAAACATGTAATCCTTCAAGACAAGTGCTACACATGGAACACTCGTTAGTATGTTATAGTAATAACCAATATGTCAAATCATGTAAGAGAAAGTAATATGAGATGTTAAGTACAAAATGAAACAATAACACATTCATGAGACGAATGTGGATGCCCCCAGCGACCAATATAGTAAGGGGTAAAAGGCGAGCATCCATGTCACGTGTAAATGTATTGTATCTACATGTAGACACCAATTTTTGGTATAACGCCCCTCTGTCATCTCACATTCATTTAACTCTCACTCTCACTTTTCTTTTTTTGAAATTTAAATAAATGTCATCCATTTATTCACCCAAATTTAATTAATTATTGAATGGGATCCATATAAACCCATTTAATAATTGAATTTTGGCATCTCTCAAAAATTATTCAATTCATGGGAAATAATACACCCATCTGACACTCCACTCTTAATTTCAAGAATGGAATCTATTATTTCACCTAACCATGTCAATTATCTTTCCCACTCCATATCACATCCTTATCTTTGTAACCATAAGTCAAATTGTGAGCCCTGTTGAATCACATTACCTCTTTTAATCAGGGTTACTTTACCCAACCCTAAGTATCTTTTAACCTGCAGTCTAACCTCACCATTAGGGTATAAATATGGACTTTTCCCCCCTCTAAAAGTTAAGTTGGAAAATATAGGAAAATGTTGTTTTGAATTCTAAGCTTCTTGTTTATCATTGTATCCTCATGATGTCCTTGTAAGGACTCTGTAATCCCCACAATACTCTGCTCATGATTTGTTAGTTCACGTAGTGTGGTTCTTATTACATATTGTGTTTGGATCATATCAATAGCACCATCTACATATTAACAGTGCCAGGTTCCTTTGTTCATCAGCTTGCATGTTATCTATTTATCTTGTATTTTATCATTATTCTTTATCACGCGGGGGTTGAAAGCCACTGAGGAAGTTAATGCTTCTTGGATATGCTTTGTCAGGAAGCCCCTGCATACCATCTCTAAAAAATATTTCTCTGGTGTCTATGAGCCACATGTTTGTTGAGGTTGCAGAGAGGAGTTCAGCATCGACTTTGCGCCCATATCGGCCATCACCATCTCCAAGGTACTAAGCCCTTGCATATTCGATGTTGTTTTGTGTTTAGTGATTTCTCGTACACTAATCTGGACAGGAAGCAAGAAACTCCGATCAACATTTGGCATGCCCGTGGGACTAGACCCACATTCTGGTCATGTTTCTGTTTGCTCACCTTGTATAGGTGTCATATGTAATATAATTATTGTGTTTCATAGTTCTTGTCACTCTAGATATATGTTGCAAATATTTTGTTTGTAGACACATTCACTTGCAGGATATTTGGTATTGTCTCTGTCTATGTGGAATAGTCCATCTATTTAGTCACTTTTGTCGTCATTGAAGTAAGTACTTTTATTGTTTGAAAGAATGTCTCATTGAATTGTTTATAATGGGTATAAAATTCTTTTGTTATTGCTAGTAAAAACAAAATCCATAATTAACTATAATAATAATACAATTAATAAATAAATAAATATAATATTAAAGTAAATCAAAATTGTACCTGTTATCGTCAAATAAGCCACCTATTTGTAATTAGGATAATAGGTGTAAAATTGTATTGTTATTAAAAAATAAATAATATTATAAATAAAAAACAAAACAACAATTATTATTTGTGTCCTCAAACACCCCAGTCTTCTTTCCACTCCATTCGAGCTCATCATTCCTCACCCACACTGAGTTCTTCACTTCACTCACATCAATCTCTACACTTCATCTACCCAACAAACTCCAACTCTCAACGTACCCTCTCCCTTCCTCACCTTGGCCAAGTTATAGTCCCTCGACTGAGCTCCATTACACCTAAGTTCTTCACACCCAACTCAGCCACTTTCTCCTACAGACCCCTTCATCTCCCTACTTCCCACTCTATCTCCACTACCTTTGGCCTCGTCCCTGAGTTATTCTTGCACTTATCTCCCTCTTCCTGAGCCCATCTCCTCTTCAACATCTCTGAGCTCCTCAGTCCTTACCTGAACAACCACGACCCATCCACCACCTCTCTCTATTCTCACCTCCGACGACTCCACCACACCTCCTACATTGTTCTCTACCTACCCCCACACATATACCTAGCTCGAACCGAGCCCATGGCTCAGCTCTACCGCATTTCCAACCAATATATATCTCCCTTATTGTCGACTCCACATGGCTCTTCCCCTCTGCTCCTCCCTATCCACGAGCTAACCATTTTACCAGGCTTCCTCCCACCCTTAAACTCCTCTCTCCCAATAACCCTGTCAATAATCCCTCCACCTTGATTTTCTAGCCATCAGTATATTTGGGAAAATGAAGGCAGTTTCAAAGCTTGTATGTGGAACCGACTAAGAGGAGATAATAGTAGGCCACGTAGTGTAACGGGATTTAATCCTATCCGACGCTTTAAGCTAGCATAGAATGCTCAAAATTTTCTATGTGGGGACGGTGAATATCCACACAGACTCATAAGATTTTGACGCTTAATGCTTCCAATAGTTTCTAGCTCGATTTCAAATTCACGCAAGCTTTGTGAGTAGTGACTAACCATCTCCTTGCAGCATGCGGCTTACAATCCAATCAACTTGCTTTCCAATAATTGTTTCTAACTTCGTTTCAACTTCACGCCAACTCTATGGGTCGCTAACAGTTTCCTTATAGCGATTGGAACTATAGCTAACCATATATTTCTCGCTTAAATTCTCTGTGATTCTTTATATGTCATCTTCTATGTGAAAATTCATCAACTTGTCACGTTGGATTTGGCATCGTTTACTTTCACGTTCACTTTTCGGTCACCATCCTATTTCTACCCTCCTTTATTCAACAATTCCAAAACATAGGTCCATTATTTTATCCTATCTCCATTACAATTTTCAAATCAAATTGCTTTCATCCTCCCTGAATTCTTCATTATTACAATAAAAGACCATTCTTCCCATCTACTTTTCATCGTTACCTCTTAAAGTCCACATTCATTCATATTATATGTATATTCTTATTTATAGGTCACGTAAAGAAATACATTAAACACCAAATGCACGCGTTAATATCTTGTCGTTTATAGGTTATCTCATATCATAGTTGGATGGCATTTTTTCATAATTTTATCTCACAATCTATTTCATTGTTATTTAATAGTTTATTTCATAGCTAAGCTTTCTTTATCTTAATTAAATACAAACGTCAAATTCTGGTTTTTATTAATCCATTAGATTAATTTATTTATTCATATTTTTATAAAAAATACTTTTGTATACACAAAATGTTTACGATTGCTATATCAGTTTAATCACATCAACTAATTACATTTCGTTTCTTCTGTAGGTGAAATCTTTGATACTACGATCACTAAATTACGTCGTCAAAACATAAACACATTGGCAAATCCTTTTCACTGACCCCTTCCATAAATGTACATGGTGTACTTTTAGGGTACATGGATGTTACAGACCACTGAGTGGCACTCTTAAAATACGTCACTATCACCTACAATAAAATAACCAAGAAAAGCGTTCTCCAGGTTTTTCTCATTTTTCTTGTTTGTCCCTCCTCTGCATTATAATTTCCTTTTCCCAAGTGATTTTTTGCATCAAATGTCACATTTCATTTGGGTTTAAAAAGAACCTTTCTTTTCTGCATCCTACCTGCTCATATAGTTTAAATAGGAGGTTTAACTCTCTGCATCACATATTTTACCACACACTACCTAAAACCTCACAAATTAATCAACACACCGAGACATTCCTTTCACCTAGTTCACTGATTGGGATTTTATCACCCAACAGGAAACCGTTTTAGACATTTCCTAGCCACAACTTACCTAAAACCACACATATTTTACCTTCTTCTAGGTCCTCTTATAGTTATTTTCTTTTTCCTTTCACACGTTTTCTTCATCAAAACAAAAACAAACACACAAAAAGAATTGTTTGCTTAACTTATCTGTTTCAAATGGAAAAAAACTTCATCGTAAATGGTTCTTGTATGTACCAATCACCACAATTTACCAACATCCACACTTCTTGTATGTACCCACAATCAAATATGTTAATCCACTCCTTTTGTCGTACAACCAAGACCATCTTATACTTATCCTACACACACACCAGCCATAACAACAACCTTCATGCCTACCACATCAATTATTGCTACTCCTCGGCTAACTAGCATAATCGATACCTTGTGTTTGTCTCCGTCTAGACCCGAACCTACAAATATGATTTCCCCGTAAATATAGTTCTGCCATCGCCACAGAGTTCTCCTTTATAGTCATGAATCACCTTATGCCAATACTACATTATCTTCCCCTCCAGAAAGAAAAGGAATAGGAGAAGACATCATTTACCACACTTCATGTGGATCTCAATAATCTCATTCATCACACTATGTCCCTACTTCCCAACATTACACAACCTCCCAACCAGTTCAATCTCAACTCCTAGATATCTTCCAAGAAACCTACCCTAATCCACCATCGTCCAATCCATTTTTCCCTTCTGCACCAGACAAGTTTGATTCTTATTCAATAAATATTGAGAGAGGAATACTCCTCATCCATGGCAGAATCCCACTCAGGAATACCAGAAGCCTCCGGAAAGACTGTGGATCAGAAGCAGAGGCGAAGAAAGAGTGGGGTCCAATGAAATCTAAGCGATTACGTCTCATATCCGAAGTATCTCCAACTAAATCTCCAGCACTTTGCAAAGTTTTCCTGATATCAGAGCTACACGACTTGTCGTCACACCAAAAGCTGGAAATAATGGTGGAGAGGGATCTCATCGTGTTTCTCTAATACTAGGTAGTTAAGCGCATCGCCCCCATAGTAGTTATGGGATGGGTGACCTCCCAGGAAATTTCCGGTGTCACTTCCTCCCAATGTTGTTGGGGCCTGATGGTGGAGAGGGATCTGCCAATTTGTCGTCACACCAAAAAGCTCAAACTGATGGTGGAGAGGGATCTCATTGTGTTAATCAGTTGCTACGCCAATACCCTCCTACACGATGGAGCTGGGTATACACCCAATCAGGCCCAACAATATTAGGAGGCAGTGACACCAGGAATTTCTCGGGAGGTCACCCATCCCAGCACTACTCTAGGGTTGGCACGCTTAACTGCCTTGCTCTAATACCAAACGATTTTCCGTCACACCAAAAGCTTGAACTGATGGTGGAGAGGGATCTCATTATGTGAATCAGTTGATACGCCAATGCACTCCATCATCCGCATATGTTCCATCTTTAACCATAATGCCAATCATAGATCTATTTCCAGTTCCTGTACCTACCACATCAGTCAGTAAGACCACACTCACATCCTCTTCCCCTCCTACATCATTTACCACATTGCATGTATCTCAACAATCTCATCCATCACATTATGTCCCTACTTCCCAACATTACCCAATCTCCCACCCATTTCGATCTCAACTTTCAATACCCATACCCACATCCACCATTGATTCCATACCTGAATATACCTCATTCACTCCATCATCCACATCTATTCCATCTTTACCCATAATTCCAACCATAGACCTAATCCCAGTGCCTGCACCTATTACATCATTCATTGAGACCACATCCGCATTGTCCTCCCCTCCTACATCATTTTAAGAACCTTTGAAAGAACTTCAAATGGATTCAAATTCAAATAAGCTTTCTACCTCATCAGCGCAACCTAATCAATTTCCACCTTGCTTAGATTCCAACGAACAAATATTCCTTCCTACACCTCTATCAATACCACCTCTGGTAGAAATTATTTTCGTTCCTCCCAAGGATGGAACCTCTCAAATATTGCCTCAAAATTCCCTTATACAGGAAAATAATATTCCTTCTTCTAAACAATCCAACCCCAAATCCCTTCAACTAAAATCATCCAACACTATGAAAATCACAACTAGATTCCAGCCATCAAGACATAAACATGTTTGGAATTTTTCCTCAACATCCGAATTATCTCAAACATCCACTCCTTCTCTAAAAACCAAGAGATTCTTCACAAATAAAGCACCTCCTAACGCTTCATTTGAATCATGTACAGAGGTCTTCCAACACTTGTTACAAATTTCTACAATCACACTTCCACCTATTAGGGCCTTTGACCCCAGTAGTAAGAAGCCACCATGGTTTAATTCCAGCCATGTTTGTGCGTATCATCACACCCCTGGACATGATATTAAACATTGCAAAGCATTTCAAGCCATTTTCATGACTTCATTAAGGAAGGATGCATCTTTCCCAAACCAAACCAATATATTCCTTTCATCAGCATCTATAATGATTCATTCCCATCATCAACATCTATACTGATTCATACATCGACATCCCAAAATTCCACGTCAAGCTCCAAGCCAAAAAATCATCTTAAAACCCATAAGAGTTATCTTCTTTTCGACACCTCGATTTGGTCCTACGCAGACATCTTTCAAAATCTAGTTCAAATTCTACAATCATGCTTCCTCCCATTATACATCGGGATCCTTATAGTAGAAAACCTCTATGGTTTAATCCCAATTGCATTTGCATATGTCATCATGTTCTAAGCCACGAACATTGAGCAGTGTAGAGCCTTTTAGACCATTGTCCATGAACTCATTCAAGAAGATGATTTCCTCACTCAGGGGGAACATCCTTCCCCATTCACAACGAATATAACTCATCTTTCTACATCCTCATCCATCGGGTTTCCTAACACTCCCCCATCCACATCTATTATGTCTTTACCTATCATATCATCTATTGATTCTTTCTCAGTTTCTCTTTCCGCCCTTCTAATCGTGTCAAACACACCATCCTCTTCTTCCACATCATTTGCAAAATCTTGGACCAAACCTCAACTTACAACAACTTCAAATAACCCTCTCATCTCATCTACAGATGCCTCCACAACAAACCAACCTTTATCAGATATCACCACGAAAACACTAATATTTTCACCAATATCAACTATGACTCAACCTTTAGACCCTTCGACTGAACTCGGTATCATCCCTTCCAAGAATGATCCTTCGTCATCCAAATCCAAGATCCTTGGTACACTTCCATAACAATCTCTTGTGTGCCCCCAAAAGAAGATAGAAATTTCACCAACGAATACCAAATATACATCATATGTTTTGGGTCAACATCAATCTCCATCTAAGGCATCACAATCACTCCACCAATCAAAATAAAAAACATCCAGCATTCTTTCGAGATTCAAATCTTCCTCTAAATCTTCAAGTGTCACTAAAGCAAAATGACATGACACAATCCTCCAAGACAACTCATAAAACCACATTCCAAGAAATTTTCATCAATATTTAAGTCAAAGGATTCCCAAGAAAATACATATACTAATGTATCAATTGAATCGTATGCGGAAACCCTTCAACACTTATTACAAATTTCGGCCATTACACTTCCACTTGTCAACGCATTTAACCCAAGTAGTAAGAAATTGTCGTGGTTTGATCCCCACCTCAGTTGTGCCTACCATCGTACTCTGGGTCATAGCACTGAGTGTTGTAAGGCTCTTCAAATTGTCATCCATGATCTCATTGAAAGAGACAACCTTTTTGAGGATTGTCCCTCTACCATTTTATCCGCAACTAATTCCAAGTCTCTCGAAGTCTCTAAGTGTTCTCCTCCATCCTTCATTAACATCTCTCCTTCGCATGTTATTAATCATACAGAAGGTCCCCCCTTATTCATCAACATTGTTTTCCTATGATCCCCAATGCATCTACCTGATCCAAATCTAAGGTTATCATCATCCAATCCCTTTCACCTATCCACATCTAATTTTCCTACAGTGATATAATCTCTTTCACTGGGGGAGTAGCCTCCCCTCATCCTTGAGCATATCATCTATATTAACACATTTCCTATCTAAACAACTCTCCTTTCATGCTGAGAGACTTTAATCCTTGATATTATTTTATTTACCTCATTCAAATCCATCCAATCTAAACTAACCCCATCCAAATCTTCATCTCATTTGAAGCCCACTTTTGTGGCCATATGTGTCTATCCCTTAGGGGACCATTTATTTTCATCTTAAGCCCATTGCAGTGGCCATGTTTGTCTCTCCATTAAGAGACAATATTTCTATCTTTTTCATTAAAGTCCACCTTTGTGGCCATGATTGTGTCATCAAAGTCCTCCTTTGAGGCCATGTTTTTCCTTCCAATAAGGACCATATTTTTCACCAAAGTCCACCTTTGTGGCCATGATTGTGTGCCTCTTAATCCCGCCCTTTTGACCATCTATTTGTCTCATTAGGGATGCATATTTTTCACTTCCTGAAAGGGTAGCGCATAGTTTTATCTTCACTCATCCTCCCGAAATTCTTATCTTATCTCGAACATAGCAGTTGGTAGGAAAAATTTTCTCCCAACTGGATCAGACCATATATTATCACACATAAGTATGGGTTTGGGGCTTATCACTTGGATTCCCTTGATGGTAAACTAGAGATCAAACCCCTTAACGCATTACACTTACGGCCATTCTATTGTTAGAACATGCACTTATGAGCATAGTCCTATCTTCAGACCATGTCTCCACCATTATCCTCTTCCGTCTATCATTATAATAATATGAATTATGTGGTCTACCATCACTGCTTTGATATGAACTTGACTATGAGTGCCACGGCTCTACTCATAGCATATTCATTATGGATAAGTTCTCCCAATTTGGTGAGAACCCCATAATCATTACATCCATCACCCTCTCATTTTCCTATGACAGTCATGTAAAGGGTATAGGGGTGTCTCTTGTACAGTCATTATCCCCTCCTAAGTGGTCTACTTCTCTATTCCCATCTCTCCCCCATATAAAGATAAAATTCAAGCATGTAAAAAGAAATCAAAGTTATCCAAAAACAGACTGATCCCTAGAAGGACAGATGTGCATACAAAATGCAAAAAGCAAGAATAAAAAGAAAAGCATGCAAATTAAAATCAAAATCAAAGCAAAATCAAAATAAATAGACCGATCCCTCAAAGTACAGCTATCATTCTCACCATCCATGTTATATATATAGTAGACCATACCCTCGAAGGATGGCTACTCTTTTGTTATGGCATTCAGAAAGCTTCCCGCATTGATCAACTTTCTTCTATTATTGTTCTTTCCCTTTCCCAGAGCTGGGGCATAGACTTAAGGAACACCACCTTTGGAGAACCTTCTTCCCACATACAAGTTACATCTCAAATCCCTCATCATGTCAATATTAGGATTATGAGAATATTTCATCTATATCTCCCTCTTGGTCTTTTGGTATAATCACATACATCATTGGTTATGTACTAACACCTGCTATTAGCTGCAAGTGCAATGCTTTGAGTAGTGCCTTTTCTTGTTTACTTCTTATCCAGTTAAAAGCATAACTTTCTTACATGGCCCTTGCTATGGTTATGTGACACTCATCTCATCAAAATCATCTTTTATCACAATTATATTTTTAGAAATCAAATTTCATATCATAAAATCTGCATCTATATTTTTTACTCTTAAGGATGTCCCCTATTAACATAATCCATAAATCCATGAAATCTGTTACTATTTCTACACACTCTCTTTGATACGTTATTTAGTTTGGGAATTCTACTTGATCTCCATTGCAGTTTGTGAATTCTACTTGAGAATATCTCTCAAGTAATATTCATTATCCAGCAGCTTCTCATCCCCCACCATGACCAATGTGACCTTTCTCCATTCATCCTCTCGCATCGTCCTTCTCTTCTCTCCAATCATCCACCCATTACCCTTCTCATCGCTCTTATTCTTTTCTATCATCTAGTGTAGACATCATCTTCTTCACCATCACAGGCCTTTCATCCCCAGCTTGGCACATCCACATAACTCCCCACGCAACACAAAATCCTACTCAAGGTAGACCTGTCATTCTGGACAAGGTCTCATTTGTAATCACGTCTGTTGACCATTCCTTCCTCCTAGTCTCCTTTGTCAACCCAATTTTCTCCTAAAATTCACCCCATCTCATTCTCTGCTGCTCTTCTCACCCACTTCATCCTTCTCTGTTGTTTCTTCGATACTTCACATGTCCTCCACCTGAGCAATTATTTTTGTGTTTTTCTCTTAATATCATTTTACTGGCATCTATTTTATTATTATGTTTCTCTTTCATTCTTCTTGCGGCTTGGCAATCTTACTTAACCACCCATTTCACGTAGCTTCTTAATCACAATGCATCTCTTTCCTAAGATCCTTCCGCTGTAGAAACTCCTCCACCGTTTTCTATTCCATTGAACACTAGAAACATCTTCCCACTCCATAACTTCTGCTTAACGCTCTGGCATCATCACTCGCACAACATAGGCATTCTAATTAAGAATTCCCCTTACACTCTCCATCCTACACCACATACATTCCTCCATCCACTCATGTCACACTCCTTTGTTTCCTTGTTATCACCTCCTTTCATCTCTTGTTCCATTTTGGTATACACCACTCAGTCTTTTCATCATTCTTCTTCTTCTTCGGCTTGGTGATCCTACTTAACCATTCTTACGACATGGTGATCTTACTTAAGAGTCTCTCTTAAGAATGATCTATCTCCTTGCCTTTCCCCTTCACTCCACCTTCCCACCATCTGCATTTTCTCTTCATTCCCCATAAACATGTCCTCTTCCCTCCTCTTTCTTCCTCGCACAAAATATCTTAGACTTCCTCAAATATTGTCCCCATCATCCCTCATTTGGAAATATAACTTAACCACTTCATACCATTTCTTGCTATGTCTCATTCCTTTCATCTTTACTTCCTTCATCTTCATCCACATCCTCATCCATTACATCCTCTCCTCATCATCATCTCCACACCAATCATTATCCCTCCTTTCTTTACTCTTTCCACTCCATTTTCTAGAGTACTCCCACATATCTACCACCATACTTACTCGTCATTATCATCATTCATCTCCTAACATTATGTCATCGTCATCTTCCATTTTCACACTAATAATTATCGGTGGACTTCTCCTAAAATTCATTTATCCTCATTCTACATGTCCCTGTTCACTCCTTTTTACCTCCTCTATTTTCTCTTCCTTCCTTTTTTCTTTTGTGCCCTCTGATCATTATTGGAGGATTTCTCCTAACATCCCTCCACTGGCATTTCCTTTCTATCTTCCCTTCACCTTCTTCAATATCTCTATTTTCTTCATCATATATTGCCTTTGCATCATTTTCTCTGTTGTCCTCTCCTCCTTTCTACCCCTTGTTTTCTTTCATTTCCTCTATATCATCTTCATCCCCTCTTCTCCTTACACTTTCATCCTACTTCTCCATTGATAACCTAACTCACCAGTGACGTCCCATATTTTTAATCATCCCACCATCCACATGCATTTCCATGCGTTCTGTTTCATATTCTTTACCTAGGTCTTACTCCTAACCCTTGGATTCAATTTCCTTCCTGTTTCGGCTCTATCATCTCTTCTTTCCCTCTTATTTCCACTTTCCCATTACCAAACTTCTTTCTCTACCACCCCTATCTTATTCCATCCCTATACATCAGTTTCTTTTCCATTATTTCATCTCCTCTGCAGTCTCCTAGCTCCTCATTATTCCTTTCTTTCTCTTTTCTATTCTACTTCCTCTCCCATCTTCTTTAACTTCTTCATCTTCTTCATCTCCTTCATCTTTCCATCCTGCTATTCCTATTCATCTCTCCTATCATCCTTCTCTAATATTCTTCACCTCTTCTCCTTCTCAACTCTGTCGTCTCTTTCGTGATCCATTCTTTCTCCCCCTTTGTTTTTTATCTCCATCTCCCTTTCATCCCCTCTTCTGTCATTTTCTTGTCTTCTTCTTTGTCCTTCATCATTTATTTCTTCCACCATCTCTCCTCTTTATTATATATGTTGCTTATTTACTATGGTACATCTCTGTACATTCACCATCCCCTCTAATCTCCTTTCCCTTCTCATCTCATCTTCTTCTTGTTTGATCTTCCTCCTTCCCTTCTTCTCCTATTCTCTTTCTCTATTTTCTTTTTCTCCAGGTCCATCATGCCTTCCCTATTTATTTCCCCCTTATCTTTTCCCACTACCTTCTTATTAACTATCATTCTCTCTCTTTTTTCTTTCATCTATCTTCTCACCTCTCTTATCGTCCTTCTCTACTATTTGATTCCTCTCCTCCACCACATCCGCTCTACTCCAACCATGTCCGCTTTCTCTTATCTCTATCATCTATCATCTACATCCTTCATCCCATCTTCCTAGGACATTTTTGTCTTGGAGGATACCATAATGACCATCATCTATCTGATCTTGTTCTCTTCCACGAACGTTTGTTCCACTTTTTCACACAAGTAGTTTGGCTCCTTTTCCTATTTGTCAAAGAAGTGGGACTCCTTTCCTTCTTCTTCACCCCATTGTTCATCTGCCTTCAACCACAAAACCTTTCTTAAGAAACATGTTTTCAACATCCTATTTAACACCCTCTTGGGGCATTTTATCCAATCTGTTCTTCATATCCACATTCATCCATACTCATTCCCCCTGTGATATCTTATTTCAACATCCATATCTTCATTTTGTCATTTCCCCTGGTATTTTATTTCAACACCCATCTCCCATAAGGAAATTTTTCATTCATATGATACTTTTGATCCTTATATAATATTCACTTTTTGTCCTTCGTGTGCCCTTGTGTTGGGGCATCGTTATCTTCATCCTCATCCCTTTTGCAGACGCATGATTTTTCACTTGAATCCTCATGTATGACATATCCCGCACACTATTCACATTTAGTTTGCACATATTTTGATGTTTTCCTATGACCCATTGGTCATCATGGTTTACATCCATACTGCAGTGGTCTTCACCCACTCACTGGTCTGTAGAACATTTTCATCTGTCTCTGTTGAGACCACAATTGTCCTCTACCGATGTGATATTGGAGTCACTGCCATATTTTTCATAGATATTGTGATCCTTTTTCACCTTGGGCATCTTTCCTTTGGTCATGTTTTTTATTCATCCCCATCCCTTTTACATCTAACCCTTTCTATTTTTGTCTCGTGGCTTGCTATCGCAAACCACTCAACAAAAAGGGGCAAATGTAGACACCAATTTTTGGTATAGTGCCCCTCTGTCATCTCACATTCATTCTACTCTCACTCTCTCTTTTCTTTTTCTTAAATTTAAATAAATCTCATCCTTTTATTCACCTAAATTTAATTAATTATTAAATGGGCTCCATATAAACCCATTTAATAATTGAATTTTGGCATCTCTCACAAATTATTCAATTCATGGGAAATAATACACCCATCTGACACTCCACTCTTAATTTCAAAGAATGGAATATTTTATTTCACCTAACCATGTCAATCATCTTTCCCACTCTATATCACATCCTTATCTTTTTAACCATAAGTCAAATTGTGAGCCCCATTGAATCACATCACCTCTTTTAATCAGGGTCACTTTACCCAACCCTGAGTATATTTTAACCTATAGTCTAACCTCACCATTAGGCTATAAATATGGGCTTTCCCCCCTTAAGAAAGTTAAGTTAGAAAATATGGGAAAATGTTGTTTTGAATTCTAAGCTTCTTGTTTATCATTATATCCTCATGATGTCCTTGTAACGACACTATAATCCCCACAATACTCTGCTCATGATTTGTTAGTTCACGTAGTGTGGTTCTTGTTGCATGTTGTGTTTGGATCAGATCAATAACACCATCTACATACCAACAACGTCAGGTTCCTTTGTTCATCAGCTTGCATGTTATCTGTTTATCTTGTATTTTATCATTATTCTTTATCACACGGGGGTTGATAGCTATCGAGGAAGTTAACCGCTTCTTGGATCTAATTTTTCAAGAATCCCCCACTATTAAATATCTAAACAATCTTTCTCTAGTGTCTGTGAGCTATAGGTTTGCTGAGGTCACAGAGAGGAGTTCAACCAGGGTTCATTTTAAGACACCTCTATAAAATTGTAGGTGGAAAATACTTGGCGAATATCCCCGGAACCAGTTTCAGCGAAAGGTGAATTTGACAGTATTCCAAAACAAAAATTTCACCTGGTTTTTCATGGCTCCATCATTGACGTGCGACAACAAGACGTCAATAATCACTCCTGACGCGCGTCAATGGAACGTCAATGGCCTTGACTGACGCGCGTCACTGGCTCCTATTGACGCGCGTCATTGGCTCCTATTGACACGTGTCACATGCTCCTATTGATGCGCATCACATGCTCCAATTGACGCACGCCACATGCTCTAATTGACGTGCGTCACATGCTCCAATTGACGCGCGTCACTGGCTCTTATTGACACGTGTCACATGCTCCAATTGACGCGCGTCACATGCTCCTATTGACGCGCGTCACTGGCTCTTATTGACGCGCGTCACTGGCTCCTATTGACGCGCGTCAATGTATCCTATTGACGCGTGTCACTAGCTCCTATTGACGTGCGTCACTGGATCCTATTGACGCGCGTCACTGGCTCCTATTGACGAATGTCTCTGGCTCCTATTGACGCGTGTCAATAGGATTTATTGACGCATGACAATTGGATACATTGACGCACGTCAGCTAAGACTATTGTCGCGAGTCAGCTAAGACCATTGACACGCACGTCAATTAAATCCATTGACACCTGATTTAGCTTATAAATACCCTTTAACTGGTCATTTTCTCGTTTTCACCTTACCGCTGCTTGAATTTTTGTTGGTCTCAATCATTGTCAAAGATGCAAGTACAACTATAATGTCGACTTCACATGCTTCCCAACTGAAAGTTCAGCAAAAAAATAAAAAGAATCAAATTCAATCGATTTTCAAGATCAACTATAGGAATCCCTTATGCCCTCACATCCATTACTATTTTAAAGATGTCTTCACAATATAAAGATTTGATGGATGCGTGTGAATTTATAGGGCTCGTTAATATGCCCCATTTCAAAATAGACCCAGATATTTTGAAATACCTTCTGTCATCCTATAATTCAGAGGACGGCCTTTTTTATGTGACTCTGAATAATGGCCGAATGTTCCAATTCAGTATCGAAGCAAATGAGATCCATCAGTTTACGAGCCTTCCGTTCAAAAATTTACCAATTGTTACAACTAAGGAAACACTCCTGGAAGAAGACAATAAATTTCTCGAATCAACTTTCGGTTTCCATGTTGATTGTAAGTATAATTCATTTTAATTCATATTTTTTATTCTGTTTTTTATTCTGATACAATTTGTTATTATAAATTTATAGTAAATTTCACTGTTTCACATTTGCAGCCCATGTCAATAAATCCAGGCGTGGTGTGGATACACAATCAATTGTACACCACTTTCTTGCTGCACTTATTTCTTTTTTTCAATCCAGATTTGTTTTTACAGGGTCACCAAACAGATATACCAAATTAGGCCATTGCATACATTGTTGCCACTATCTTAAAACCAAAATTTGATTGGTGCACATATCTATCCAAAAAAGTAAGAACTGACATAAAAAATTCAAAACTTTCAGAAAAACCTTTCATTTATTCAACAGACTATCTCCTCGGCCTTTATTATGAGGCACTTTTAAATTTAAAAGATAAAAAAATTCCTACCTGCACTGATGAGGAGTTGATGAAGTTGTCAATTCCATTTGAAGAACAACAGGTATAAACTATTTAGTTTGTAATTGTATTTCCATTTTTGACATTACAGTGCACAGTTATTAAAACTTAAATTTTAATGTTTTGCAGAGAAGATTTATTGAAGCCCTTCCCCGAAAAAAGGCGTTATCGAGAGGAAGAGGCCAATAACACGCTGAGGCTTCGGGGGACTCCCAATCTGAAATGGAAGTTCACTCCTCTCCAACCCTCAACAGTTTGAACTCGTTAAACGCCAGAGAAGTAATACCTTCTCATATATTATTTATAAATTCCAAATTTGCATATTTATTTTTCAATTTAAATTTTAACCAAATGAATTGACAACATTTAATATTGATGAATTGCAGGGACTTTGGAACATACACCTGTTTCACAAACTCAACCTTCTTCCCCAAATCACTCCATACAGTCACATGCATTCATATCTTCTGAACAGACACTGAGTACAACTCCTACAAGGCCACCCGTAGCATCGAGAAAAACAACCCCTCGACAACAAGGTACAACTTTTCAATAGTACGTTTAATTTCAAAAAAATTGACTTTATGAATTGTTTTCCTATTTTTCATTTTTTTCTTGTACTTTTCAGCACATGTTAGTCCTGATCAAACTGCGGCACCGACACCCACTCAACCAATAATTTTTAAAATGCCAACTAGAGGAACAGTGAAAAAGAACATTGGTAAACGCATGCCTTTTGCTCCGGCCCCTAGTGGGACACTAAACATTGCCTCCTCCTTTCGAATTCCAACTCTCTCACTTGGTGGCTTGCCCAGTGCAATAGGCATATCTGTTTTGAACAATATAAATTTAGATGAAGATTATTTGGGCATTGATATCAATGACCCAACTGGTTTTTTCAATACCCACGAGATAATTCAAGGCCAGCAAATATACTTCAAATTTCAATTTAAATATGCTTTACAATTTTGAATTACATTTCGATTTAAATTTATTTATCTAAATCTTGATTAATTTTTTCACAAATAGGATCAGCCCACCCAAAGGCAGAAACAAGTAGCAGTTGATCTTGCTGAAAGCCCCCATACTTCTCCAGCAAGATCGTCTTCATCAGATTCAAATAGTGAACAGTTGCCACCTTTTCCTTTGGAGAACTTAATTGGTTATGATTGTCAATCCCATGTCAATGAGTTTATTCTTCCTCATATCAATCAGCTTATAGAATGGGAGAGAAGGGCTAAAGTTCTTATCAATGAGATTATTAGTCGTTATGAAAATTATTGGCAACGAGATAGTTTATACGCTGCAGTCCAGAATCAACCTGCGAAGATGGATTCCTTACTTACCCAAGCAAGAAGTGGGACTATCACGTATAACAACAACTATAAAGATGATATTTTAGATAAGTCATTAAACAAATTAGAAAATATTAGTGCCGAGGCCAAGGCATATTTTAACAAATGGTCCAAGGACAAGGATTTGGTAGCAATCGCAAATGCCAAAAGAGATAGAGCGGTTGTAAGTACTATTACATTCAAACAATCATTCTTGTTAATTTGAAATTTTTATTTTTTAGTAATATTTTGAATTGACATTACTCTTTTTGTGCAGTTGAAATATGAAAATTTGAAGAGTCGGGCGAAGGTTTTGCAAGTTCACTTGGAAACAACAAAGAACAGTTTATCTGCAGCAAAAAGTTTGAAGCAAAATATTGTTTTGGTTAACAAACAAAACAATACACTAAAGCGGATAATTAAAGAGCATGGTTTCGACCCTGACATATTATTCAAAGCTAAAGCAACAGCTGATCTAAATTTGCTGTCGCATGGAGATGCGACAAATCAAGAAGAAAGAATTTTTAAAAATTTGGACAGTGTTGCGGAAGATCTTATAAGTTCAGGGGTTATTTCTGGTGTAGGGGAAAGAGGTACAAGTACATTGGAAGAAGCCGTTGGGGAAGAGAGCAAAGGAGAAGAATTGGATAAAGAAAAAGAGGGTTTTGAAAACTAGAAACTTTTATTATTGAGGAAACTTTAAATATTGAATTTGAAAACTTCTACTATTGAGTATGTACTATGGTATTTGAATTTAATTATATGGATTTATATACAATCTTTAATTTTAATTGCATTAGATGGTGATTATCATGAATTATATGTATGTTTCTTGTTTACTTGCATTGTCATGAATTGTATGTGGACGTAGATGATGAATGATGATAATTGATAATTAATGATAGATGATGATGAAAGACGATGAATGACGATAATGATATGATATATATGGATGATGATCAATTTAATGTGGACGTAGATTTATCATCAAACACAGTAATTCTTCTTCTCTAGACTTTTGAACTTGTTTTAAGATAATTATTCTCTATATTTGTATTGATATAAATACTTTTATTGTTATAGATGATGAGATTTATGATATAGATGATGTACTTGTGTTTTAATTTCCATTGTTATTTGTGTATGGATGGAAACTAGATGAATTAGGCATGGTGGAGTTAGGTCAGTTAGGCATGATGGAGTCTAGGTCATGTAGGCATGATTGAGTTAGGTCAGTGAGGCATGGTGGAGTTATGTCAGTTAGGCATGGTGGAGTCTAGGTCATGTAGGCATGGTGTAGTTAGGTCAGTTAGGCATGGTGGAGTTAGGTCAGTTAGGCATGGTGTAGTCTATGTCAGTTAGGCATGGTTGAGTTTAAGTGTGTTGGTCTTAATTTAATTTTCAAGTTATTGATAACATGGAAAAATAAATGATGATGAACGTGTATGGTAAGATGTTATAAAAAAAATGGTAGGTATGTATGTTGGTTGATTGTATGTTTGTGTCACTTTCCATGTAGTGTAAAAAATGTAAAGTGACTAATAGTAAAAATGTAAAATGGAGAAATGGGGGAAGATTGATTAGGGTAAAGAGTGGCCGAGATAACCTCTAAGGGCCCATTCCCTTGGAATGTTTCCTACATTGATTGTAACCTTTGTATGTGACAAATATTTTGGAGTCGGCAAGAAAAGTGGGTATCTAAGAATCCAGGTAGGCCATGGTATCTGTAAATTTTTTAGTAGAACGTGGGGTGGTTTAAAGCTCATAACGGTTAAAGGTAGTCAAAATTATGTCCACATGATACTTATACTTTTGAATTATTTCATTATGACACTAGTATATACCATTGACTTGGTTTACAACTAACTAAGACCAACAATATCTTTAAATAAATGTAAATATATAGAATTAGACCTGTAACATCTTTAATGATAACAAGAGCTGAAAAAATGTAAAGTAACAAACAATAAGATTATGTTGAAGAAGATACCTATTTAAAATTGAAATCATCACCGGTAATGTGCTAGACCTTTGTCTTAAAAAAATTCAACACAAAAAATGGATTAGTAGATAGATGGGTGAGTTGCCTGACATTGTCAGTCCCGAGAAGTAACAGCTTCCTCGGATGGATGTCAACCCACGTTTTCAAAAAATAAAAAGATTGTATTTAACTAAATGTAAATACATAGACCTGTAACATCTTTAATGATAACCAAAGCTGAAAAAATGAATAGTAACAAACAATAAGATTAAGGGGAAAACGATACCTGCTTAAAGTTGAAATCATCACTACCACTAGTAATGAGCTAGATCTGTGTTTTAAAAAAATCCAACACGAGAAATGGCTTAGTAGATAGATGGGTGAATTTCCTGACATTTTTAGTATATAGACCTGTAACATCTTTAATGATAAAGATAAAAGATAGATAAAGAAGATACCTACTTAAAGTTGCAACAATCCATTATCAATAGCTTCGTCAAAGTCGATGTTGTCTTCTGCAGAATGTGACGAAGAGCTAATTGCACTCTCAAGGTTGGGAATATTTGTACTTGTAGCTGTATTATTTACACCTCTTCTTTCGCAAAGGGAATTCCAGTGCGCAATTGCTCTGTCGAACAGAAAGGTTTTGAGGGAGTATCGTGAAACGTAACACCTCATGCAACTTTCCATATTTTTATCCAACCTGTTTCTCAGTTTTGATTTTATAAATGACAATGCACTAAAAACTCTTTCATCCTCCACAGACCCCAAAATCAATGTCTAGCAAAACTCATATAGTCTGAAATAGTCACTGATATCTTCTTATAAGATAGACCTTTGATATATTCGTCTCCACAGCCTTGTAATAGCATCACTTTCAGAAGGTTGATCTAAATTCTTATATTGGTTCCTCATTTTTTGTTGCAAAATTGGTTGACTGAAACTTTAATAAATTGGCATTCAGTATACCATTGATTTCCAATACCCTTGAGCCTCTGACGTCTTTGTAAATTGTTCCATTATTGTACCCATTGATTTATGGAAATGCTTACTGAAAAAGTCTGCACGGCCACCTTCTGTATTCCAAAAATTCGGATTCATCACACCCTATGGCTTCCAGAATTTTATCTTTATAGAAACATTCCCTAATTTCTGATGACAAGGTTTCTAAAATTTTTTAAAGCTTTACTCTTGTTTCAACTATCACAGACTCAAACAATATTGCGTGTCACAGGAACATCTTCTCGTTCCGATCCTGTAATATCTTGACATCTTTGCAAAATGTTCATTGGTATTTCCCTCCTCATTAACAGAGATGCATAGGTGATCATGGATATTAAATCTCAAAAAGGTGTTAGGATTTTTAAGATCTAATAAATCTCTCCAACTTTCAAAAATAGGTGCATCAAAACTATCTTGGGAACAGTACAATATATCAAGACTTTGACATACCATTTTCCTCATCCGTATAAAATCCACAATATAGATCAATCTACCCTGTGCATGCTTCATCAGTGTATTGATCTCCTTTAACATTGGAAGAATACCAACCAATGTAAGCAAAGTCTCCAAATCAGTTAAATGGAACAACAGGTCCCTTGCCCTATCAACTTCATGATGGTATTTGTGCATGAAACCAACCAATGAAGGATACTCCTCACGAACTCTGCATGCTGGTTCATACAAAGAGATCCATCTAGTCTCCACATCCTTGAGAAGTTTTTTTCCGTCTGTAATGCCATTTGCAAATTTTTGGAACTCGAGAAAACGCTTTGGGCTGCTTGACATATAGGCATGAAGTTCTCTTATGAGGTCTTCTAATTTAGCAACATTTTCGTGGTTGCTTGCCATTTTATACGTTAAATTCATTCTGTGAGCCATACAATGAATTGGTAACATATATGGGGCCACTGTTGTTTGTAATCTAACACACAGCCCTATTCGGTGACCCTGCATGACAGATGCACCATCTGCTCCAATGCATACCAACTTCGTAGAAATTTCATAATCAGTCATACCAGCAACATCTTTCAAATGAGAAACAACTATTTTATATAGGTTTTCAACATTGCAGTTTTCAACCATTTTCATAACACCCAATAAATGAGGAGTCCTTATATGATTTTCTAAAGTATATATGTGGATACATACCCCATGCGGGTGTTGTCGACTGCTGTCACTTCATCAATTGAAAGAGAGATAAAGTTTGCTTTTTTTGACATTCTCTTTCAAATCTTCCTTCTCTATCATCGAGAGGCATTTTGCCATTTCCCATCCACTACTCTCAGACCAATGAGACTGAGGTACATTTAGCATTCCGTTAAATTGATACAAAACTTTGAAATCAAGGAAATCTTACATCGCCCTTCCTTTTTTAAGTATTTGAAAAAGAGTAGAGAATTGAATGAATTTTTCATGTAGATTTGTTTCTTTCATCTTACCAATATGCGATGTGATCGTTCCTCCCTTTTCCAACAGATGTCTGTGTTTTTTCTGCTCTGCCTCATGTTCCACTACGTATCTGACATGCATGCACTCCTTTTCAGTTTTCCACCTATGTGTTTTGATTTTCTGGCCATCCACCCCCGTTATAGTTAAATATTGTTTTCGACAATGTTTTTCTATTGTGTCCAGCTTCAGTTACATTTTTTGTTGCTTTCCCAATTTCCACGTACATATTGTACATGTACATTCACATGGGATTTCTTCATAATTAGATGATTGTACAGGTTCAATAAATAGAAATTTAGCTGCCCAATTAAACTTATATGTCCTGCCAATGGTCCACATATTCTTGTTCCTTTTCAATGCTTTAATTTTTTTAGTAGAATTTTAAGCAATATCGCAATCACTTGGTTTCCTCTTTCTTGGACCAGAGTTTGATATTGATTTCTATCTTCCATTTTGCTGAGTGATTGTATCTATGATATCTAGCTGCACTTCTGGTTGCACCCCAACAAGGAACAATATCTTCAAGATCTGGCATATTATCGTAGGTTTCATTTGTTTGACTGTGATACTGTGCAGAATGCATGTCCACCTCAATAATACCTTCCACACAGTCAGTATTTTGATTCTTTGTGGTGGCATCTATATGATTGGTATTTACAATATCTGTATCCGCAGAGTTTCCAAAATACTTGAAGAGTGATTTTTGAGATTTATTACTTACTTTTAGGTTATTCGTATTCTTTGAGCTGGCACCTTCCATTATTCTGAAAAGAGTCCTGCGTCAGCAAAAGAACCAAATAGCGACTCTGTCCAGTGTCTGAGGTCTTGTCGCGCGTCCCCTGTCTGAGGTCTTTGTCACGTGTCAACTCTGCAGTTGTCGTGCGTCAACAACCCATTTCCTATCACACGTCCACTGTTTGAATATACTGTCGTGGGTCAACACTGCCCTTGTCACGCGTCAACTTCTTTGCCCAAGTCACGCGTCAACACTTTCTCTGTCACGCGTCAGTACAGCTACTGTCATGCATCAACAATGCCCTTGTCACGCATCAACACTGCATTTGACATGCGTCAACAATCACAGGCTAACAGTAATCTGAATCTCTGGTGCTTAAGGGTATGCGAGTTCAAATTTCACAGTATTGGTAATTTTTTAAGCTACTTGAGGTATACTACCCGGTGAATCACATAGGTTTTTATAGGAGATGTTTTCAATGAAGGCGAAGCCGACCCCCCAAAAAAAATATACTTTATATTTTAGGCGAACAGGACGCCGAGCCACTCCGAATAATTCACCTTTTCAAATTTTCCTAAAATGAAATTTTCGCCATATTACAAATATTCGCCGCTAAAATTATCCCTGACTACTATTCTTTTTTGCTTTTCCTTGTTCCTCTTAAAATTTGTGGTTCTTTTGTGGCTAAAAGTGTTTAGAAATCCTGGGAGCTCCTCAAACCCCACTTGCTTTGGTAGGGTGATGGTTTCCGAAATAGGCTATCTCTCAACTCTCTCAGCTTATGGTGGAATCCAGTTTTTCAATTTCAGGACAAACCTCTTTCTCTTTCATGTGCAGTTTAAGTGGTCATACACATTTTTAGTAAACAGGATTAAATGCACCAAGACAATGTACCATTTTGTCGATGGATGGAATGGAATACAAAATGGAATGAAAGAAGCAATGTGCCCCCTGAGTGTATAGAAGTGTATGCAATGAGGTTCATTTTTTTTTCCCCCTAAGCAATCAAGAATGAACTCGTAACTGAGAGTGTGATCATTGGGAAATAGTCAAATATTGTTTGTTGTGTCTAGCGCATTGCGATGAGTGTGTTTGACTGTAGTGGTGATGGGATTACAGACATATAAAATAGATGTGTGTGAACCATATAGCCTGAATCTCCCTATATCAATAATAAGCTTGAATGAGTCGTTGTGATGATTACATTCCACCCAGTGTATGGTCACTGGAATGCAAGGATTTCAGGTTGATTTGGGCCTAATTCCTATATCACTATAAGATGAAATACTTCCTTTGAGTGCTAAGTTCTCCACCTAAGGTGTATGCCACTAGTGGATAGAAAAGGTGATGATTTATCCTATAGTGTATGCTCCTATGAGATGGAAGGATGAGTGATGATTTAGCCCTAAGCAATCACTATGAATGGAAGGAAGGGTGTGGTCATCTAACCTTTTGGTGTATACCATGACATGCTCAGTTTGCCTGGCACTGAGACTCGTGACCCTTTAGCAACCTAAAGTGTATACCACTACATGATGATAGGATGGATTCTGATTTAGGGCTAAGTGGCCTTTGTTCTTACTAAAATTTTACAACATTGAAGGGAGTGGTTTTTTAGAGCTAAGGTTTATACCACTATAAGATGATAACATGTATTATGATTTAGGTCTAAGTGGATAACACTAGGATTTTAAATAGATGAAGGGAGTGGTGATTTAATTTTAAGGTGTATACCAATCCAAAATTATATGAGAGAGGTGATCATTTAGCCTAAAGCATATACCACTACCATATGTAAGGATGGATATGGGTGATGATTTAGCACTAGAGTCGTATGTCACTAGTCCTAGGAAGATTGTATGATGAAATTTCACATGGTGTGTGTAAGGTCCATTTGATATGTAAACCATCGGCAACTCAAGTATGGACTGAGGAACTAAATAATGTCATAGGGTGGTGGGTGCCTCCCCTCGTAGGACAATGTAGAATAGGTGACCAAATGGTTCCTGTAGGGTGTGTCAAATGGGCGGTGGCGGTATGAATAATGCAATGTACCTGAATATGGAAAATCCTTGGCTGATATGCGTAGATAGCCCAAATGGGGATATGTGGTGATGAAATGTAAATTGACGGCTAGGCCCATATATAAATGTAACCTAGTGTAATACGTAGAATATATGTAATGGATAAATGCCCCACGCAATGTAATAAGACTAAATGTGTAAATACGTGAAACAAAC
This sequence comes from Taxus chinensis, assembly GCA_019776745.2. Lineage (NCBI taxonomy): Eukaryota > Viridiplantae > Streptophyta > Pinopsida > Cupressales > Taxaceae > Taxus > Taxus chinensis. The sequence goes on from CM034156.1 coordinate 104,419,574, forward strand.
ATGATGGGTAGAATGAATAGAATAATGTAGGATGTGGATAAATGTATGAATTCATAAGCTTATGGCATGGAATGTATGGTAATTATGTAACATGTGTACTCATGCCTAAGTGTGGTACTGTGGGGTTACAGTGCATGTGGGGTGATCTTTTCCACCAGTCAAATGTGAATGATTAGCAATCACAACTTAATCATCGGGTATTGACGCTATGGAATGCTTTTCAATGAAAAATGCCTTAATGTTTTTGTAAAGTGATTTAAATTGTATATCATGTGATCAAAGTTGTAATGTAGACTATAAACAAAGTGTCAAATATGCTTTCATGACGACAACGATAGGTGTGTATGCCCCTATAGAAGATGATAATACTTTATATGGAATGTGTGATGTAATAACTATGCTCAGCGAGGAGGGGTGATGTATGTGCAATGCCCATTCTTGGTAGAGTGTGAGCATGTATATCGTAATAAGTGAGGTCATTAATAATCATCATCCTCTGGATCAAAGCCTCTTAAATGGAATAGGACCATGACAATAATGGTGAATTTTTGAGTATGTGTTTGAAATGCATCAATAGTGAGATGAGTTTAGACTGTAAAAATTTACATTGCACCATTTAGCATTGGATGCCACTTAAAATTTGGGATGTTAAAATGAAATACATGTATCATCATCTATAGTCTAGCCTCATCTGAGTAGCCAAGAATAGGAACTATTCATCAACATAGTGAACATGTCCAAATGGCATAGTGCTAAATGTTCAAATAGTAAGTGTCATGTAGGATCTATAGAATTGATGTATGTAAATTAAGCCAATATTATTAGACTGTAATTTGAGTGGCGTATAACTAGGTGTAAATGGTCGGATAGCACGAGTAATGGATGATAAGAGTGATACTAAACCTTAAGACAACAGTGATAATGTTGAAACTTGATAATTCTAGATTAGAGATTCGAGTAAAAGGTCTGTAGGTGTGTCGAAGTGAGGGGTGGTTAACTTAGACGGCTAGCTCTTACAATCCCTGAACAGTAACGAGGTGATGCTCACATGTTAGATACAAGTATAACATTTAGAAACCCATGAGATGTAATGAAGTGGAGATGTACCAAGTGAACTGAGGATTGTGTGGCAGAAGGAGGAGATGGGCTACCTGTGAGCTCCCTAGATGTTTAATTCTGATATGACGGGATGACCCGCTGTGGAAGAATCATAGCAGAGAACCCTAATTCATTAGGGTCACAGAAGGAACAACATTGATGCTCTCCAATTGTACCATAAGGGTGGTACCATGATGGTTTTTCATAGAAATGGCCGGTCAAACCTAGTAAGTGATACATAGAGTAGAAGATCCTAGTGCTTAGAAATCACAATGATTAAAAAAGAAAGATGAAAAATGAGGGGTCAGACTATCCTCAAACCACAATGGTGATACTACAACAATGTTCTACATGTACGCATTGATTAACATAACTTAGTTTTGGCGCGGTAGAGGCAGACAGATTTTCACTGAGGTTTGTTAGCTTATGTCAGTCGCACCATAGTAGAAAAAATTAGGATGTAGAACGGTGGAAATCCATGTTCAATGAAATGAATTGATCGTTCTCTAGGACCTAGTGAAGGGTAGTGTCAAATGACCAAGACCTGGGCAAGTGAACCTTGTCATAAGCATGTTAATGAGATACAATGGAGTTGTTACATGTCCTTTGTTGGATGCAAGCTTGAGGTGGTGATATCTTTAATATAAAGTGCACAGTAACAAATTAAGACTTAGATAAATTTCATATCTATGAACGATTCCCTTTCTTAAAATAATTAACTATTTAAATGTGAGGATGACTATGCAAATAGTAATCATTGTCAAAACTAGTGCATGAAAGGGATGTCTAAAGAAAGATGACCAAGTAAATAGTGCTGAGAGGATAGGCAATACTGCATGAAAGGATGATGACTATATTCTGGATAGTGTTTCATCAAGAATATGGGTAGTCGATTACAATACTGAATAATTCTTAGTTTGTAATTCAAATTGAAGAACAAGAAATTCATTGTGAAGAAAAAAACATTAGCCATGGTATAAAAGAAAAGAAAATGAAGCATTGGAATGAACGGTGGATTCGAAGGTTGGGTTCACTTGCTTAAAATGATTAACTAAAATTATGGATTTTTACTAAATGCAATGAAATATCTAATCCTAGTTAATCTAATTAGGAGGACTAAAATTTTGGAAATAAATGCTAAAACAATATGGAATGGATCTAAATAATTACTATTAAGATGAAATCAAACCCTAATTGTACAAAAAAAGAGTAAGAGGATGACTTAGCTGATGCTGGAGAATGTTAGCACAAATGTTATAGGTCTAACAACATATTCCAGAAGTACAGAACAGACACTCAAAGACCCTGCGAAGGATAGATCTAGAGGTTTGTGAGACTGACATTGAGGTGCCCTGGAAGGTACTGGGGTGACCAGTGCACCCTGGTCTGCATTTTAGGCTGCTCTGGTTCCTACAAATGCTTAGAAACTGAAATCTAGTATGGTCACAAGTTGATATGAAACCCTTTCAATTTTCACACTAGATCCCACAAAGTTGTGCCGAATTCTGTTGGGATAATTGATAGTGATCAACCTGCAATACAAAGAGAAGTATCAAACCCTAAGAAAAAATAAAGATACAGAATGAATGGGTCAGATTGAACTTACCCGCTAAAACCAGTGGACTTGTTATTGAGCGTTGCACTACATTTCAGACCTTGGATGTAGTCCTGGTGTGTGTGTGTGTGTACATGTCGTACCCTAGGTTCTCTCATGTCAATCACACTTTGTGGAGTAGTGAGTAATAATAAATATAGAAAAATGTAATAGAATGTGTGCATGGAATATAATATAATCCCTCCCATATGATGTGATGTGTGATGCAGATCTCTAGCCTTGATGCATGATACTAATGGATGCAAGTGATGCAATAGATGCAACTCTAGATGGATTGACAGTAGTGTGTGACGTTAGGACCCTCATTATGGCTTCATAACTTTATATTTATAGGGTTATCAATTCTTTAGTTTTGTAATTAACCCTGATAAGGCTGAATAGGAAAAAGATTAGTATGAAAAACAATCATAAAGAGCCCAAAAGGTTAAGGGAAAATTAATAATGGATCGGGGTGCCCCTGGTGGGACCATAACACCTCGGGGTGCCCCAGTACAGGGTAGGGAACCCCATTTTAGGCTAAAATGGTAGAAAATTATGAAACAAATACGGCATGCATAAGTTAATATGTGGGAATGAAAAAAAAAAGTAAAACAATGTGGCCAAAAAGGTGGGATTAATTAATACTTTAGTCACTTGAGAACCTTCTAAATAGTAGTATGAAACATGGCTAAATAATGTCTAACGTGCAAGATTATGTGACTACACTATGGAAGTTATCACAGGAATAAATCAATTAAACAAACAACCTTTTTTTAAAGGGATATTAATCTTTATTCACCTATAGTATATAAAATCAGTATGTCTTCTTTGATGTTTGAGATTACAACAAATAATACCCCATTCACAAATTTCATTTGGCTTTGAAATTATAGGCTTTAACATTAAATGGTAATGAAGGTGGCTTTGAAATTATAAGGTTTAACATTAAATACATTAAACAGACCACACTTTCAGAGTGGACATCAAAACCAAGTTACCATATAAGTATTAAAAAGGATAAATTAAATAGATGGTTTTCTTTGTCAGTGATTTTAGGTTTTGACTATAGGAATTGAATTATGAATTGAACTCTTGAATTATAAGTTATTAATACAACAATGTATTGTTATAGTACAACTTGATTTTTTTTCTCAAAGCCTTATATTAATGCCAAAAGGTGTGTTTACAAGTAGAAACACCGGTCCGTGTTTGAAAACATCCTGTAATCTTCACCATCAATGTTGTCGTGCACGTCCATGCCCACGCTCGTAAAAAATTGACCATAAAAATAATATGAGTCGTCTACGTCCATGCCTATCCAACCCTACAATGCATGACAACTATGCCATGTTTGATTTTTTTTGTTGCAAGAAATCAAAATGCTAACGTAGATTTACCACATCAAAATATCTGTAAGGTATTCAATATACTGATTCAGGATTTATATTACTCCATATTATTAAAAAAAATTAATTGTGGGTACATTGACAATAACAATATAAGCATATATATTCCATCTACATTATTTAGTAAACAACGTCATTCCTGTATTTTTAAACATTATTAGTGCATGATCTTCTCCATTGTACTAAAACTCAACATGTTTACTAACCACAAAAGATAAGGTATGCCAAATTAATAAACAAAAGCAACCTCTTTCGCATGTACATTGCACGATACACTTTAATGGTTTTATTAGTTTAAATTTCTCTTTTGAAAAGTTTCATGTTGGTGATCATTCATGAAAAATGTTACTAGGCACGTTGATGAAGGAAACCATATTTTTTACCTTTATCAATAAATAAAAAAGCTAATTAAAAATTTGCATGAAATTGACAATATAAGGATCCCGTAACATAGAGTTTTTATATCATGCCTCGACAATGGACTAGGAAACAAATGTTCTATGAAGGCTTGCACTATTAATATAAATTTTCATGATAAATACAATAAATTATAGTTTTCAAACCAATCAACTAAATGGGAAACCATAGTTTCTACCTTAATCACTAAATAAAAACCCAACTAAAAAACTTCGCATGTAATCGATCATAGAAGGAACTCTTAACATAGAGTTTCTATCTCTAACACATGTAGAGTTTGGAAGTCAAGAATATTCAAGTCCCTTATCTATAAGCGACGATGATAGAAACTTTGTAATGTGACCAACCATCCCACCTCTCCATGAAATACACGAATGACTTCCACTCAAAGAATGATTATTGTTTTATATATTTGTCGAATAAGGTGTTAGGGTATTCGTGAAAAGAATAGTATTAGGTCATGTGTTCAAACCTTGGTGATATATTTTTTAGCAATGGTTAATTATATACAAGAGTGTTCACTGTAAAAACCTTTCCTGACATAGATACATATGACAATACTTCAAATTTATCCGTTGTTAAGAACTTGGAATGATGAGGATAAAGTCTTGGCTACAAATCCACAAGGAACGATCTTATGAAAGTACATATTATTGCCTAGGAGAGCATGAAAAATTGAATCAGATAATGGTCTATAAAGATGGAAAAAAACGCATGATCAACCCTATGTTTTGTGGTTATCGAATTCAATAACTGCGATTAGTATACTTTAGATGTTGAGTCCACTCCATGCATCCCTATCTCTAGAGTGTATCAGGACACACAGAAGATAATTCCCCTTAATTTGAAACGTGTTCTAACTACCCACAAATCACAAGGAATGTCATTGTTGACGGCAACTTCCTCCGCCCCCTTTTCTCCAATTTAAACGATTTCCAAAAATAGTGTGTGGTTTGTATGTTCCTAGTCGTAACAAAACAATGTTTCACATATATTCCCCATAACATTTCCCCCATCCTCGAACTTATCCTCCCTCAAACTATTTCTTTGTTTCCCCTCTTCCTCATGTAATTTTTTATCTCCCTCAATTTTCCCTTCTTCGACCCGTCCCCTACGATTTTCACAGTGCGTCATTTTTGGTTTATAACTATTTTTTCAGTTTCTATCTTTTGATGTTTAAACCTCTTCCAACACCTTTTTTGGCTAACAAAAGTGCATTGATATTACCTATGCATTAGTATCTAGCAAAAAGTGGATGGCACCATCAAGACCAGCTAAAGAGAAACCCTAATCTCAAATGTACATGAAATCACCACCCCCACACACAATGTGTATGGTCAACATCTCTCAATAAGTATTCCCTTGGGACACACACCTGAATTACAAGTATAAGTTTCTTCTAACTACCCATTAAATAAATAAGTTTGTGTGGTGAGATTTAATTATTTAATCGTTCAAATACGTAATGAAATATATGTCAGTTGCGTGTGGACAAGGAAGTGGATGTCAAAACTCCACTTTACCATGTCTGGTAAGAGTGGGTTCTGGTTAGGTAATACCACTTCAATGGAAATTTTCCCACGTGCAGAGTGGACGCACCGGTTATTCCAATCAATAACAGCGCTGAATCCCATCGTTGAATTGTGGCACGCCCGGCCCCTGATATTATTCCGCGAGAAGACAAAGACGTGGCATTTTACCATATGAGAGCATTGCAGAAGATCCACACTGAACATGTTTCCCTGTCGAGCACGATTTGCCGGAAGCTTCCTGCATTGGCATTTCCCAGGTGGGGTGGTTTTTAAGAAAGCGCCAGAATAAACTGTTGTCCACATATGCAACTTGTGTTTTTGATTGACTTGCGTGCAACATATGTTAAGTTGCTAAAAAGATTACAGTTTCATTCAAACCAGGAAGTATACCAGAGCGGAGCTGCACGAAAATGAGCTTTATTCTAGCTTTCCTAACTTTCTATGCCGCCATTAATGTAGCCTCTGGTCAAGGAGGAAGCAGCCAAAGCTTTAGCTTTTCTTCTTTCAACGTCTCTACGTCAGACAATATCAAGCTTTTCTACGATTCATACTTTCAGCGCAGCGGTGACGGGAATCTCATCCAGCTCACCACAAATCGAGCCGGAAAAACTTACAGTGCCGGTTGGGCGGTTTACAAGAAATCCATTCCAGTATGGGACAGATCTTCCGGGGCTCTCGCAAGTTTCACCACGCGGTTTCAGTTCATCATCAAACCAGAGGCAACCAACGATTTCGGTTCAGGGGGAGGGCTCGCCTTTTTCATGGCGCCGCTCGGTTTCCGGGCGCCGGAGCTCTCCGCGGGCAAATGGCTCGGCCTCTTCAACACGAGCACGATCGGGAAGCCACAGAATCGGATTGTTGCGGTGGAGTTCGACACGGATAAAAATTCCCACGATCCCAATGACAACCATGTGGGAATCGATATTAATACTGTGGTTTCGGAGGTAAATAGATCGGTGGTTAATGGAAGTCTGAAAGACGGGAAAGAATGGGACGCGCGGGTGGATTACGACGGGCGATCGAAGAGGCTTCAAGTGTTTCTTTCTCGGAACGGATCGAAATCAGCGGCCGATCCGATATTGACCTATGACGTAGATCTGGCGGACTTTCTGTCTGAGAATGTCATGGTTGGCTTCTCGGCTTCGACTTCGATGGGAACAGAGAGCCATACATTGATCTCCTGGGATTTCTCTTGTAAAACCTCCTGGAATGCTTCTTTCGTCAGCATTGACAGTCAGGGTAACGAGGTTCAGGGTTCGAAGAGGAAGGGTTATAAAAGCATGCTGATAGCTCTCGTTGTCGCCGGGGCGGTGGTTTTCTGCAGTTTGACCTTCGGCGGGGGTTGGTGGTGGTGGCGCATCAAACGCAGGGGACAGTCAAAAACAGAGCATGAAAGTGAAATGGCGTTGGACGAAGAGTTTTCGCAAGGCCCGCGGAAGTTCACATACGCCGCACTCAGCGCCGCCACGAAAAACTTCAGCGAGGACGAAAAGCTCGGACAGGGCGGCTTCGGATCTGTCTACAGAGGGGTTTTGCAGGATACGGGGGAATTTGTGGCGGTGAAGAGGGTTTCTCAGGGTTCGAAACAGGGCAAAAAGGAGTACGTTGCAGAGGTGAGCATAATCACGCGGCTAGGGCACCGTAACCTGGTGCAGCTCTTGGGATGGTGTCACGAAAGGGGCGAGCTGCTTCTGGTTTATGAATACATGCCCAACGGAAGCCTGGATAAGCGTATTTATGCGGAAGCGGGCGGTCTGGATTGGGACCGCAGGTATAACATTGCGTGCGGCATAGCTTCGGCTCTGGTTTATCTTCACGAGGATTGGGACCAATGCATTCTGCACAGAGACGTCAAGTCCAGCAATGTGATGCTGGATTCCAATTTCAACGCAAAGCTCGGGGATTTCGGCCTGGCGCGGCTCGTGGAGCGCGATACGGAGTCTTCTTCCCACACAACGGTGGTTGCAGGAACCCTGGGTTATCTGGCGCCGGAATGCGTGGAAACTGGAAAATCGACGCCGGAATCCGACGTGTTCAGCTTCGGAGCAGTTGCCTTGGAAATCGCCTGCGGAAGGCGAGCTCTGGACGAGAAGCTGAGAGAGCATTGCAGCATGCGGCTGGTGCAGTGGGTTTGGGATTTATACGCGCAGGGGAGGGTTTTGGACGCTGCGGCCGAAACCCTGCGCGGAGATTTCAACGGCGATGAAATGGAACGTTTATTAATGGTGGGACTGTGGTGTTCGCATCCGGATCCCAAGGTCAGGCCTTCCATGAGGCAGGTTGTGAAGGCGTTGAAATTCGAGGCGCCATTGCCGTATATTCCGACGAGGATGCCTGTAGCAGTGTTTCTCTACAGCGATCCCGTCCGGCCGAGCGAAGTCTTGTCTTCGATCACTGAGTATGGGAGTTGCAGGCAGTTGAGCACAGGCAAAACCTCAGTTTTACCACGCTGATTTCTTCAGATTCACAGCAGGCTACCTAGTCTCTCTGGTATCCACCTCCTCTGGTTTTTCTGACTAGTAACAGAAGAATCGCTACCCTGGTTTTCTGACTGGTAACGGAGCAACATTGACCATGGTTTTGTGACTAGCACTGAGCAGTAACAGAAGTAACGCTCTGCATCACCTGACGGAGCAGGAATCGAGTAACAGAGCTTACGGTGGGGTGCAGGTCAGGAGCCCACCATTCCATGTGGTCAGATTGAATTCTTATATTTTGTGCTTATCGAGCCGTATTATTCTGTTCTAATTGGTAATGACTTTTGTATATATTTTGCCGGTAGGCGTCTACCTTTGAAGATGCTGAAAAGTGTTAAATTCCGGCATCTCTATTGCTGTCTTAACTTTACAGTTTGTTGGATTTTAGATATTTAAGTGGAATAATGTAAGTTGTCTTGAATATCTATTTTGTGATGTACTTTTTGTACTCAATAGTTTTTGCATTTAATTCATTTGGTGAAACATGAATGCAGAAATAAATCTCCGCTTTCAGCGGCCTCCCTCAATTGTCTTGTACTATAGTAGATGCCACATTTATAAATAAACCATTCGAGTATATGAAATATATCTTCATGCGCACTTAAATTCAACCAAAATATTTTGTCGTGGATTTTAATAGAGAGAGCTTGTTATTTAATGAGGATAAAATATTGGATTCTTCACCCCCAACATAGAAATTGGGATTTTCTGGGAATGCGATAAGTTTTTCTGCGATCGAGAACTCCAAATCTTTATTAAACAGGATTCGATCACTGGATCATTTAAACTCAGTTTTCCAAGCCTTGTGTTTTTGATGAGGTAGATTTTTATGTTAATCAAAATGGAAATGGGCAGACCCGCTGCACCCTTGACCGATTGCGGAAGAGTCCATGCACTTTAAGTTGAAACTTGTGCGTTCAAAGCCATTTTACATGAACGCACCTGCTATTTCCGCGAGACCTGATTATTGTGGTTTTTAAAGGAAAATTTTCCATGGTTTGCCACAGAAAAGGAACGCTCTTTCTCCATAAATTTTGTTTCAACTTTTTTTTAGCATTTACAAAAGGTGATTACACTTGTATATAATATGGATAAATCTCACTTCTTGTGAGTTTTCCATGAAATTCTTTTTGTTCTTGTATATATTTGGTATTGAGCCTTTTATTTTTAGGTCTCGTAACTTTTTTTACATTATGTTCAATGTAGTGTTGAAAAGATTGGAGAGTTGTAATATACTGATTGGAAATTCTTTAGCAGGTTGATACCTTGCTTGATCAATACCATATCCCAAAAATATTTGTACTCACAAGTAAAGCTTTTTGGAAGGAAAGCTTTTGAACTTTTATGTTATATACATGGATTTTTGTTCTATAATTTTTGCTTCTGTCCTTGTTTATATATGTCCCTTTGTCATGAAATTGCTATTAATTGTAAAATAAGATGGAGCGGATCAAAGATTTGTTAGTATTTAACATGAGGAATTTTAATTTCATGTCTGTAAAATTTGCTGAGGATAGTAAATTCACTCTCACATCAATGACATGGGACTTACTTTTGCTACGCACAATCTTTTACAAAATTATGGTCAACTAAAATCCATGTGTCCAAGATTTGGAAGAGATAATAATTTTTCGCCATTGGAAAACTACCATTTCAAACATTTGGTCAATGGGAGAGGCCTTCTGAATTTGGACGAGGAGTTGTTTGTGAGAGGGTAAGGAAAAAACAAAGGAGACAGTGAAATTATATGTAGTAGATGAGGCGACGCTTATAAAACAATTTGTGAAATAAATGATTAATATGGCCAACATAAGACCACTCACGCGCATATCATGACTAATTGTTGCTTTGTAGCAGTCAATTAAATGTTGTTTCAAATTGTCATGCAAGTACCATTTTCCAATTGCTTCCTATCATCTTCATTACAATTGAGAGAAACTACACTTCATATTTTGTACTCCCCTTGTATTTTAGGCTTAACTTTATATATAATCCATACTTTAAATCTATGTGGTATTAAATTGGTGTTTAGTCAAAACGAAATTCAATGTTATAAAGTTTATGCTCTATAATGCATTTTGATTTAGATCATAAAAATATTGCAGAAGTGGGTGGGTGAGGTGAGGTTCAAATAATACAGAGATTGATGAAAGATAGAGGAATTAAGAATATCCTTGGATGTAGTTAGATTGAAGGCCAGGAGATAAATCATAGATTGCATCTACAGACAGAGGAGATCTATGCAAAGTTGGAGAAAATGGCTTGAGAGATTAAGGCAACAAGTTATTTTTCATATTAAAGACATTTACTTAATGATGTGGAAGTGGAGGAAAAAAATTATTTTTCTGCCACCATAGTAAAAAGTTGGCAGCTGCATTTGGTTGGTTAAACACGTTCCCTTGGAACAACTAATTATAGTTGTCAAGAAGCTTCGATTATGTGCTCATTGCTAGACTGTAACGAAAATTAACTCCAAGATTGTTGCAGGAGAAATTGTTGTGAGAAATAGGAACCATTTCCTTCATTTTAAATAGGGAGAATGTTCTTGTGGCGATTATCAGTGATGCTAAATGAAGTAATCTAAAAAAATAAACTTAGACTATAATATTGTGCCATGTGTTTGATTATTCTCAGTTTCTATAAAAAAATTGTTTCGTTTTAAGTTTGCTTACACTTCATTGTAAATTACAACTCCAACAAACTTAACAATGTTATCCTCTCTGGCGTAATTTGCAACTCATGTGCAATTGCTAGTTTATTCATACTTTACTTGATTATGTAATCCCTGTGAACTATACTAAATGGAAAAGTTGAAATATGTTATTATTATTATTATTATTTAAATAACTCACAAGGAAGTGAGGTTTTTGGGTCTGGAGAACTTCTTTATTAAGTGGACTATAGTGGACCACTCACTATCTTCACAAATATTATTAGATTTTGTAAAAGATTTAAATGTTTTTGAGTGATTTCAATTACTTTATAAAAATGGACAATTTATATGTAAAAATATGATGCAAAATGATTGAGATGTTTAAAATTTAACTTTTACTTTGTTATAGTTGAAGTAATACACAAAAATGTGAAATGCTTCCATCATTTTAGTATAGTTCAAATATTTACTAATGAAATTTTAAAATTGACTTGTCTAAGATATTATAAAATAAAGTATTTATTAGATGTATTTCAAAATACTTAACATTTAATTATTCTTATCCTAAAGAATGCTTTAATTAATTATTTTGATCCATTTTAACTTCTTGCCTTTTACTAAGATCATAATTAATTGACTAGTAAAACTTTTTTTAATGAAATAGATATTATATAAACATATCAAGTATTATGATACAAGATTATCCACAAAAAAAAGTGGGCCATATGGAAGCACGCCCCAAAGCCACGAACTAGACTAGACTTGAAAATATGATGCAAAATGATTAACATATTTAAAGTTTAACTTTCACTTTATAGCTCAAGTCATAGACAAAATGTGAAATGCTTCCATCACTTTGGTATAGTTCAAATGTTTACCAATGGGATTTTAAAATCCACTTGTCTAAGATATTATAAAATAATTATTTATTAGATGTATTTCAAAATATGTAACATTTAACTATTCTTATTGTAAAAAATGCTTTAATTAATTAGTTTGATTCATTGTGACTTCTTGCCTTATTAAGATCGTAACTAATTGACTAGTAATAATTATTTTTCATGAAATAGATCTTATATAAAAATATCAAGTATTATGATACAAGATTATTAAAAAAAAGGCGGGCGGTATGGAAGCATTTCCCAAAGCCACGAACTAGACTAGGAGTGCAAGAGGAGCAAATATATCAAAAAACAAGGAGCGGAAAAATTCAGTTGCCGCTACAAATTGTTGGCCTACAAGTGGCAAGTCTTGGTCATGCCATCTGAAACCTGACAGGTATTTGTTGGAGTTTGGTGAATCCCAACTCGAGTCGTGGCGGGTTTCTTCTTAAATTTCTTCAGTAGGGGCCCATGAGCGCAAGATGGCAAGCACCAACCGCGAAAATTTATTGGGTGGTGGAGGTAGACTCCCCCCATCATGGGTGCATGGCATGAGCGGAGGTGTCGAGCCCCAACCACAGTGACTGGGAAGCGAAGGGAAATCCCACCCCCGATGGCGGACTAATGGCAGAGGGGAGAAGCTATGCATGACAGGCTAACCATGTGTCGACCAACATGCACGACTGAACGAGCAGTGCTAGGAATGGTTCCGTCGGCTACCGCCTCTTTGGTAGCCGTTGTCACTGCCATGTGGCATGGTGTGGCGAGACTAGGATGGTAGGGCATAAACAACATTACAGGAGGCATCACCCTCGTGACGCAAGAGCATTTGTGGATGTTCCACTTCTTATGCTACCTTGTTAGCCTGGACTTAAATCTTTAAAAAGACATTAGCGACAATTATTAACTTGTTATAAATAGAGAAATGTTGATCAACAACATAATTAGAAAACAAACAAGCAGTCCTTTCTTTCCATATCCAAAACATAATTTCCCCTCTAAAAGCATGCCAAATTTGGGTAAACTTGTGTGGCATTCTGGGTTTGTCTCCGAGCAACACTTGTTGCCAAGGGAAGCATTCAGGTTAGAATGGTTGGAAGAAAGAGCGGATCCAACCTAAGCATATTGGGCTTCACGACAAAACCAAAAAAGGTGTGGAAGCATTTCAAGATGCCCATAGAAGGGGCATTTTGAATCCATGACTCCAAGCTGAACAAGACGAGTTCCAAGTGGGAGTCCTTGGTGTAGCACATACCAAAGAAAGTGGGCAATTTTCGATTCCACACAGGCTATCCAAATGGTAAAAAATCTCCTTCGTCAGACCAAGAGAGTGGAACAGATCCCCAATAGGGCATTAAGTTTTTCCCCCATAGGTAGGTGAGGTGACAAACACCCATAGCCTTTACTGGTAGAGTAGCTTAGGAATGAGGTGTCCACAAACCACTCCACTCTTTCCACCATGGGCGAGCTAGAAGGACCACAACCTTATGAACTATGTGAACGAGCATGAAGGAAATGATGTCTTCTATGATAGCTTTGTTTCTCGGAGTCATCTTGAACATGACCTTGAGAGATTGTTATGGTTGTCATGATTGGGTTTGTTTCCAAAATAAGTCTTGAATGGTACGAATTTTGCGCTTAAAAAGGCGGAGAGCAGGAATCCATAACACCTCTGATAGACACTAGCCCTGACATTGGAACATGGATGACCACCACATAGAGTGGAGATTAAAGGACACGCCTTCGTGGAAGCCATCGCCATTCTACATAAGTCAAGGTTTTCCCTCTTCACAAGCTTTCCAAATGCTTTTAATGACAAAAGTGCCCAAAATTTTGACTAGGACAAGGGCGATGAGAAGGTTGGAGAAGCCAAGGCCTTTCCATGTTAAGCGACCACTGGATAGAGGAGCCAGAGGCGAGGGAGAAAACTTCCAAGCAATGTATGGCATGAGCAATATTGTGTTCCTCCTCAATAAGAGTGAGAAATGAGTTGTCAACAAAATGCCCATTGAGAAGTTGTGCACCAACATCAGTGATCAAAGTAATACACCGGACGAGCCCTTGCGATTGGGTCTGGGCCAACAAATAACCAAATCCTCCAGCTGTCAAAACTTAAAGGGTTGGCACGAGAGGGCAACCTTGTCGGATGGATTTGAAGAGGCCACAAGAATTCGAGTTGCTGCCATTGATGGTGATGTGGGCAGAGGCATCGACAAAGAGCTAATAATTTTATTTTTTCTTATTAATTCATTGCATGTTTACTTCGTCAACCTTCCCCTATATATTTATCTTTTTAAAATTTAAGTTTAATGATGATATATTCCTGAAATTAAATTAAATTTAAAAATAATGTACATATACTTTTATAATTTTATATTTCAATACAAAATTTTAAAATTAAAAACATTTATTTATGTTGAATTTATAAATATAAATTACAATTTTTCATTTTTTTTTTATATTAATGTTCAAATTCAACACTATCAACAAATAGATGTATAGTCAAACCTATAACCTAAAATACCTAAAATGGTCGTTAAAACCAGTGAGAGAACCACTCTCATACTTTTTAAAGACCTATTGTATTTGGCTGGAACTAGACTTATTTATAGTGGCTGTTTTATAGGTGAGATCTTTTTCCATCATTTTTAATGCTTACTTAAAATGTGGTTGCTCCGCCGCGTATAGTTTTTTTTAATAATTTGTATATTTTTCTTCTTCCAATTCGCTAGGAAGCATGAGACGGTATTTCCCAATTTCGCACGAGTATTTCAGCGTGAAAGCAACCCCTGCGTCATCATTATTAAAATATAAAAAACGACCCCAGCTAATAATAAAAAGGTCATCCTCGCGTTACGCATGGCAATGAAAGTTTCGGGTGCAACTTGCAGGGTTATTACGGTCAAAGAAAAAGCCAAGAAATAAGTAAATGGCATGCTTACATTGGCCCTAAAAAAGATGGTATTGGCACCACGTGGCACGGACGGTGTAGTTTTGCTCGGAAAGATATTTCAAGTCCATGCTAGGTCGTCCACGTAGGCTTTCATTGTTGCTTGTACTTGGATGATGTAACCCTCCAAAAAAATATCTTTCGCAAAATGAGCACTCTTGAAATATGGAAAATAGAAAGAAATAATTGCACCATGAAGATTGTAAGTAGGAATCATTTTGAATCCTATGTATTCAACTAATTTTTGTAATGATAAAAAATAATATAGATATTTATATTTATGTTGAAAGGCGTATGTTTTTGGGAGAAAGAGCTTCTCCGATTGTCACCTCGGATGGCGAGGATGCATAAAATGTGGTCTTGATGTACGTACGAGTGCTAGCTATTGATGGAGGACATGCAAACCCTAATAAGTGTAACAAGCATTGAATGGGCTTTTTTTTATATTTATTTACAATGCTTTAGGGGTATGGTACCATTCAATTCGATGCATATTGGAGATGTACGTTTCTTGGCGTCCTGCAAGTATGTGCCACATCTCATGCGTCATTCTGCAACCCTCTTATATTTTGAAAAAAACATGGGTTTTAATGATCTATGCATTCAGTTCTAGGAAGGGTTTTGCTCTGTTTATTTCGGCGTCTGTGGATTTATTTTGCAATTGCTCTGGTAATCTCATGGTCATGTGGGTGCACATATGTGTTTGGTTGATGTTTCTTTGTAAGTATTTTGATTTCCCATCATTCTCTCAACAGTGTCTGCAATTTCGTCTCATGTTAGACTTGTGTGTTATATCCTTCGTTTAATCTGTAATTGTCGTTGATGGGTAGGTTGGGTGTGAGGGATAAGTGGAAGAGTTTTAGACACCTAAAATATGCTTACAGTTAGCATTTCATCCAATTCAACGAATTAATGACACTTTGTTAATTCCCTATACTTCGCTCCATTCTCAAATACCCATTTACGACACCTTCTTGGTCGTATTCCTCCTATAATCATCTAATTGGGCTAATATCTCTCTTATTAGCTAAACATTCCTCCTTTCAACCATTCAGAACCTCTCTAGTTCTCTCTAGATCACTTCTATTGGCTTCCTAGGCTATCTATCAATCACAATTGATTAATCAAACCCCTCCCAACTCTTAATGAGTCTCTAATCATTTGCTGATCAAGTTTAACTAGTCTAAAGCATGTTTATCCTAATCTAATCCTAAAGTGCTTTTAGACTTTGGTCTCACATGCACCCAAAGTTCAAACTCTTCCATTTGGAAAACTATAAATACAAGGCTAAGCCTACCCATTCAAAGACACAAACTTTACATAGCACAAAACCAAAACAAGCCTAAGAAAGCTTGGATCTCATTTGTATTAGCTTTAAACTAATTAGACATTTGATCTAAAGCTTGCCTTCCTCCATTGTTTAGCTAATAGCCTCCATTTGCATCCATAATCCCAAGTTTAAGTAATATGGAGAGAACCATTGGCCTTGAAGTCATTAATGGCGAGACTCCATTCTTGAAAGCTTGAAAACCATAAACAACTAATCACACCTTTGATTGCTAAAGTTGATCTTCTTAGGTTTAATGTTTAATTAGTAATCTAAAGAGTAGAAAGTAGTATATATGCTAGGTTTTGATGTTTTTGTCAAAGTTATGATGCATGTATAGGATTAACTCTTATTTAGCTCTTATCTCATGGTGCATGGTTGAGTTAGTTAAGCTTTGAGGTTCTTTAGCCTCATTCCATAGCTTTGCAACTTTTCCATTGCATACATTTGGGGACACTTAGTCCATCCTCCATTAATGGGGTCATTTTGAAGCTTTTATTTCAGTTTCTAACTTTTTACATGTTTTTGTAGGGTTAAATATTTTGCCTTGAGTTTTTTAGCTAGGTTTTATGTAGTTAACCCTCATTTTCAAGCTTCTTTGTTAAGTTTATGCTAGAAACTGCATTTAATGGCTAATTTCTAACTTGTTGACACTTTTATAATTTCATTTTCCATGTTTTTTCGTGGTTTTTTAGGCAGGGACTCATACACCTTTCTGCCAAGGCAGACGCATTCAGATTGTCATTTTTAGCAGAGGGGCACATGCACCCGAAACCACACACAGGTACTTTAAAGCAGACACACATGCCCAAATCGTGGCGCACATACCCTTCTGCCAGCACAGACACCCTATAACCTGTTTTTATTTCACTAGGCGCGCAGACACCCAAATCCACGCACAAGCACCCTGTGTATTCTCAGTGCTCTGTCAAATAATTTTACCAGGCACGCACACACCCAAACTGTGGCACATACACCATTTGCTGGCACAAACATCCCTTTGCCAGTGCACACACACTATCATAGTTTTTACTATTTCTTGCTTCGTTATCGCAGTCACCTATTCTTTGGCACAAGCACACTTATACTAGCGTAGGCATCTCTCGGGTAGCGCAGACACCCTGCAGATCCGTTAGGTTTACACAAAGGGGCGCAAGCACCCAAACCCATGTGCACATGCCTAAAACGGCGTGCATACACCTAGAAGGGGGTGAAGGTATCTCTGTTTGATCCGGATTTGTTCATATAATTTTTAGTGCTAGTTTGGGTCATATCTTTTAACCCGTTTTCAGAGTTTGAAAAGGATTCGGAAAGAGAACGAAGCAAAATTTACGAGGGAAGTTCCAAAAGTAATATACATTCAGTATCATTTCTTCTATCATCAAACTCCCAAAGTTCCCTGGAGACCTCCACAAATGCAAAATACTAGAAACCATTAAAAAAACTGCTAAAAATAGATTTATGGAATTTTCTAATATTCTTGGTTTTCTATCTTTCTCGTAGGGTTCTAACAGTGGTTTTTAGGTTTCTTTTCCTTTATATTTTTATGCTAACTTAGTTGAGTGTTCACGTTTTTCATTTATAGGGGTCCTTTAAAACGCGTATGCTCTTCCCTCACGCCTTATAGGTGATCTAGGGAATACAAAATGTTTCAAAAAACCTTCTATTTCACTTCCAAAACACTTCAATTTAAGCTTTAAAATGAATTAAAGCTCAAATTTGGCTAAAATGAGTTTCCTTTTGCAAAACACTTAAAGTATTTTCCATATATTGTTTTAGTTGGGTTTCCGCATTGTGTATGCTCTTCCTTCACGCCTGTTTTTGGTGATTTTAGGAATTAAAAGCAACACACAAACTCTCTTTTGATATCATGATTTTTTTTGGAAAATTACTAACTCTTTGCATGTAGGACCTAACGCTTGTCAAAGAAAGAAGTCAAGACAAACCGAAACCTTCTAATGCGTGTTTTCATACAGGTTGCCAAACACTGTGCTACTTAAAACCACATTAAGTTAAGCAAGATAAAAAACACACCATTTCACTTCACACTATATTACAGGTTTCACAAAAGGGTACATCCCTATCTGCTCAACTGGAACATAACCCCTTTGGTGTAACGCCTTAAGCTACAATAATGGGAGTGGTTCCAAGAACCCTAAATAAATCCACTGCTGAGTAACCTCGTGGATGAAACAAGAAGCAATCAGTTTACCCACTTGACTAGATTTTACATCGTAAGTTAGAGTCAAAGTTGTCTGTATCGCGAGCCCAGTGAAAATATGTGTGAACACACTAGTTGCTCATCGTATTTGAAGGGGGTAAAGAAAAGTTGAGATACTCCCAAATCAATCAGTGCGACTCTTTGGGTAAATCGCACTTGCTCCTAGACAACTTGTGACACCTAATTGAGAGATCTTATTAGGGAAGCCATTCTGTCTTGGAGCCCACTTTGTTAGTCCGTTGTTGAGTTAATCCATCACAAAGTGACAACTCACTTGGAGTCTGAACCTTGTTTTTCGAACAACGCAAAGAGCCCATGTAAGTTAGAACTAAGTGTCTTTCATCATGGAATTAAAAAGACATCTCACTTAGCTCGGTTTCGTTCTCACCTTCAGACAAGGTGAAACTCTGCCCAAGTGGCTCTTAGTTTATTTTCACCTTTTGATTTATACCCTTGCATTCTTGCCACTCATTTTCAGGGTTAGAAGGAAGCATACCTCGCGAGTCTTATCAAAGACGGTATTCACCACTCTTTTTTCTATTTACGTCCATCCATGTTTGCGGTTGGGTTGTTAAACATCTAAAGTGCACAAGTACGTTCTCATATCTTTGATAGTCCTTTGATTTTGATTTCAAGATCGTCTTCATAGTTAGGATTGGTTCATCATTTTACCCCCTTTGACATGTTACCTTGTTCGCATTGCCTCGACACAATTAAGATACTTACGTCGTGATTTTTGTAAACATGATCTAAGTATCCACATTATGGCATTACACTACGCACATTTTAACACATCCTTAGTATACTTTCAATTGATTTAAACTCGAACATTGCTCCAAATATTGATGGGTGTCGCTTATTTTATTTTGCGTTGTTTCAGTACCAATTTGACACTAATATCTCGTTTCTTCGCGAACCTTGATAGACGTATCCAATTGGTATGGTTACATAGCTTATATTTGTAATCCTCTCCCTTTAATGTTTATGCCTTACTTGTCTATAAACTAGTCGTAGTATCCTTTAAGTGGGAATCGTATTTACCCTTTGTTAATATTTACACCTTGTTTATTTTAAGATTGACGTAAGTATTGACATTGTGTTGATCATCTTTGCATCGAACTATCATTTTGCACCCACATTTTACATAGGGAGTATTTCCTTATTGATTAGCTTTGTGTTTCACACTTGCATGATTGTTCCTTGTGATTATTCATCTGGAAAACTTGGTTTCTAGGAAAACCTTTTTTGATGTCATCGAGAGTACATCATCACGATGTCTATTTTCCTTAGACCTTATTTGGAAAATCATGCAGGCATCTCCATATTTACGAGATGTCTAGTTGGTTGCCCTTATGCTACCCGAATAGACATGGAACTTTCTTCACTTTGAAGGAATTTGATCACACTAGCTAAGTCTAGGCATTTGTACCTAAATGACGCCAACAATGACTGACTATCGTGCAGTTTCTCACACTTACAAAAATATGGAACCTAGGTTTAGGAATTCAAATCAAAATATTCCCATTATGACTAAGCCTCGTTTGGTTCTTCACACTAGAAGGCCCATTCGAGTACCCTGTTCCCCACCTTCAGCTTATAGTCGGTGGTATGGTTTGGACGCTTCTGATCCAAATTATTATTTGGGTTTCCCCCACTCTTCTTCTGATTCAGATCCAAACTATTTTTCAGATTCCCACTCTTCTTCTGAATATTTGGATCCCAACTATAATTTAGATACCCCTAGATCAAATCTTGAATCACGGTCCTCCCTTTCTTTGAAGGACATGTTGACCAAAATAAACTCACACTTATTTTTGGTCAACTAACACCATTTCCCCCTTTTTTGTGCTTCAATATCAATTTTTATATATTTTAATCACTTAAGGTCCCCTAAAAGCATTTCCATCACATAGGAAATTTCTTCCCCTTTCCAAAAATATAAATAAGTCCTCTAGCTCCTCATATTTTGTAAATGACGGGCCGACGGGCCTGGGAAGGATATTTTACCAAATGCGGCCGGCAGGCCTGGGGAAGACTTTTTGCCAAATAGGAAGATTGCGGACTAGTGAGGGGCATTAGATATTTTGGCATTTTTAACACTTTTCACAAAAGGCACAAGTAATAATTGCAGGCCCGCGAGACTGGGAAGGATTTCTTTTGCTAAGTGGAAAATGCAGGGCCGGCAGGCCCAGGGATGACTTTTGGAAATGAGAAGTTGTGGAGCCGCGAGCCTGGAGAAGTCTTTTCACCAAATGTAAATTTGCATAACTTGTGAAGGTGCCACATGTGCCTCAATGGCGCAACTCCAAAGGTCAAGCCCAAGGGGTAGTCTCCAAACATGTGCACAGGCTCGCCACATGGTAAGAGTAAAAAAAGGGGCACAAACCCAGCCATTGAATTGGCTAAGTATAAGAAGGCTAGCGGCGATGCCACGTGCTCATCGGCACATGGTCAAAGCCGTGGTCTAAAAAAGTTCCATAGAGCTGTCCCAGGTCCTAAAAGAAGATAGATTTGGAAGTTGATAAAGTCTTAGCGCGAAGCCTCCACGTGCCTCCAATCGGTGTAACCTCAAAAGGTCAAGTCCAAACCCTTCAAAAAGCAGAAGCCTCCCTCATTGGCACAATATCAAGGATGGGTGCAAAGCTACCATGAGTCAACTTGCCATGTGGTTAGAGTAAAAAAAGGAGACAAGGTTGGCTTTTGAAAAGCTACGCAAAAGCCACAACATAGAGGCCTCCACTTCAAGGTCTCGACCCTCAAATATGTCTCCCCCCATGTTTCCTAATTCAGACATATGGCCCCACCAAGTAAAAAGACTAAGCAATATTTGGAAAGTAGTAAGCCCCAATTGGCTAAATATAATGTCGTTAGATTTCCACGTGCCTCATCCATGCAACTTCAAAGGTAAAATTTGGGGGTAGTTTCCAAATGAGCGCCAAGCCTCCACATGTCTCGGGTCAGGCATAGCGTCTCCACAAATGGGAGGGACTCAGGAAGAACACAAAGGAAACTAAGCAGGCCCACGGAAGCTGCCACGTGTCAGTTTAATACAACTTCAAGAGAGAAAGGAGGGGGTGAAATCTCAAGAAGCGTAAGGCTACCACATGGGTCTTGTACGGATGGACTCTTTTAAATATTGTTAGTCTATGACCCTGATCTTCAGAAAGCCATATCTTTCAACTGGAAGCTCAGAATTGAGTGGGAGAGGACATTTTGGAAAGCTCTTGGTGCCAGCTTCTCACCCACCACCATCATGTTTTAGTCTACCATTTCGCGATTGTCAAGTCTCCCACCTTCGGTCATGATGAAGAAAGGGCCTCTTTCTTTCCCAACAAGGAACAACACATGGAGGCATGGACTCTATCAGTAGAACCCATCATTATTGCAAGTGAATTTCAATGCTTCTTGGAGTGGTTGGAGTATGTGAATTCAATGTGTTCTTCTAGGGGTGGTTGAAACAGGATTCAAATTCTTCCCTCTCTCC
Organism: Taxus chinensis; assembly: GCA_019776745.2. Lineage (NCBI taxonomy): Eukaryota > Viridiplantae > Streptophyta > Pinopsida > Cupressales > Taxaceae > Taxus > Taxus chinensis. The sequence continues at coordinate 104,441,614 of CM034156.1, forward strand.
TTCTCTCATTCTTCTATATATTGTAAAGGAGGGGCATATTTCAAAAGGTTGGTCATTGTTTCTTTCCTACCCCCTCTCTCTTTCTTCCTTAGGGTAGAATGTGGAGTCTAAGCCTCCTCTCTTGGCTCTGTAATGGAATTTTCTTGCCTCTTGCCCACTGATGATGTACTGTGTGAACTCATGGAGTCAATAAATCTATTTTTTGATGCATTTTTCCATCCTTTTCTTATTTTATTGTCTCTTCTTTCCTCTCATCATTGCAGGGTATACATGTGCATACTTCTGATGTCTATTGCAAGTTTTGAGAGTTGTCTTTGATGGATTCAAAGTGGTGTTCCATGTAAATTTTATCTCTTGTCTGTGGTGCACCTTGTCCACCCTCTCCTTTTCTCACCTCTCTCCATTTCAGGCAGTTGAGATTTGTGATCAGCCACTTCCTTTTCTAGTGTATCACCGCTTAGTGTAGGAGTCTTTTTTTATGTACTCTTCTCTCTCCCTTGTCTCCTTGGAAGGTTAGATTAGGATTAGATAGTTTTTCCTACACTAGAGTAGCTTGTGGTAGGTAGTTTAGGAAGAAGAATCATGGATTTCTCCTGGAGGGGCCATCTCAAGTCCACAAGTCCCACAACTTGAGAGATGGTCCCATGTTATGCAGTCACACCGAATTCCCCACTCAAATCTGAGGCCATTCAGGGGTGTTGTGATTTTGCATCAATAGTTTTGGCATGCCCGGTGGGACACTGAGGTTATATTTTCTCATCTTTCTGAGGTGTCTCATTATAAACAACAAATCTTAAGCCACCATGTAACCACACTCAACAGTTTTGGCATGCCCGGTGGGACAAGTCTGAAGCACCTTACCACTTCATTTCATCAAGTTGATGTGTTCTTGGTGAGATTCAGCCTTTTGAGGCACATGAAAACACATCTGGTGACTCCATCTAGTCAACAACCCATCCTCTGAGTTGCATAACCTTCTTCCCATCCATTTCCACCCACTATTCTTTCCACATCTTTCATCTTCTTCTATCCCATGAAGTTGTGTAATCATGACTTCTTTCCCGCCATGGAATTGTCATTTGCAGCAACAGAACTATTTCCGTCCATCCCCACAGTTTCAAAATCCTCCTCCAAATCAAGTTTTATAAGCCCCATTATCCCAAAAATGCATACAACCCATTTTTTCTAACCATAATGTTTATGAAGAACAGGATTATGCAGATGATGGTGGAAACTCCTTGGCCGAAGCTGATTTTGAGAGGTAGGTGCAAAAGATGGAGATGGACATGATGCAGCTCAGAGTCAAGTGCTCCATAATAGCAGCTAAAGTTGGCTACAAGGCCCCTTGTCCATGGGTTGGCCCTGTACCAGGCTAGTTTAGTGCCCAACAGAAGTTGCACCTCATCACTGAGATGTTTCCTCAGATTATGAAGTGGGTGAAAGGAATGGAGGCTCAAAAAATCTAGTGCACCTTCCATCCCTTCTATGTCCATCCTCCCATTTTCTTCCAAGTCCCTTCTACCTAGTTGTACCATAAATGAACAACCCCCTACCAACACACCTTCCCCAACCAATGTCATCATGTTTGATGACTGTAGGACAGTTGAAGAATGGCGTGACTCATACGACTCTGACTGGGAAGAGGAAATCATACGAGCACTTGTTCTAGATGAAAATCAGTTAGCTCCAGAGGGCACCATTTTGGAGGAGAACCATATGGTTTCAGAGGCTTCAAGTGCAGAGTAGGGCACATAAGAACCTTCAGTTCTTCCTCCCACTTCATCCCCTTCAAGCTCTAATGTCGAAGAAGAGTTTGAGCTTTCAAACTTCATGTTTGAGAGTGAGGGGAACCATGGTGAGAAAATTTCAAATCCAAAGGACACCATGGAGGAGGTCGAGCACATGCACAATAGGAAAATGAGGAGGCAGATTGTTTGTTAGACTTGGAGGATTGTCTTGGTGGAAAGGATCACGAGGAGATGACATCATTTTCTCCTCCATCATCCACCTTCCAAGCACATGATTATGCTACCATGGAGGAGAGTGTTCAAGGATAGTAACTTGAATCTCATAATAACCCTCTAGAACCAAGGTTGGAGGATCTTGATCTTCCATATTCTTCTCAGGAAGAGGAAGGAAAAGAGCATGAGAATTCTATCTCTCCCACACCATTCACCCAGGAAGGTCTGCAAGAAGACTCCATCTTGGAGTTGAAATTCAGAACCATGGGCACATTCAAAGGACCAGACCATGCCCAATCAGGTACTTGGCTTCATTGGAGCCAAGGGAGAAGCCAAAACTAGTCATGCCCACTTCAGGGCATGAGGATGAGTATCAAAGCACCAAGATCAACATCAACACCTCTTAATCCAATGCCAAAGAAACTAATTGAGGTATTTTCTTATTTCTAGTTGATACCTTGATGATTTGGGTGGAGGATCAACCTTATATTGGTTTTTCACTCATACATAGGAGCCATGTTCAGTGCCAAATCATATACATGGCCACATTTTTGAGAAAGGGAAGCTACTTCTCCCTGCCAGTTGCAGATGACTTTGTTTGAGCTTCCCCTTTCTCTAGTTAGTGTAGGAGTAGGAGTAGGTTTTCTTTCAGGAGAAGAAGTGCTTGTGCACACTCTACATATCCCACTTGGGGTGTGTATGATTTCCAGTTTTTTACATAGTGTGTTGTGGTATTTTGTTGCTCGTGCACAGTACATTGGAAGTAGCATTTGGTGAGATCAACTCCAGTTCCAGTGGTGTTCCAAGTGGCTCAGGGATCAGATTTTAGAGATTATGATTAGATTTTTGTTTATCAGACTATCATTCATGACTCCATGCCCAATGGATGCTTCAAGGAAACTGATCATTTCACCTAGTAGGCAGGTGATCCCCATGAGTCGCCAAATTGTTGACCAAAATAAGCTCACACTTATTTTTGGTCAACTAACACCATTTTTCCCCTTTTGGTGCTTCAATCTGAATTTTTATATATTTTAAGAACTTAAGGTCCCCTGAAATCATTTCCATCAGATAGGAAATTTCTTCCCCTTTCCAAAAATATAAAGAAGTCCTTCTAACTCATATTTTGCAAATGGTTGGCCGGACGGCCTAGGAAGGATATTTTTGCCAAATGCGGGTTGACGGGCCTAGGGAAGACTTTTCTCCAAATGGGAAGATTGCAGAATAGTGGGGGTGACGTGGAAGATATTTTGGCATTTTTGCACTTTTCGCAAAAGGCACAAGTTATAGTTGTGAGGCCCGTACTAGAGCAATGAGAATAATTTCCCACTTTTGCTAAGTTTTTGGAAAATGTTCAGCAAACTATGTCTGATAACCAAAACATGGGCCAAACTGGGGATGACTTTTGACCAAACATGCATTTTTAATGAGGAAGTTACGGAGTGCAGGGCATGGAGAAGTTTTTTCACCAATGATGTGAAGTTTAAAGTTCACATGCAGTATTTTTTGAATTATTTATTTACTAGCCAGAAGGGGTGGTAAAATATTTATGGCCACAAAGTGGGACACACTTCCAAAGGTCAAGCCCAAGCCGGGGAAGGATTTCTTTGGCAAACATGTGATTAGTCAGTCCATATGTCCAATTTTGGGAAATGAAAGGGAGCTCATCAGGCCGAGAGAATTGATTTTGACCAAATGTAAAGTTACAGACCCTACGAAAGGTGGCACATGCCTCACAATGTAAATCTAAAGTTTCAAACCCAAGGGGAAGTCTTCAAATGAGTGCATGCTTGCCACCGGTCAGAGTAAAAAAGTGGGGCATAATTTTCCATTAAATCAGCTAAGTAAAGAAGGGCCGCGGAAGGAGCCACATGTCAACTCGACACAACTTCAAAAGAAAAATTTGGAGTAAGGTTCCTAAATGTGTGTGAAGCTTCCACGTGTCCCAGGTTTGAAAAAGGGACACAACCAGCCGTTTAATTGACTAAGTATAAGAGGGTCAGTGGAAGCCTCCATGTGCCTCATTGCACAACTTCAAAGGTGAAACCAAAAGGGACAATCCCAAATGAGCACGAAGCTTCCACATGTCCCAGGTCTAAAAAAGAGACAAGGTCGGCTGTTGAAAATTCCAAAAGCATGCAGAGGCCTCAACGTGCCTCGTTCGCAAACTTCAAAAGCAAAATCTGAAGAAGGTCCCCAAACATGCACCAGATCTTTTCACGTGCCTCATCCACACAACTTCAAAGGTAAAATTTGGGGGCAGTTTCCAAATGAGTGTGAAGCCTCCACATGTCTTGGGTAAGGAATAGTGTCTCCACCAACAAGAGGGACTCAGGCATAATACAAAGGAAACCGAGCAGGCCCGTGGAATCCATGCCATGTGTCAGTTTGGTGTAACTTCAAGAACAAGAGGAAGGGGATGAACCTTCATGTCGCGCGGGGCTGCCACGTGGTCTTGCATGGATGTAATCTTGTAAATATTGTGAGCCCAAACCCCTAGCACCTTCAAGCAGCCATAAATTTTGATCCGGAGCTCAATTGAGTGAGGAATGGACATTTTGGAAAGCTCTCAGTGCTGGCTTCTTACCCACTTGCCACCATTAATGTTTTAGTCTACCATTTCAAGGCTGTCAAGTCCCCCACCCACCACCATGATGAAGAATTGGAATCCTTTCTTTCCCAACAAGGAACAACACATGAAGGCGAGGCATGGGTCTTGCAGTAAATCCCATCATTGTTGGAGTAGGAAAAATTCAATGCTTTCTTCCAGAGGTGGTTGAAGCAGGATTCAAATTCTTCCCTCTCTCCTTCTCTCATTCTTCTATATATTGTAAAGGAGGGGCATATTTCAAGAGGTTGGTCATTGTTTTCTTTCCTACCCCCCTCTCTCTTTCTTCCTTAGGGTAGAATGTGGAGTCTAAGCCTCCTCTCTTGTCTCTATAATGGCATTTTCTTTCCTCTTCCCCACTGATGATGTACTGTGTGAACTCATGGAGCAATAAAATCTATTTTGTGACCATCTTGTCCTTTTCTTATTTTATTGTCTCTTCTTGCCTCTCGTCAATGCAAGGTATACTATGCATACTTTTGATGTCTATTGCATGTTTTTAGAGCTATGTTTAATGGGTTTGAAGAGGTTGGTCTATGTGACACCCTATCTCTATGTTCCATCATGCATCTTAACCATCCTCTTCATTGCTCACCTATCTCCACTTCAAGCAGTTGGATTTTTGATCAACCACTTCCTTTTTTGGTGTATCACCACTTAGTGTAGGATTTGTTTTCATGCACTCTCTCTCCCTGGTTCCTTGGAAGGTTAGATTAGGATTAGATAGTTTTCCTCCACTAGAGTAGCTTGTGGTAGGTAGTTGAGGAAGAAGAAGCCGGCTTTCTCCGGAGGGCCATCTCAAGTCCGCAAGTACCAAAGATTTAGAGATGGTCTCATGTTATGCAGATCACACTGGATGCCCCACTCATATCCTAGGCCATTCGGGCTTGCTGTGATTTTGCATCAACAGGAACTTCGTTCCAAATCATATCAACGATGCCTTCCTCCTTTGAAGAATTGTGTGACTCCAAGTTCAGTTAATCGAACATCTAATTCAGTTCCTGATTCATGGTCCTCCCTTTCTTCGTAGGACCTCCTTCATCAGTCATCTCGATGACCTCTTCCACCATCAAAGAGTTCCCCGAATCGGATTCCCTCTAATTAATGATCCAATTCGACTCTAATGTTGTAACTTAACATATGGCTATGCGATCCTACTTTCCAACCTACATTACTTCATCTTCTAGAAAAATGATCTAGGTCCAGATCCAAATTGTCCATTCATGAGACGCCCGCCTCCAAGCCCGCTTCCTCTCATCAGTTGTCTTCTACTATCAAACCAAATTCAATCCCTCTTCGGCCCTTGAGCCCTTTCAACCATATTATGTCATTTCCTGATCCATTTTCTAAAGATCAATGTCTGCGATTGCGTTAAACCATTAGAAAGAGGCCATGTGCTAAGATATCTTTTTGAAGCACTATCAAAGCTCTTCATGGGAGTGAAAAAGTCAGGGCTTCCCCTTGTCTACATCATCGAACATATTCATCTTCTTCTATCAATCAATCTTCCCTGCTTATCGCGTCCATTTCTTCTAGTCAACCTCCTATGGCCGAAGAACAACAACCTCTACTGATTGATTTCTCTTAGAAGGAAGGAACAATTAGACTACATGATGATATCCCTTTAGAGGATTGCAAACAAGTATTCTTTCTAGAACTCGATATGCTCACGTATTAGGGAGAAGAAATTGAGTCCTTTTATCATAAAGTAGAGGAAGTGCCTAAGATCATGGAACTTGACTCTTCTTCTGGCATTCCATCTTCACCTTCTTCTAAGCATGATGAGATATCGAGGTCTGACATTGATCCATAGCCTATCTTCTCATTACCAACTCATTCCTTATCTATCATCATTCCTCAATCAAAATCTTGCCTTGGGTCACCGCAGAGCAGCCCATCGTCTTCTTCTATCCTGGAGCCACCCCTAGGTAGCCCTCTATTTTCTACTTGCGGGTCATCTCTTGGTAGCCTATTATCTTCTATTCTTTGGCCATGTCTTAGTATCCCTTCATCCTCTTCTATCTATGAGACCCCTCTCGGTAGTCCCTCCTCGTTTATACTTGGGCCACACCCTAGCATCCCTTTGCCATATTCTTCAATTCTTGGTCCATGTCCTCGTAGCCTAACTTCTTCCATCTTAGGGCCATATTATAGCAGCCCTTCATCATCTTCTATCAGTGTCTCACCTTCGAGTAGCCCATCCTCTTCAATTCTTGGACCTTATCCTTTTCATCCATCACACCTTTCTTCTATCAATGGTTGTGGAAAGCCCACAATCATTTCTCACATCAATTCTAAACGTCCACGTTCGCTTTCTTCTCCTTCTCGAGATCAGATAGGTCACATGTCAACATATAAGAAACGCAAACAATTTCTTAATCAACCTCAGGTCAAAACTTCCAAGAGCTATGAAGCTCCAAAAAACCCAAAAATTCAACATCCACCGCGATTCAAGAATACACACCAACACACCCATCAAGTATGGTGCAAAGTGTAGAAACCTATGGATAAGGAACTCAAGCTCTCGCATGAACAATCCTTGTTTCAGGATAAATCACAGTCATTTTTTGAGTATGAGCTCACCTCGATCATTGAGATCGGGGATAACATGACTCTTGATAAACAAACGCACCTAGTCTCCCTTATTAAGGAAGTCACAAACATTATTGTTGGATCTTACCACGCAGAGTGACTCTGTTATTCCCACCTTTCCAAAAAATATCAAAAATTTAAAAATAAAATCAATTCGAAAATATAAAAACATGAGAAAACATAAAAAACAATCAAAGGTACAAAGATTAAACATTGGAATCAGGTATTGCATACACAGATATTTCTCTCTTCCCTTCCTTGTTATTATTCTGCAAGTCTTCCTGCCTTTTTCATCCCTTCAATGATATTTTGGTTAGCCTATTCACACGTATTTTGTGACATTTATCTCTATGGTATCTATTTGACCTTGGTCTTTCATCGCCTTAGTAAATTAAAGAATGACCGACGTCTTTGAGATCCTATCACATTCAACATCTAATACACTTGTTGCGAAGAAATTTTAGACATATTTGTTGACACTAGCCAATGTCGTCATCACAATCACTTCCACCTCCTTTCATCAAGCCATTAGTGGTTCTTAACCCCTTGTCAAAAAAGAAAGATGAAATAAGTTTTCGGAAAGCAAAAGAATCAATAAAAAAATCAAACGCTAAAAGAAAAAGAAAATTGATATATTACTCTCTTGGGGTATTTCCAATAATCTCTACCGGGGCTATGGACACCTGACTGGCAGTAGAGAAATGTTGCAATTAGAATCAAATACATCTCCATCGGGGATATGGACGCCTGGCTGACAACTGATCAATTTATGGCTATCCTTCCACCCTCCATTCACAAATCACCTATCACCTATCAAAATAGATCATTCCTACATGTTGGCTAGTTTGTCTTCATTTGTTGCCTATTAAATCTCCCCTTCAAGAGGTAATTAATTTCCACGTGCACACACTGGATCTCTATGAGCAGCAGGATTAGAATGTTACCAAGTGTCTTTTTTTGGACCTTGTTCAAACTCTCACTCTAGTTTGTATCTTGTCTCACGATTTGTGCCTTTGGCTAATCACTTTTTCATCGCGAGGCTTCTGAGCTACATTCATATCATTCACATCATTCTTCTACTTCATTCAGAACATCCATGTGTATGGTATTGCATTTTTGTCATTATTTTTGGACACCTTTGTTCCTTTTCATTAAAAATAATCTTCTCCTTCCTTTCTATCATGTGATTTTAGGCCAACTTACGCTGGGGGCATCCTTTCTTCTTCCCAGCACTTCATTGGTTTACATTCATCATAACATTGAACCTATCCATAATGGCCTTGGGTCTTGCTTCTATGCATGAAGAGTTTGCCTTTGAATACTCTCACTTAACTGCTGGGGAATTTTCACATCTTCACCTTTCTCGTACGCATGTGGCATTTTTACCATGTACATCACATCTATCGCTAGGGGCATCCATGCTTCCTTGTCTTTCTATACATAGCTTCAGAAAAATTGCAAAATAAAAAGCATTCAAATATGTTAGAAAAATAAAAAAAACATTCAAATATGTTTCAAGAAATATCAAAAACAATATAAATCATCCTATAAAACGTCACTATTTGGTTCTCACATGTTCATGTATGTGACTCGCGGATCATCTTGATCTACCTCCATCAACCAAAGCTAGATTTATTACTTCGTTTGTACTCTAAGGCACAAAGGGTTACATGGTACTGTGTCGTAGTGCACAATTGCTTTTTCATCAGACCCAAGTGTCCTCCGTTATTCCCCCTGCATGTATCCTTGCTTGGGGCACCATCATTAACCCTTGTCATTAATTTGAATAGATTGGAATTGAAGCTCGATAATAAAAACTTTACATTATGTTTCTCTGTTAGTTTAACTTGTTTACTTTCTTGTATTACATTGCATTATGTATATTTCATGGAGTTAGGCATCTTTTACTTTCTCGTATTGCATTACATTTTGTATGCTACATGGAGTTGGTGTTTTTAGCAATGGACATTTGTTTGTATATGGCTTTTCATGTCATACTACACTTTTTCTCATTATGTTTAATAAGGATTGATGATGAAGATCACTAGCAATATGATGAAAAATAAAGTTGTTTAAAAGACACTGGATGGATGTTAACTCATCCCCCTTCCTCATACTCCTTTTCTTCTTCTTCACACTATTCTTTATTCTATTATATTTCCTTCATCTTTTCGATCGTCGATTGAGTTCTTCCATCACCCCATCGATAATCGAGGGGGCATCCTTCATTCTACTCATTTTTTCTTGTATCCCTTCAAAAAAATTCTACTTGTTTATGCTTGTCTAATTTCTTAACAGATCCTATAAAAATGTTTTGAGGATTCCCCCTCGAGTGTCGATGGTCGATTGAAAAGGTGAGGGAAATGGATAGAAGAAGTACAGGGGGAGGGGGGATAGAAGGTAATCCCTATTGCCACAAGTGATTTGGAAGAATAGTGTAGGATAGATGAAAGTGATAGGCAAGAAAAATAAAGATGAAGAGAATGGGAATAGCTTGCATCTAGCTAATGTAAAAAAAATTATTTCATCATATTGCTCATGATCTACATCATCTACCCTTATGAAAACAAACGCATACAACAAAAGTGTAAGATGAAATGAAAATCCATATACGGACATTTGTTCATTATGAAAAATGCTAACCCAATGAAACATACAGAATGCAATGCAATACGAGAAAGTAAACAAGCTAACCTAACAGGGAAAACATGTACAAACACACATAATCAAACAAACAACGTTGAAGACAGTTATAGAAATGTTTTTGTTATCAATCTTGAATTCCGGCCTGTGTGAATGAATGAAAAATGGTTCAAAATGGAACCCCGAGTAAGGATACATGCAAGGTGAATTAAAAAAGGATGTAGGAGTCCCATAAAAAAGCAATCATGCACTATGAAATTTCCCCAAGCAATGTGTTCGTGCAAGGGAAGAAGAACATAGTAAGTAAACCAACTTTTTTTTAATGAAGGGTAGATCCAAATGATCCACGAGTCACACACAAGAACAAACAAGAACCGAAAGAAATATGTTTTTGTAGAAAAATTTATATGTTCGAGTATAATGCATTTGATACATGCTTAATCTACGCACATGCCATTTACGAATTTTTTGAGAAATTTTGAATTTTACAATTTTTTTGATTTTTGAGAATTTTGCAAATGTTTAAGGTTTTATAGAAAGTTATGTGAATGTACAAGAAGGTGAAGATGCAAAGTTTCCCCCAATGCGAGATAGGAATATACAAAGGAAAACCCTTCAAACAGAAGAAGATAATATCAAGGCCAAGGTAGATAGGTTCAATGTGATGATTAATGCGAGTCAATGAAGAGATAAGGAGAAAGGATACCCCCAATGTAAGATGGCCTAGAAACGTTTGATAGAAAAAAGAAAAAGATTGTTTTTATGAAAGGGGACAAAGATTCCCACAAACATGGAAAAAAGACAATCTTATACACATGGATGTTCTGAAGGAAGTAGAAGAACAACGAATGTTATGAATGTAGCATAGAAGCCTTGTGACGAAAAAATGATTAGCCAAAGGCCCAAATCTTGAGACAAGATATGGACTAAAGCAAGAGTCTGACAAAGGTCCAAAAAAAGACACTTGGTAACATACTAATCTTGTTTTCTCATCGATATCCAGTGTGTGTACATGGAGATTTATTACCTCTTGGAGGGGAGATTTGATAGACAATAAATGAAGACACCTTAGCCAATGTGTAGGAATGATTTATTTTCAAAGTGGATTTGTGAATGAAGGGTGGACATATAGTTGTACATTGCTCCACTGCTAGTCAGGTGTCCATATCCCTGATGTATATGTTTTTGATTCTAATCGCAACATTTCTCTACTGCTAGTTAGGTTTCCATAGCCATGGTAGATATTATTGGAAATACCCCAAGAGAGTTATATATCAATTTTATTTTGCTTTCTGCTTTTTTGTTTTTTGCTTTTTAGTTGATTCTGATTAATTTTTTTGTTTTTTGAAAATTTATTTCAACTCTCTTGATTTTTTTGACAAGGGGTTAAGAATCACTGATGGCTTGATGGAAGGATGTGGAAGTGATTACGATGATGACATTGGCTAGTGTCAACAAATAAGTCTACAAGTTTTTTGCAACAATTTTATTAGATGTAGATTGTGATAGGATCTCTAAGAGGTCATTCATTCTTTAATTTACCAATGTGATGAAATACCAAGGTCAAATAGATACTATAGAAATAAATGTTGCAAAAATGTGTGTGAATAAACTAACCAAAATATTAGCGAAGGGATGAAAATTGTAGATGACTTGCTGAGGGATGACAAGAAAGGGAAGAAAGAACATCCATGTGTATACAATACCTAATTACAATGTTTGGTCTTTGTAGCTTTGATTTTTTGTAATGTTTTATCTTTTCTCATTTTTTGTATTTTATCTTTTTGGAAAGTATGACCAACAAGGTCACTTTGCATGATAAGATCCAAGAAAAATGTTCATGATTTCCTTGATAAGGGATATTAAGCGTGTTTTCTTATCAAGATTCATGTTACCTATGATCTCGATGATCGTGGTGAGCTCATACTCAATCAATGATTTATCCTAAAACATGAATTTCACATGTGGGAGCATGAGTTCCCTATCCAGAGGTTTATGTAATTTGCGCTATACTTGATGGTTGCGTTGGTATGCATTCTTGAATTTAGTTTGATTATGAACTTTATGATTATTTAAATTGTTTGGAGCTTTAAAGCTCTTAGAATTTTTGATCTTAGCTTTATAAAGAAATTGGTTGGGTTTTATATTATATAATACGTGAGTCGTTTGATCCCGAGAAGTGGGGGAAGAGAGTGGATGTTTATAATTGATGGGAGAAATGATGGTGGGATGGCCACGATCAATTATGGAAGGACAATGTGATGGATGAAAATAATACAATATAATAATTGAATAGGATGGGCTACCACAAGGTGTCCCATAAACTAAAAATGAAAATCTACTAGGATGTGGCCCAAGTATAGAAGATGATGGGATACTCGGAGGTTCCCATGCATAGAAGATGACGAAGTGCTACTAGGATATGGACCAAGAATAAAGAATGATGGGATACCTTGAGGTGTCCCATACATAGAATATGATGAAGGGATACTAGGACATGGCCTAAGAATAGAGGATGATGGGCTACCTAGAGGTGTCCCATACATAGAAGATGATGAAGGGCTACTAGGATGTGGCCCAAGAGTAGAGGATAAAGGGATACTCAGAGAAGACCTGCCAATAGAAGATGATGGGCCAATTAGATGTGCACCGAGAATAGATGAAGATGGGCTACCAAGAGGAGAGCCACATATTGAAGACAATGGGCTATTATGATGTGACCTAAGAGAAGATGAAGATGGGCTACTAGGTGGTGGCCCATATATAGAAGAAGAGGATAGGCTACTAGGTGGTCACCCAAAGTGAGATTGTGATTGAGTAATAATGATAGATAAGGAATGATTGGGTAACAAGAAGATAGGCCAAGGATCAAATATATACCCATGTGTTTCATCATGCAATGAAGAATGATAATATGGAAGAATAAGAGGAGGACCAATTTCGATGATCCTAGGGTCTTTCTCTATTTTCTGAAAAAAGGAATCAACCCCTTTCCCATAGTATGCAAACACATTGAGGTATAAAGAGAATCCTTTCTCATGGTCCTCTAGAGGCACGTCATCATGTAACCCCATGAATTATTTTATCTCTTCTTCATTCTAACATAAATTGATTGGTATGGGTTTTTATTCTTCGACCCTAGTAGGTTGATTAGAAGAAAGGGATCCAACAAGTGTGGAAGATCTAGAAGGTGTTTGATGATGTAGATGAGGGGAAGGTTTGACCTTATTGTGTCCACAATTAGATAGTGTGTTGAAGATGTATCTTAGCACATCGTTTCTTGTGAATGGTTTGACGTGGACGTAAACATTGATCGTTAGAAGATTTATGAAGATAGAATAAGGAATGATCGAAATGATCCGAGGGCCAAAGAGGAATTAGATTCTGATTGATAGAAGAAAGTGACTCGAGAGACGAAGTAGATTTAGATTTGGATGTCTCATGAGTTGAAGAAGATGTGGATTTTTAATTGGTTGGGATTGGATTTCTTAGAAGAGAACATAGTGTCAGGAAACAAAGAGAATCACATAGAAAATTAGTAGAGTGAGACGTAGGAGTTGACTTAGATGATTTAGAAGGACTTTGAGTCATACAAATCTTCAAAAGAGGAAGAATTCGTTGAGGTGACTGATAAAGGGAGTCCTGTAGAGAAAAGGAAAACCCCAACTAAGGATTAGAATTAGAGGAATCTAAATAATAGTTTGGATCAGCAGAAAAACCAGAAATGACTGAAGGCAAGAATCAATAGAATAGTTCAAGGCCTGAATGCGTCTGGAATCGGATGGAAAGCTATACCTGATGAATGAAATGAGAGAGTGGGGAAAGAGGTAATTAAATGGTTTCTCTACCGTGAAGAACCAACTGAGGTTTAGCCGCAATGGGTACATTTTGATGGGAATGTCGAGAGCTAGGTTCCCTATTGTTATAAGTATGAGGAACCATGTGATAATCAGTCATAATTGACATCATTGGGTCCAAATGCCTAGACCCAGATGGGGTGATTGAACTCCTTCATGGCAAAAGAAGTTTTGTGTCAATTTGGGCAGCGAAATGATGACCAACTAGACATTTTTTTAAACAAATGAGGGATTCTTGTGTGATTTTCCAAAGGGAACCTAAGGAAAACATACATCGTGATAACACAATTTCGATAATCTAACAAGGTTTGGACAAAAAGTTACGAACGCAAAGGATAAAAAATTATTTCCTTAGAAAAATAGATCAATACGATGAATAAACACAAGGCAAAATCATGCAAGTTTGGTAAACCAATCCAACCTAAAGGAACCTACTCATGCAAAACGTACTATCAAATGGTAGGTTAGGCACAAATAGTGACAACACGATATCACCACTTAGGTCAAGTTTTGTATAAACAAGGCCTAAGTACTAAGAAGGTGTTGACGTGATCCCACGAAGGTATAATAAAACAAGATTCTAGAAACAAACAAAGCCTGATTTATGAAAAAGGAAGCTACCAATGTGAACAGTGTAACAACACTATTTGGACATGTAAATCAATCCTTGTAGACAAAGGCAATATTTTTAGTATCAAAATGATGTTATTACAATACTAACAAAGTAGCAACGTTCTCCAAAACTTAAGTCAATGTTGGGATCAAAAACTAAGTCTAAATATAGCAAGAAGTTGTTATTTATACAAGTAGCATAACAATACAACTTCAAAACTTAAATCAAGTTTCCCAAGGAAAAAAAGGCACAAGTATCCAATTTGTAGTGATAAGATATGTGAAAACATAACAACTGAAAGGAATTCAATGATGTGACTACCTAAATACAATGATAATGTGTTTCAATATGGGTTTGAGACAAAAGGGCCTACTAGAACATGAAGATGTACCATTCACACTTTCAACACTTGCATTCTGGCATTGCAACCTAGTCATAAAAGTAGACTACAAAAGTGGTAGAAACAATTATTTCTAGCGGTATCTGCGCATGATGTTTTCTTTTGTCCTAAATTGGGAAACAAGAATACAAAGGAGTAAAACCAAGTGGTGATAAAACAAACTAAGTATAACTTTGGTGAAGTTTCACCTTGCCTTAAGGAAAATGAAAAACTAGAACAAAGAAACACGTTGTAAGCTTTGTGATGAATAATACTAGGATCCAAATTCAATGGAGTCTCTCCTTGTTCAAACAACAAGGTATTGAATCCAAAAGAAGTTAGTGCTTCATGAAAGCTCTTTAGAACATGATGTTTTGAATCAATCAAGTTGGCCTCAAGACAAAATGGCTTCCTATTTGTTTCTCTCAACTAGGTGTCACAAACTATCTCTGCGAGCTCGGTTTTCCAAGGAAGTCGCAATGAATAAACCTTGAAGTATCCCATATTTACTTTACCCCCTTCAATACAATGAAAAATAAATGCGTTCAGTTTTATTTTCATTTGGTTCATGTGAAGAAATTTTTGACGTTACTCTCACAAGTGTGTACTGATCAAGTAGGTAAGCAAGGCACTTCCCGTTTCATCCACAAGGTTTCCTCTTGTGTGGACTAATTTGGGGTTCTTAGGAGCATCCCTCTTGTTATCTTAAGGCTTATGCTAAAGGGAGTTCCTCCTAGTTCAAAGTGGACAAGTCGTAGCTCTTAACCGAAACCTGCATATATAGTGTGTTGATTGATGAATGTGGCATGTTTTCTTATCTTTTATCTTAATGTGATTTTTTTCACACATCGTTTGACAACCTATAACAAACGTGTAGTTAGAGATTTGTTTTGTTTTGATTCTTCAAAAAATGATGTAGTTCTTGCACACAAACATTTTTAGTAGTTCCCAAATATAAAGTGAACCAAAGTTGCTTTTGATTCTCAAGATCATCCAAGGATGCAAGAGAAGAGCATACACAATGATTTGCTTCAACTAGATAAAAATAAAGGGAAACTTAAAACTATATGAAATAATAAAGAAAATCGTGAAAATTTGTTCATTCTCTTAAGCTAATACAAATAAAATGTGAGTTTTTCCATTTGACCAATCGTAAAAAATGAAACTAAAAGTTTGCTTTTGATTCCCAAGATCACCCTAAGGTGTGAGAGAAGAGCATACACAAGCTTTTAGCATTTAAACTTGTAAAAAACATGGAAACTAAATCATTTATCAAAAACTCAAGTAAATTTGTTAGAAATGTTAGAAACTTGTAGAAAATAGTTAGGGAAAATCTGTAATCACCAAAAAACACAAAAAATCAAAATTTAAAACTTTTAAAATAGTGTCAATTTTTAACCGCTAGTGCACCCTTGATAGCATATGCGCCCCCCTTATGACATCAGCGTGCCCCTGATAGCACCAACATGCCTCTGAGACAAAACACAGTAAACCTTAACACCGTCACACCCAGAGAGACACCAACGTACCTCTGATAGCACCAACACGGCCAGAACACAAGGCCAAAAATAGTTCAATGTATGCATGGCGAGGAAGATGTCAACGCGCCCCTAACAGCGTGAGCACATCCTTTATAGCACCAGTGTGGCCTTGACTACGCAAGCATGGCCTTGATAGCATGACCTCAGCCTTGATAGCATGTCCACGGCCTTGAGATATATAAACCACTAAAATATGAGATTTTTGACAAAACAAAATTGTCAAAAACTCAAAACTTTGTTTATTTTGTTCAATTTCGGCAGCACATATCCTCCTTCAATCTTGCACAGAGCATAAAACCCACACAATCCTAACTAGATAAGTTTACGAAATCCTATGTTTAACCAAAAATTTGAAAGAGGGTTTGTTTAAACAAATTTCTAACAAAGCTTGAAATAAAAGACAAAAGACTAGGGATCCGTCCCATCGGGCATGCTAAATGTATGCATGAAATACTATGTCATAAGAATTGAAACTAACATCTAGTAGCTTCAAGACATGATTAGATCAAACAAAAACATCAAGATAAGAGCTTAGAAAACTAATTTCTTTATATGCGACATGAATGAAACAAGCTAACATGCTAAGCCATTTCACTATTTAGATTACTAACTAAATGTGAACCTAGTTAGGAACCTAGTTAGGTCCTATAAAAATCATATGGGTTTGTTGTTTTCCTTCAAGATGGTGAAAGGATATCTCTAAACAATGATTACAAGGCCATGTTAGATATTCCTCTACTAATCAAACATGAAGAATGGATGCAAGGTGAGAAAGCTATTCCAAGAATGGAAGTAAGGCTCAAGAGCATATGTTTTTATATGAGATACTATCAAAAGTATGGTGTAAAATTGAAAGTGATGCCTTAGTCTTGTATTTATAGATTTCCATTTGAGAAAGTTTGGAATCCTAGTGCATGTGGGACAAAAGGTAAGCCCAAAATAGACTTTTTACAAGTCAATGCACTTTTTGACTAGATTAAGAGATCATTAATCTTTTAAAATTAATTAAGGATCCTAAGTAGGCTTAAGAAGCTTTCTGGGAGCATCTAGAAGGGGTTTGGATAGAGTTTGGAAGTTTTGGAAGTGGGCTTTAGCTAATAAGAAGGTGTATTGGTTAAATAGAAGATTAAGGGCTTAATTAACATATAATTAGCTAATTAAGATGATTATCACTAATCAAAATGTCATTAATTGGTAGCCTAAGTGAATTAGAAGCATAGTTAGATAACAAAGTATTATTATTTGGACAAAGCGAGAGGAAGCAAAGATAGTTAGTGCAGTTTAAGTGTTTAAACCACGTAAGTGGATTTTAGGTGTCTACAGTTACAACCAATATAATAAAATAATCATACAAAAATGTAAATGAATAAAAAGTCCATGAACCAAAATTATCATATGAGATAGATCAAAATAAACAGTTATATAGGTAACATCTTTAGAAAATATTTGTACAATAAAGGTTTTAATGGTCATACAAAACATTAAGCTAAAAAACAAGAAATGAGTGTGCATATACTCATACCTAAATAATCAATAGTAGAAATGCAAATAACCTTATCCACTTCACTCAGTACATTAATAATTTTTCTTGTTACATTGTTCTTAATAAAACCAAAGAAACACAATCTATATACATGCAAAAGAATGCAATACAAGAGAATATTATGGGATTTTGGCTCTATTAGGGTTTTGTCACTTTATACCTTTTGTGTATTTCATCCTCATTGTCATTTCGTCCATCATATAAATATTATATGGTATATTTAGTGCAACCTCACATTTAAGCTTACTTTAACTCCACCCTTTTGTTATATGTTGCCTATTTAAATGACATTAAACTAGGTTGACACAAGTATTATTTCTTCCAATAGTGAGAGTGGTGCTTGAATAAGATCATAAGTTATTTTCAAAGGTAATACAATGAGGTGATCTTGATACTCTCCCTAAACCTAACATTTGTATTCAAACTTATGTTGTAGACAAAGTTTGTCACTAGTATAAAAATAACTATTTGATTTCTTATTTTTTTGGTCATGTTCCCTCTGAGGACTCTCTCAAATCCTAGATTAAACACACATGTGGTTGTCTTGGAATCTAGGAAATTGGTATTTGTAATATGACCAAGGGTTTCTTTTTGTTCCATTTAAAAAAACTTTCACATGTGGAAAACCTATTTTGTAAATCCAAAACTTGGGTGATTTAAAAAAATCTCATGGTTATTCATCATGTTCAAGAAAAGTTGAGACTTTGTTCAGAGAGCTATATATGTCCTAATCTAGGTTGAGCTACCTGCTCTTCCCCTACCAATATGGGCTTTCCTTAATGATATTTTTAGTCCTATTGGAAATGTTATATGTCATGAGAAAAACAAATTCTTCTCTGCACACCCAAATAAATGGGTTTACTTCAAGGTTTACCTCTCCCAAGTTATGAAAAATTATATCGACAGTCAGGTGAGAGAATCCCACTTTTTGTAGAAGGATGTTTGCATCAACCTTTCCAACACTTTCATTTGGTGCTTATCACATGACCACATTATCCATGATTTCCCCCTCATGGCCTGATAGAAAGGTTTTGTTGAACCTCCCACTTAAAATCCTTCGGAGTGTAGTGAAAAAGAGTTATGGAATACTATTGCAACCCAAAAATTTGTATCAATAAATAAATCCTCTTCTACATCTTCCTTTTTCCTCCCGGTTAATTGGTTTCATATCTCCTTACCTCTCACATATTTGAGTAGAGTCAATAATTTCATGATACCCATGTTTCCAAAGGTACCTTTGGTGCTGAAAAAACTCTAGCATTCCTTATCAACGAAATTCACACAATGCACCTTTAGGTTGTAGCAAAACTAAAATCAAAGTTGACAGGGCCGAACTCCATGGACTCATGCTATAATTTTTCCTTCCTTTACATAAACAACTAGTTTTGTGGAACAACTTTGCACTTGTAGATTTTGGGATGGATTTCACGGATGGATAAGGAGAACTTAGGATTTCACCACATGAATAATCTCTCTTGACATGTCTAAATACTCAAAAATACCTCATGAAAATTCTATATGTACTCTACATGTTAGCAATATTATCATTTAGATATTATTTGTTTACATGAGGTTAAAGTTACTAGTTTTTGTTTTGGAAACTATTTTGAAATGTATCTTACTAGACTCTACTTATTTTTCTACCTCACATGATGAAAACATAGCTTATATTTTGATTTTACCTAATCTTCTCCATTAATTCTAGCATCGGGAGAATATATTTCTGTTGGGCAATCTTGGTAATATTTGATATTAATGGCTATTTGATAGGAACTTGTAATATTTAGATATCATTTTTCAGGTTGTATAGTGGATAACTTCTTTCTAATTATCTTATTTATGAAAGGCATTAATATGGTGGAGGGATTCGAGGAAACATAAATATGACTACCTTTTCGATGGTCTTCCAAAGAGTAAGAGGCATGGTACTGTTAGAAAAATAGGTAGGACTTATTACACCCTATTTTTGAGCAATAATAGATTTCAACTCTCAAAAGCATGACTTGGTTTACTTGGTGTAATTTTAGAGATGATGATAAGTGCCTTGGCTAAGGAATTTCAAAAACTCACTTTGGAACTGGATCTTGATACCTCCAATCCTCACTTCTATTTGATGGCTCATCTCAAATACAAGATCAGGCATTACTCCAGGGGTGCTCAAATTCGTGATCACATTCTGTGGTCAAAAGTAAGAGATTGTGCTTCGAAAGGTTTCAAATATCTCATAATAAAGTAGGATAAGCAAAAAATTAAGTCTGTTTAGACTAATCAAGCATGCCTCATTAGCCTCCATGAAATCTTTACTGCCTCTGTTGAGCGTTATAAATTGATTTTATAGGCACAGGATTTCATGGCTGAGGGATGCTCTATATAAATTCCATGATGTTGCGACATGAAATATTATTCTCTTTGATAAAAAGTGGCATGACGCCCCTCTTACTCTTGATGAAATTTTAACTATAAGTAATAGCATGACTGATGACAAATCCCTTATGAGATTTATAAAACTACTCGGGAATTTGTCGGCCTGGATCTTTTACAGTTTTTAAGGAATCTTTAAAAAATTATTTGGGAATATAATTAATAAAATAAATATAAATTTCATTCCAAAAATAGGAGATCCATAATTTCTTATTATTTGGCTCAAAATAACACTTTTAAATGTCTAATACAAAATCCTAACCAAATTTCTTGTTCTGTGCCTCCAACATATATATCTTGTCATTATCCAGACAAGACAAATGAGGTTCATCAAGAGTAGGTTTATACTGGCAATCACACGTGAAATATACGGTGGAAATGTCGAAAGATATCTATTGAAGGAGTCAAATTGGAGGAAGAGAAAAAGCAAGAGAGCAATGGGGAAGTAATGGGAAACTCAACCCTTCAAAAAATCTGTAAATGTGATTAACTTCATACATGCGATTGTCGCTTGGACTATATACATGGGCTTAAAGGGTCCAACATAAAAGTTGGCGGAATTGCAATTAGTTTTTGGTTAAAATCCAACGATGATGCCTTTTTTTACAACACTTTGCAGCCTCCCTTTTTAGTTGCGAGCTCAAGCAAATGTATGAAACAACCAATGTACCAAATATCAACAATAATAGAGCTCACACTTTGACTAGCCGTATGAGTGAGTAGTAGAAAATATGTCAATTGAGGTTAATAACTCAAGGTTTTTGATTCTACACCATTAATTTTTTTGAGATACCTGATTAGAATATGAATGGAAAGTTGGAAGTGAATATGTAGGAAGTAATTAATTGTGGATGTAACATGATAAAGAAAAGAAACAACATATAATAAGTTTAAATAGAAAGTTGAAACCCATATGTTAATTCCCTGCATGCAACAACGAGATGAAGGTTAAGATTTGTAGAATATATAATGGTGAAGATTTGACAAAGGGTTGATGACATGTGCCAGGGCATGTTTGGTCGCAGCAACATAGTGACTACCATAGAATTGGGATTGTATTTTATTTTCAGCGTCTATGGTTTCAAGTGGGAAATGGTTAATTTGTTATATGAGGAAAAAACATGAATGAAATTTTGGAAATAAAATGGTGGGAACTAAATACATGCATGGCCCACACTATAGCTTAGAATGTTCTAACCCAAATATTGTATTTTTTTGTGCTCCATTTTATTTTCTCAAAATCGCTTTCATTATTCATATGAGTGCAATTGGTGATTTAAGGGACCAAATAAAAGGATATGCATTCGAGTGATTGGATATAATAGCAAAAGGTGGATTTTATTCCTCAATCAAGCTTTTATTTTTTTGTTTCATAACAGAAAGGCTTATGGTTGGAAAGCATTTAATTTGAAAGGTTAGACGTATACATGAATGGAATGTTGGAAATTTAAAGGTGGGAATAAAAAACTCACATGTCCTACACCTATTCGATAGAGCAGATTGTTCCAACGCAAATGATATATGCTACATGTGCTTCATCTAGTCTTCTAAACCTCATGCACACTACTCATGTCAATGTAATGCAAGATTAGAGGGTTCAAAATAGAATATGGGAATTCAACTTGGGGCATGTCTGAAACCCAACCATAGTGCTTGCTTCTTGTAGTACTTGCAAGGATGCCTTCAGTTTTAAGCTTGAGTAATTACAAAATATCAAGCAATGTAAGAAACAATCATTGAAAATTGATCCCCTATGGGGAATGGACATATGAATAAAAGGAAGATTCTATTTTTCGATTGAGGTTTGTAATTTTTTATTTTACTTTTTTATGGTGTCAATTTTTTTCGTTACATCACATTTAATTTGCTAGGTAAGGAAAAGACATGGATGGAAAGCAAAAAATAAAAATGCAGGAATTAAAAACTTACATGTCATGAACCTATTCCACATATCAAATTCTTCCTAGCCAAATGACATCTACTACATTTTCTCCACTATATTATCTTGATCTCGATCCATGTCCCGGGAAAGGCCTCATTATTCCTATGATGTAGCTCACCACAAAGCTCTCCTATAATGGAATCCCTGTAACGTTTGTGCTCACTAATTCATGACACAAATCTATTGCAAATTCCTAAGATAATGCTTCTATTTATGTTTAAGGTCATATCCTTCCAATTCGACTAGGGATCATATAAGACTGAGTCGCGGAGCCCTTACAAAAGTGGCTAAGATGGTGTTCTTATTTCACTTGCCACCTTACATGAAAGCTCATGTGGGTGAGATTATAAGTGATTTCTATTGGCCTAAAATACATGTTACATGCATGATCACATATATGTTTCTCAAGTGGGAAATGCCATATATAAAAACACAGACACCATTAAGTTTTGGAGATTCATGCACAGAGATGGGCCACAAGGGAATTTTCCATAAAATCCATATGTGAATGACCTAACAAACTATGTCATTGCACCATATGATTTACATTGATGCACCCTGTATGGATGCTGTCAAAATCAACAACATGTTGTCCCCTATAAATACTTTGGAAAAAAATTGTCCCTTATATATCTTAAGTATGTTGAGATAATTGACAAGGAAATGAATGGAAAGTTGGAAATGAACATGTTGGAAGTAAATACTTGTGGATCCAACTTGATAAAGAAACAAAAAAACATAAAATAAGTTTAAATAGAAAATTGAAACCCACATGTTCATTCCCATCACATAACAAAGAGATGATGGTTAAGATTCGCAGAAGATATGATGGTCAAGATTTGATAAAGAGTTGATGACATGTGCCATGACATCTATAGTGTAAATAACATAGCGACTACGATAAAATTGGGGTTACTATTTTTATTTTCAGCATAAACGGTTTCAAGTGACCAGTGTTTAATTCGTCAAATAAGGAAAATATGTGAATGGAATTTCAAAAATAAAATGGTGGGGACTAAATACCTACATGTCCCACACTACGACTTAGAATGTTCCAACCCAAATATTGTTCGTTTTGTGTGATGTGCTTTATCATCTCAAACTTGATTGCATTATTCACATGAGTGTAATTGGTGCTTTAAGGGATCAAAGAAGAGGAAAATCCATTAGGACAAAGGTACACAACCAAACGAAACTTATTTCTTCTTGTAGAAATTTGTAAGCCCCTTCTTAGTCGTATCAGAGAAATGATCTGTTAATCATACTTTTTTTCTTTCAAGGCTGTCAAGTGGATGCCATTTAATTTGGTACATAAAACCGGTATATGAATGGAAATTTGGACATTAAATGATGGATACTACATAATTGCATGCTTCGTACCTATTCCATAGAACAAATTGTTCCAATGTAAATAATATGTGTTATATGCATCACACTTTATAGTTTGGCTCTCATTCACACTAATCACATGAACGCAACTGCCAAGTATATTTTATCGTCTAATCAAGCTTCGATATATTTTTATTTCATAGCATCAATCTTTTTTATTGGAAAAATGTTAATTCAATAGATACGACACATACATGAAGAGAATGTTGGAAATAAAAATGTGATAATTAAATACTTGCATGACCCACACCTATTCCATGGATCATATTATTCTTACTTGAAAAATATCTAATATTTGTGCTCTATTTAAGCATTTCAATGTCAAAAAGAGGGGGGAAAAGGGGAAATAAAAAAGGTGACATTTTTAATTTGATAGATAGGATGTAGACATGAATGTAATGTTGGAAATCAATAGGTGTGAATTAACTACCTTCATGTCTCACACCCATTCCATGGATCACATTGTCCGCAACCAAATAACATATGGTATTTTTGCTCTATTTAAGCATTTCAATCTCAGAAAGAGGGGAAAAATGGGGAAATAAAAAAGGTTTAGGGTTGAATGGAATGTTTGAATTTAAAAGGTATGAATAAAATACCTACATGTCCCACATCCATTCCATGGATCATATTATTCTTACCCAAATAATATCTTCTATTTGTGCTCTATTTAAGAATTACAATGTTAGAAAGAGGGAAAAAATGGGGAAATAAAAAATGTGACATTTTTTAATTTGATAGATAAGATGCATACATGAATGATTTGATAGAAATCAAAAGGTGTGAATTAAATGCCTGTGTATCGCACACACATTCCATGGACCATATTGTTCTCACCCAAATAATATATGTTATTTGATCTCTATTTAATCATTTCAATGTCAGGAAGAGGTGAAAAATGAGGAAATTGAAAATGTTTAGGGTTCAAAATGCAATCCAAATGATTGTGTCTTGTAGAATTTTGTAATCTTTGTATTGAGTTGAAAGCTCAAGTAATTTTAGGAACATAGGTTGTGTGTGAACAACCATCGAAAATTGAGGTCTTCAAGCGGTTGGATATAATATCGAAAGGTAGATTTTATTCGTCAATCAAGCTTGTTATTTTTTATTTCATGGCACCAAAGATTAAAATTAGAAAGCACTTAATTTGATAGGTAAGACATATATATGAATAGAATGTAGGAAATTTAAAGGTGGGAATCAAATACTCACATTTACCTTATCTATTCTATAGAGTGGATTGTTCCTACACAAATAATATCTACCGCATGTACTTCACCTAGTCATCTTAACCTCTTTTAATTTGATAAATAAGATGCATACATGAAGGGAATTTTGGAAATAAAAAGGTGTGAAAGAGATAATAAAAAGGGGAAATCGAAAAAGGTGACATTTTTTAATTCGATAGATAGGACGTAGACATGAATAGAATGTTCGAAATCAACATGTGTGAATTAAATAACTACATGTCCCACACCCATTCCATGGATCACATTGTTCTCACCCAAATAATACCTGTTATTTGTGCCCCTATTTAAGCATTGGTTAAGTGCACCAATCTGGGGGGCCCATCGACACTAAAATTTTCCTCCGTAATTTCTATTTCATTAATGTATGTATTAGGAATAGGATGTTGTTAAGTATAATTAGTAGTGGCGTCTAATAGAAGATAACAGCGTTGCCGGTATGACGCTGTCAATAATGTTTAGTACGGTAACAGTCAAAGTACAATAGAAATTTTGTGGTAAAAAGTAAATATTTTTCGTAAGCGGTTCAGTGATGTTAAAATGTCAAAGTTAGGGTAAGTAGAGAAGTGGGGTCTACATGATTAGGAATTTGAAATATTATATTGGTAATAAGGACAAGGAGTGATGTCATAATTTTTTTGTGTATTTTATTTGTAAAAAGTCTAAAAAGGTGGAACCCATGTGAAATGATAAGGTTTATCTTATCTTAAAAGATAAGCCTACATGTAAAGATAAGAGTTAAGGTATGGAATATTATTCGTCAGAGTAGATTTCTTATCCTATCTTAGAGATAAGGTGGATAAGCCTGAAATTTCTATAAATAGAGAGGCCACCCCCTCATTTAGCAGAGAAGGAAGTAACTAGAAATATTGTATGAGAAAGTGTGTGAAGGAAGCCATCATTTAGAAGGTATGTTAAAGAATCCATTAAGAGGTGTAATTGTGAAGTTTCTCTCATAGTTATTGTTGGAAGGCAAGTGGAGTTGGTAACACTTGAAGTACCTCGACAAATAAGCCTCTCCCCTTTGGTCCCTCGACAAATAAGCACCCTTTCATCACATTTACCTAGCCATGGATCCTTTCACCCCACTAATATTAATTTAATTAATTAAATTAAATTAATTCATTATCCTCACTATCTTTATTATTTAAATAACTTAATTTAAAAAATATCCACACATACACCTCACGTAGACACCTCATCAAGCTAACTCAACCTAAGACCTATTCTTAGTAAGTTGCCATAACTAACTAAGACTTACCTAAACCCTAAAAATCAATGCCTACATTCTCTCTAACCACATTCCTGCATGCTTACAAGAAGCTCCCAGTATAATCCGCGGGTTAATGTTACGACATCCGAGGAAATCAAGAGGATCTCCCTAGTTTAGTAAACCTAGGAAATCCCACCTTGACCGACGCTGGTTACCCCTAACTGTCGCTGGTTAAGCCGGAACCGCCGTCGGTTACCCTTTTAACCCCAAAACAACCTTATTCTCAAGGTTGGTAGAAGGTTGGAAAATATTGAAAAAGTTGGTGAACATTAGCACATTCCAGAGAGATATCACATCTTCTGACAGTGAATTCCAATGAGAAAATGCATGCAAGGAAGGAGATCAAGCATCTTTTCCTGCACAGCCATCCCAATAATGATCTGATCTAACAAAGCAAAGAGGAATGTACATGCAGACCATGCAGAAGCTTTCCTTCAGTTGGTGACCACCTGCAGCCTTCAAACCTCTCATCAGAACCTCCATCCCTCACTCACAGGCATCCATGACTAGAATCTAAGTAAGTAAACCTTATACTTCTCTGGTTCATTCCATTTCATCATTATATTATCATCTTTTGTTTACCTAGCCATCCATTGACCTCATTCAACATTCCCGCTCCATATACCCATTAAAACCTCGCCAAATCCTACCTAAATCACCCAATACCCCATCCCGACCAACCAAATTCCTTTGTACAATCACAAAGGAGACCTAAATCTCGTTCTGTGGCATTCCCAGTTTTCCATAGTAATCGGCACCGGTTACACCTAACCGCCATCGGTCACCCTAAACTGGCATCAGTTACTGTATTTGCCAATATAACCTAGAACAATGACCTACCCACTTAATTCCCTCTCACCTTCATTCACCTGTGATCTACCTGAGACCTCTGTAAGACATGTAGAGACCCAGAATCAGTTATTTGACCTTTGGATCCTATTATAGCCTAGCATGTTAGATTAGATCTATTTTTTATTGTGTTTTAAGTGAGATACCTAAATTATTTCGAATTACAATAGGTTTTACCTTATTTACCGCATTAAATTGTTTAATATAGTGGACTAATAGCCATCTAGGAAGTATCACACTTCCCGGATCTAGCACACGCTAGGCAGTTCACTACACATATTGCTTAACTTTTTCTGGTGGTCTTGCTTTGTATTATAAGTAGTTCCTCCTAGCCAAAAGGAAGCTCTCACAATTAGTTGTGGATTCGAAAATCATACGCGCGCAACAACCCATCAACCAACATTAAAACAAGTATTTCTCCTATGCCCGTTACCCTATCTATTTCGTCAATACTTCAAGGAAACGATCTAGAATCAAGTGAAGCATTTTGGCACGCCCGGTGGGACCCATCCGGGGTTCCTTGCATTTCATTCATTCCTAGGAAAATTTGTGTGTTTATTTCCCTTTCGAAAAAACATATACATTAATCTTCTTCCTTGGTAACCCACCTTTTCTTTCTATTTGCTCTAAAGGAAACATTTCTTTTGGTGTAATTAAAAAGAACCATTTCTTTGTGTTTTCTACATTGTAGTGAAAGAGCATCCCTCTTCCTCTTCATCTTATTGTGTCATCCAACTTCACACTTTGATTTGGGCTTTAAAATAAGTGCATTGCATTCTGATTTATCGCATTAGCTCACATTAATTGCGGGCTACCTATACACTGGAGGTCATGACCAACTGATGGTTAACAAACGAATCGTAGAAAGCACTTTCTTTCTCTTTCTCTCTCTTTGAGTCTTACCAAACCTCAAAATACACACATTCTTAAACAACATCTTACTTGGAAGAAGCTGTAGGTGATCACATGATCACAACACAGTGGGCACCCAATTTGCTGCTCTGTCGAGTCATACTTCAGAGCGAGGCCCGCCCCCACCATAACATACCTGAAACCTCACCTTTTAGATCTCATTCGTAGGAAGCCATACTCACCAAAAATTTCTATTTCAAAATTCATGTGTCAGTCCTTAAATAGCATAAGCTAAACAAACATAATAGAAAAGCCACTCCTAGGATCACATTTTTCTTAGTGTTTCTACTTGACTTGAGTTTTGAGGTGAGAGATCACGTTCTTCATTTTTCTTGTTCATCCTTGCACACTCCTCATCACATCTGGTGTATTCCGGCTTCACCTGAGTGTGCCTGGGCCATATCATCATCATTCTTAGAATTCTGGGTCTGATTCTACATTAGATTTTAATTAACAACCAATTTTCTTTCGTCATTATTTCAATTTCAAAGTAACCGTTGTCGGTTACCCTCTTACCATCGTTGGTTATACCCAACCGACATCAGTTCTAGGTCCTTTTGTTAACCTACCCAAAAGGACATTTTATTCATTTTCTTCCACTTTTTACAGTCCCTGTCACTGCCATCATTCTCATTGACATTGTAAAACACCATTAGATTTGACATACCTATCAGATTTGACCTTCTACTTGGTTTTTCACTCACTGACCATTTTCTATAGTGACCAACAACGGTTACCCCTGACCGACATCGATTTGCCTTAACTGGAATCGGTTAGCCTATTTCAGTTTCCAACCACCATTTGGTACCTAATACACTTTTTACCATCATATTCACTTGTTCTTGTTGTTTTGTGTCATTTACAGAGAAACATCCCTAATTGATCAATACTGGTTCACATGGTGCTGACCAAAAGACAAGCAAGCGCACTCGTATTTCACGCCAGTTGTCAACCACTCCCACCTAGTCCTTCACCACCTTCCATTTTATCACTAGCCATGGATCCCATCCAGCCTATCACTATCGCTACCAGAGATGAGGAGTTCGCACAACTCCTTGACCAAATCCCTGCCACCTTGCATTTTTACCTTCCCCACTCGTCCACTCGAGATGCCTTGGGTCAGTTGATAAATGGCATGCCCGTATCTATCCCCCTGACTCTCACTCCCACTCCTGCATCAGCCCCGTCTAGCTCTGTACTGCCCACATCTAACTTACCCCCAGTCATTTCGCAGCTAGGTCCTATACCCACTATGACTGCCGCGTCCGCCACCTCCGTTACCCCCGACCACATCCACCATACCCTCGACAACTACCCAAAACGCAACCTCATCTACCCCTAATGTCTCACACGTACCCATAGCTACATTTCCACCTCTCGTGTCAGTGACCCCTACCCCTTTTGAGAACGTGGTCCTTTCCATTCCAAAATCATTAGCCCCCATTGCCACTAGGGTTACCACGACCCTTCCACCTCCATATACATACTATCAGCCACCTCCAATTTCATCCATTATTCACTCAGGGCATGTACCCCCTTTTTCACTTCCTTCTTCCCAATCAACCTACATGGAAACACCATACAATGGAGTGTCACCCTCGTTATATGCCCAAAACCAGCCCTCTCATGCTACAGGAGGCACCCAATCATCGCAACCTACCAATTACCTAATCAAATTGATGTTGGACAAGATGCAGACATTAGAAGCATCAGTTTTTGGCTCCCGCAACACTCTCACCTATGACGAGATTTACAACGGACCCATCCACCCATCCATTCCTATCCACCCATACCCTGTGCATTGGGAAATGCCTAAATTCAATCGTTTCAATAGCAAAGAAGACCCGCAGCAACATTTGAAGTCATTCAAACACGGGTGTTATCTGATCGCTCACGATGATGCCTTGCTCTTGAGAACTTTTCCCATGTCTCTGACTGTACTTGCATTAGATTGGTATAGTGGGTTACCTAGACACTCCATATTCTCATTTAATCAGGTAGCCCAAGCCTTCTTGGATCATTTCTCTATCAATATCGTCAAGAAGGTTACCATGACCAACCTATACTCCACGCGTCAATATGAGGATGAATATATCACAGATTTTGTCGCTTGCTGGCGTAGCTTTATCAATCAACTCACCTTCCAACTGCCACAAAAAGAACTCATTGAGCTCATCACATGGGCTTGTGCTATTTATATCTCACTAACCTTGTAGGTCCAAACCTTCCGAACATTCGATGAAGCATTCACTATGGCACGAAAGTTAGAGATTTGGGCCATTGAAGAGAATAAAATCCAGTTGCGCAATAAGAAATCGGTATTCAAGTCGAATGATACCTCTTCTTCTTACAAGCCACAAACCAATTACTCAAAAGCTAAGGCACCGCTAACGCAGTGGTACTAAAGGCTGGCCTAGCTCATCTGTTAAATCAGGATACCCCCTCATCTAATCTCTCACCCATCCAAACTTTTCAATTCAGACAAGAGCAGTGGAAATACACCCCTATTGGGGAACCTTCCTCTTCTATCTTAGAAAATATTATCAAAGTCGGAGCCATCACTCTTCCACCCATAAAACCACACATTTATTTTGACCCTGCTCACCTCATGCCCGCATGGTATAAAGAACATGAATTCTATAACTATCATCGAGTAAAGGGTCATAGTGACGGCAATTGCATCACTTTCAAAAATATTGTCCAAGAAATGCTCGAGAAAGGTGAGTTAACCCTAGATAATCCTAACGTACCTGCCAACCAAAACC
Organism: Taxus chinensis; assembly: GCA_019776745.2. Classification (NCBI taxonomy): domain Eukaryota; kingdom Viridiplantae; phylum Streptophyta; class Pinopsida; order Cupressales; family Taxaceae; genus Taxus; species Taxus chinensis. The sequence continues at coordinate 104,472,149 of CM034156.1, forward strand.
TACACATCTTCAAGAAACCATTTCCCAACCATGCCCCTTCATCTAATCAAACTGGTGAGACCTCAACTCATGATACCTATACTCGCGAGGTTCACGCTATCTTTAATGATGTACCTGCTGCCTCCCAATTACCTCACATTCCTTCCATAGAGGAAATCCTAGCCTGAAATCCTCGTTCGGCATCAGAACCAACCCCATTGTTCCTTCACCCATAAAGGAACACCTTTCATCTCCTTCATCACCTACGGAGGAGTCTTCCACTAACATCGAGACCATCTCACCCCTGTCTTCTCCACTTAGAGAACCTTTACCCACAGTACCTCCTCCACCCATAGAGGAGCACCCATCATCTCCTCCACCTATAGAGGAGCTCCCACCATCTCCTCCACCTACCATAGACCCAGTTCAGATACATTTGCCTCTTGGTGAGCATTCTCCATCCGCTACCCAAAATCTTGCAGACCTACTTTCGGATCTCTTACCCCGGAAGCTGAAGCTAGCCAATTTTCCGTCTCTAAGACACATTTTATAGGAATTACCATTAAGTCCTCATCAAATCCACCCACAGACGTGCCATTCACATGTTTGGCTGATCACTTAGATTATGTGGATAAAGCCTTACTATGGGGACACCTTTTGCTTCATGTCTCAATGCAAATCCAAAGGTCACTTGTTGATACATCCACTATCTACCCAAAAATATTTCGACCAATCAAACTAAACACAACCACCTCTATCACAACTCCTTCCACAACACCTATCATAGCTCAAACCACATCCTTATCCATAGCCCAATCTATATCTAAACCCAAACCCACACCTATGACATCGTCCTCAACTAAACCTATTACCACTTTAGGGGTCACCTCGACTACCACCCTTACTCATCCATCTATCAAACTAGATTTAGCTACATCCTCCAAAGTCAACACCACACCTACTCTGACACCCAATCAAAAGCACCAAACCCATAGAACTCATACCCCGACTGTGCCAATCACACCTGCACCTCTCCCGTCCGTCTTAGGATCTCAGCTTCCCCACATGGTCAAGCAACCTCCACCCATCAATAAACCAAAAACACAACAACCCATTCCTTCCTCAAAAACCTCTAACCTACCCAAACACCCAACATGACTTACACCCACACCTACAGTATATTTACCAGCCATACCTCCAATACCCTCAGTTATTGCTTCACTACCCACTACACTTCAATCACTTTCTCTCACACCTCCTGCACGACCCGCATCCCCTACCTTCACAAAACCTCTATTATCCCTGTGGGTAACTCATCCTATTTCCCCATCTACTTTTCCTTCTAGACCTCGTACACCCATATCACCTTTACCCAAGAAGGTACGACCCAAAAACAAAACTCCACTACCCCACAATAAGGTAGTCAAAACAACCACACACCCGCCTACCCGTCCATCTACTATACCCCTACCTAAATAAGCACAACCAACACCCAAAACCATTCTAGCACCCAAAACCATAGCTCGACCCGCTCCTCCTCTTCCAAGGACCGTTCCTCAACAATCAACCACACCTACACCCAAACCCACATTCACTTCCCATTGTGATCCACACCTACACCTACACCAACACCCATTCCCACACTGCCCACTCAACAACCACAAATTCCACCCTCACAACTCCTAAAGCCACCCCCAAAATTTGAAATTAACATGGTTCGTATCAGAGAACTTGTCACACCACCCCCCAAATGTCGTTGTGCCCAACTCACCTCACAGGGGGTTTCTCCTCCGATAGGTTTTTTCTCGTTGTGTCATTATACCACTCACCCTACACCTTCTCTGTTTGCCAACTCCCCTCAGATCAACATGATACACGTCACTACACGTGCTTAGAAGGATAAGGGTAAAGAAAAGGCAACTGACCCACCAACCAATCCTATACCCAACATACCATCTACACCCATACCTAAAGTCACTATTCGTGGCCCTACGTACCCCATTTCTAAAGGCATCACACATCACACCATGCTCAAACAATGACACTAGTATCCAAACCTCATAATCCCATCGTCAAGCTCTCATGGAGGTTCTTCAATCTATTGAGGTTTTACCCAATGACCCTACACCCGTAACATCCATTATGACACCCCATCATGTAGCCTCTCTCACCAAATTACAACCTTCATCTTCGCCCCACCCTATTCACCAAGTGGCCTCCCTTAGCTTCTCAGAGGAAGAGATCACGCCACACCAAAATGATGACCCGGACCCAGCCCTCTTCATCTCTGTCCACATCGATGACATACGAGTATTCCATGTTATGATTGATCGGGGTGGTAGCATTAACATCATGTCATCTCATACATTCGCTCAAATGTGCATACCTAACAATTGAATGCATAAACATCCTGTCATGTTGCATTCATTCAATGATGCTATCACCTCTACACTAGGCACCATTATCCTCCATGTTCGCATGCACCCCCACACTGTTCCAGAATTGTTTTTCATCTTGGAGGGGGAATTCCAATATAACCTATTACTTGGCAGACCCTGGATTCGTGTCATGGGTTACATTCCTTCCACTTTGCGTCATTGTGTAAAGTTTGAACATGAAGGACACACCTATACCATTCTAGCTCATCCATCACCTCTTAAAACATGTAACATGCTTTACTGACCCAATGATGTGCTCATACCTATTAAACCGTCTACCTCCACAACTTCTACTTCTTCACCTACACTTCCACTTACCAGTTCAGACGATGCATCTACCAAACATACCTCGTCCATTCCTACCGCTACCATAACCTCCACAACTGACCCATCAGCTTCCCAATCTGTTAACTCCACCTCCGCATAGACCTCTGACACATCATCCATTCCAGCTACCTACGTACCAACCACTGATCCCTTGGAAGGTGTTTTTCAACGCGTCACTCTGGGGGAGTACCACTTATATAGTTTCAACACATTCCTTACTCCACAAGAGTATGGAAGTATTCACCAACACCCTTATTATGATCACCGTATAGGAGAGTGTCTCCTATATGGTCCCCCTCATCTTCATACTAGTCTCACCTATGGGGGACTTGATACTTCCACTTACACACCCGAGCCACCGCCACAAACTTGCCCCTTTTCCACTGACTTCCAATCACTGTTTCACCCACACCTTCCTGCACCGATGTGCATGGAAGGGTTTTGGTTTTGGATTTTACGAGCAAAGCCACAATAATGTTATTCCATGTACCACCCACAAACATAACGACTATAGTGGTATCGGCTTTCCTGAACCACCTACCAAACAAGCCTGCATTGAACTCATTAAGGACACTAGCTCTTCTCCACCTTCTTCACCCTCTCCACTTTCATCACCGCCCTCACCGACGGATTCAATGGATCCTGAATCTATCCCTCCTAAATTTTTTTTTCATAAACACCATTTCCTTGGGGCCTCTAACTTATCAATGCAAGGGCAAGGCCCCTTCCACTCTTCCCTTCCTGTATCCTGAAATGATCGATGACGATACACCTTCAATTAACGTCGTTCAATGTCAAGATGATGAACCTATACTCACCTAACTTGGTACAGAAGACTCATATATTCATCTGTTGTTACCTTCTGAGACACAAACTATGTTGAATGAATCGACTATCGAGATCAAAATTCATACTCAGGATGACCCGCACATCCTAAAGATTAGACAATCTTTAGATGCTGCTAAACAGGAAGCCATCACTTCTTTTCTCAGAGATCATAACCACGCTTTTGGTTGGTCTTACGCAGACATGCCCAGTATTGACCCCACCATAGTGGTCCACAATATCGTAACCGTTCCCGATGCCAAACCCATTAAACAAAAGTTGAGGAAAATGCACCCTCGCATTGCCCTTCTCATCAAAGAGGAACTTCAGCGCCTTCTTTCCGTTTCCTTCATCTTACCCATTGATTATCCTCGTTGGATTTCTAATAGTGTCCCTGTCACTAAGGCAACAGGGGGACTCCGCATTGGCATGGACTTTTGTGACCTCAACCTAGCATGTCCAAAAGATGACTTTCCCTTACCTGGTATTGACCAGCTGGTTGACCTTACCGCTGGCCATGAGATGCTATCACTCATGGATGGCTTCTCGGGTTATAACCAAATCCTACTTGCCCCAGAGGATCAACACAAAACCTCATTCATCACCCCTTGGGGGACCTTTTGCTATCGAGTCATGTCTTTTGGCCTTAAAAATGCTGGTGCCACATATTAGCGGGCTATGACTTACATCTTCCATGACATCATGCATCGCATATTGGAAGATTATGCGGATGATCTCTTGGCCAAATCTAAATGCCTCTCCGAGCACCTAAATGTCCTCAAAACCATCTTTGACCGTCTCATTAAATATTGCGTCCGCCTTCAGCCTAAGAAGTGTGTCTTCGTGGTTCTCTCAGGAAAGCTCCTGGGATTTATCATTTCCCTCCGTGGTATAGAAGTTGACCCTGCTAAAGTCAAGGCCATTCTTGAAATGCCTCCACCTAGCAACCTTAGACAACTCCGTAGCCTGCAAGGTAAGTTGCAGTCTATTCATCGTTTCATTTCACAATTATCTGATCGATGTCAACCATTTCATCATCTACTCAAGAAGGATGTCTCCTTTAAATGGGATGATGACTGTCACAAAACTTTTGAGGCCTTAAAACAATACCTTCTCCAACCATCCATACTCATCCCACCTAAAGACAATCAAACTTTTTACCTATACATCTCATCTACTGATCATTCCTTGGGAGCCATGCTTTCTCATCACGATGAACAACACAGGGAGCAGGTGGTTTATTACATAATCTGTACTCTTTTGGACTATGAAACCTGATACAGCCACCCAAATTTTTTTTTCTTAGCCTTATTTTTCGTTGCCACCAAACTCCGTCATTACCTACTCAACCACAAAACCTATGTTGTGACCAACACCGACCCCTTACACTTCATGTACACCAAACCTTATCAAAATCAAGCATGCCGCACGATGGATTATGCTTTTAGCTGATCTTGACCTCGAATTCATTCATCAAAAGTCCATCAAGGGCCAAGCTATCATTGACCAATTGGCTGATGCACCTATTTCTGGGGATCAACCCTCTAACTTCGAATTTCCAGATGAGTCTATTGCTATCCTTTCCCTGGACGAACCCCCTTACCAAATGACACTCTTCTTCAATGGTTCCAAGTGTCAGCATGGGGGTGGGGCTGGTATTATCCTCATTCCCCTTGAGGGTGAACCCATGCCTTTGTCTTTCAAATTAGATTTTGAATGTACCAACAATATTGCTGAATACGAAGCACTCGTACTAGGTCTCCATGCCGCCTACGCCCTAGATGTCAAATCAATCCACATCTTTGGTGATTCTCAATTGGTCGTAAACCAAGTCAATGGTATGTACCAATGTCGTAATGAGATACTTCAGAAGTATAAACATCATGTAGACATACTTTTGACCACCTTTGATCGTTACACCCTTCAAACCATCCCACGTTCAACCAACAAGTTTGCAGATACCATGGCCTACTTAGCTTCCCAAATACCCACTTCACCCGCTGATTCTACAATCTTTGTCACCATACAATGACTCCAATCACCTTCTTATTTACCTCACGATGTTTACTTGATCAGAATTTCTACCCCTGACCTGAGTGACCTTTGGTATAAACAATACTCCGACTACCTTTCTCTCTCCATCTTACCTCCTGATCTCACCCATAACAGACAACACGCCTTCCTTAAAAAGGTCTCTCGTTATGTCATTCTGGGGGGCCTCCTCTATAAGCGCAGCTTTGACAGTATTCTCTTACGATGCCTCACAAGTTCTGAAATTCCTTATACCATTAAGGAAGTTCATGACGGCATATGTGGAGGTCACTTCAGTGGCCTTGCTGTTGCTAAGTGTATCCTTTGCCTGGGCTATTACTAGATGACCCTTAATCATGATTGTTGCGATTACGTCAAACGTTGTGTAAAATGCCAACAACATTCCAATCTTCATCATACACCCAGTCATGCCTTACAGGTCACTCGAGACCTTTGGCCCTTCTCTCAATGGGGTTTGGATCTTGTCGGAGAAATCAATCCTCATTCTTCCCAATGACATCAATGGATCATCACTGCTACCGAATACTATACAAAATGGGTGGAATCCATACCACTCATCTCCATGAAAGCTGAGAAAATATGTGAGTTCATTAACCACCACATCATTTGTCGCTTTGGTGTTCCTCATTGCCTCATCACTGACAATGGAAAACAATTCAAAAACAAAACATTGCAAAAATTTTGCAACGCCTTCGGCATTCAGCTTAGTTTCTCATCACCTTATTACCCACAAACCAATAGCCAAGCTGAATCCACTAACAAAACCTTAAAAAAATTTCTTATGAAAGTGGTTGACGATACTGGGAAGGATTGGCATACGCACATTCCTTTTTCCCTGTGGGCATACCGCACTAGTATTCGCACTTCCACTGTGGCCACACCTTTTTCTCTGGTCTACAGTATAGAGGCAGTCCTGCCTCTCGAAGTCCAGATCCCCTCACTCTGCATTTCTCTCCATGACATGCTCAATGATGATGACTTTCGTCAGGACCATTTAGCACAGCTAGAGTTATTAGACGAATGTCATCTTAACGCTCTAGATCACCTTCAAGTTTACCAAAAATGTATCAAATGTGCCTATGACAAACATGTCCATGAACGAACCTTCCAAGTCGGTGACCTTGTCCTGAAAGAAAATCAACATGTAACCAAAGCATAAAAAAGTAAACGGGGAAAATTTTCTCCTAATTGGCTTGGACCATACATTGTGACTCATACCTATGGATCAGGTGCTTACTGTTTATCATCACTTGATGGTAAACATGAACCTGAGCCCCTTAATGCCTTGCATCTTCAACCATTCTATTGTTGACTTGTAGTCCTACCTCACCTTTTGTCTCTTTCCATGCTCATCCCTTGAGTGCTATTCACTTCATACACCTCACTAATGATTAAATAAGAATCATGTGAGTACCTGTCACTTGTTATCTTCTCTTGAATATGTTTACCACGGCACTACACATAACATGATTCTCATGGATACTTTTCATGTCTACCTTTAGATGAGATCCCATGGTTTTCACCTTGCCTTTTGAACAAGAGTCTTATTCTCCACCTTGGTCTTGTCCATGACTTGAAAGACCTCACATGGGACACAACTCCTTGAGTTAAACTTCTCATAAAAAGATGACTCCCTCAAAAGGACATCTTCCTCTCGACAACTGCTGCTATAAATAGACTGCTCCTTAGAAGGACAACTATGTAAAGCTCTTAAACAAAAAAAAATGAGAGCAACCAAAGCTTCCCATCGATCAACTTCACGAAGACCTCAAGGAGTTAAATTTTATTCATCCCATATAGACTTCCCACATCGATCAGTCTATTTCAACTATAAGTCAAAACAACAACCTTTTTTCATGGACTTGCCCATTGTGACCTAGGTATTCTTTCCCGAAGTGCATGCTACCTATACCATATAAAAATTACCTACTTTTCACCCTTCAAACCATGCCCACTCCCATTTCCTACTGCCTCAAGGGAATTCTCGGAACTTAGACATTTGGTGATCATGTGACTACTTTTCACTGTAGAACATTCCATCATGCAATGTCTTTAGGGTTTTACATTCATCCCGTCTACCAAGGTATGATCTACTCAGTATGATCCTAACCAACCAGGTGGCTTTATTGCCCCCTCTTATCTTTTAACCATCTTTGTTTACATTTTGATTACCTTATATAGGACTTGGTCCTCGACGCTTACTTTTGGGGTAATCTTCTTCTTTTGCCATAATCACCCTCACCTACATCATTTTACCTATAATCTACCCACACCTAACAAATCTAAACCCACAACATGCCCAAAAACCTGCCAACTTATTTTCATACCTCCTCATATTCTTCCCTAGCTTATGGGAGAACTACATCGGCCTGAGGTCCCTTTTCATCGGGACTATGTAGGTAGCACTCTGAGGGCATGGGGCCCTTGGAGGTTAGCTCAACCATCCTCTACCCTAAACAATTCATCTTCCATGTGCCTCACATTACATCACACCTAACTTCGTTTCCCTTTTATACTTGAAATTGGAAATTAAACCACATACATAACACATTGTTTCATATTTTAAACATTATCACAGCATACATTTATTACGCCTACCATTTCTCTATCATCACTATGCATAGATTATACCACCTCTCACATATGACCCATATTATCATTCATTGCATAAAATAATGAATCACCACTTCACCTAATTTCAATTCAACCATGCCTAACAAACCTAACTCGATCCATGCCTATAACCTGACTCAATCCATCCTATAAACCTATCAACCTGCCTACATCGACCTGACTCAATCCATGCCTAAACCGACCCTCGAAATGCCTATACCAACCTGACTCCATCATGCCTAACTCACCTAATTTCCATCCATATCAACACAACAAATTCATATCTCATAAACACAATAAATCAAAACAAAACAGTATCTCATCAACACATCAACAAATATACATGTATCTCATCATAAATAAATCAATGTGTATCTCAAATATACATGGCTATCTCATCATGTCCATCATCTCAAAATCGTCGGGACACAGGCCGATATACAATACAAAATGTCATCGGCACACAGGCCGGTCTCATATATACAATAAAATAATGAAATCAATACAAAATCTCTTCGGCGCGCAGGCTGGTATATGCTAAAAATATACAAAATCTCTCATACATCCTCACTGTCATCGGCATGTTGGCTGGCATGTGATCAAAACTATGCATATCCATCGGCACGTAGGTCGGTATATAATCACAAAATAACTATCATACATAGAAAAAAATAGGTGACCGTATATCAGGCATCTCGGCGGATGTCCTCCATCTCTGTATCACCTGTACCCTTGGCCTCCTGGGTCCCTACTGGTGCCTCAACTGGAGTTGGTCTCCGTGCATTGGTAGCCTCTGCTTGATCGGGCCTTAGAGCTCGTTGACCCCCTGTGCTCTCCACACTGTGAGTGCGGGATCTTGTCCTCTCACTAGACACCTGTTGTGCCCTGTACTTGGCATAGGATATGAAGTCTATCCCAGCCGCCATTGGCTGGTCCTGATAGTATCTAGCCTCACCTAGGGCATCCCGTAGCCTGGATACAAGCACAGTCTGTGGTGGTCCCATAGGTCTTGGCCCTTGTACCTATCCTTGCGAGACCCTGCCCCACTCCTACCTGTGAACTAGGACCTACTCCCGGTGCCTGTGGTGGTGCCCCCTACCCCTGTGCCTGTATTTGGGCCTGTAAGACCCCAATATGTGCCTGGGTTGTGGCCAACTAGCCCTATAAACCTGCCACTTGAGCCTGTAAGGCTGCCACCTAACCATCTCCCTCCTCTCCATCTCCATCTCCTCCACCTACCATCTAGGCCTACAGACTGGCCACCTGTACGCATAGCTCTGCTACCTCTACCTCTTAGCCCTCCAGTTGTGTCTGTAGTATACCCAACTAGGTAATGAGTGTAGCTACCTGCCCCTGTAGGGTGTCTCTCTGCACTATAATGATAGCTAGATCCGGCTGCCCGGTCTGGGTGGTATGGCTCATAACTGAGCCACCCACCACTGTCTGTACCTGTCTATACACCCAACGTCATCTATCGACCGGTCCACTGGCTACTCTCCTACCCTATGGGCACTGTAGGCTATGGTAGAGGTAAGGGCCTCTCCACATCATCTCTCTGGTACTATGGGAAGGGCAGAGGTATGTCGTGTACTAGCCTGAACTGCTGTCAGACTTTGTCTACCGGGATCATCTCATCCTCCCCAACACGGTGACCCTGTATCCATCTCTCTAGCTGGAGCTCAGCTAGCTCCTCATGCATATGCCTATATGAGGGGAATCCCACATATGGCCTCCAGATAATGTCCACTCCGGACAACCCCTCCAGTAACTGTTGCAAATGGGCCACATCATGTGTGGGTCTCAGATCTCCACTCTCCTATCACCAACACCCATCTCCTGTACCCCACCCACACAAATTACACTGGGAATGCATCTTCTTAGGGCATCCCTATAGGACGCACACAAACTATGTGCTCGTATGCCCAACAGTGCAGTAAAAATGTACAACACAAGCTGAACCTGTGCAACCGCCCATATGCCCACAACTCCCTGTACAGCTGCACCAAGAATGCTGGTGCCTAGGAAAAGTGGGTCTCATGCACCATCATGTTGTGGAATATCCCCATCAGTGATTAGGGAAATCACCCACCCTTTGCATCTGGTAGTGCATAACAACACACTACCTCCATCAATAGAACCACTAGCCTCATCTCCTCCAGACGGGCTAGGTACATCTCTCCATAGCTCAAACTAGCACTATGGAATCTCAGATCGGCCATCCCCTCTCCAAAAATAGTCACAATCAGCTCCTCTGAGGCCTTGGAGGAGATAGAATAAACCTGGGCACCCAATATGGGTAACCGAAGAATCTGGAACATGTCCTCCAGGGTGATAGTCATCTCACCCGTCGGCAGGTGGAACGTGTTGGTCACGGAGTCCCATCTATCGATGAGTGTGACCATCAAACTGGGCTACTAGACTACATGTCTATAGTGACGAACCCCACTCAATCCCACTTCCTCCACATGCTGCAGCTCCTCCGGGGTCGCTGCACTATGCACTGTCACCAATAGAGGTGGAACCCTATCCCGCATATGTAACTGCACTCTCCCCTGCATCCAATATAAACACGACATTAATTTACATATATCAATCCATATTCAACCATTATCATTTTCCTATACCTTATTTTCACCCTACCCATCTCAACTACCTAGCCCACATCACTTATGGACCTTTGTGCCGAATAATCCAACGGTACCGGTTCAGCCTAACTGACCCCTGTCACCCTTTAAGCAGCACTGGTCACCTATTTGGTGACTGATACTGGTTCACCCTTACCGATCCTGATCACCCCTTAACTGGCATTGGTCACCTGTTTCATGACCCATACCGGTTCCACCTAACCAACGCCAGTCATTTTCGTGGAAAATCCCGTGATTTCCCCAAACCCCCCTCTCTAAAAAACCTCCCCCCCCTTTTACCCACCTACAATGACCTAAACTACCCTTGGACCTCCACCCACCACCCCTATCCCATTTATTACCCTCCCCATTCCTCCTTTTACCCAATATTCCCCCCATTCCCAAATTTAATTTGTGCCCACCCACCAAACCAAAAAACAAACAAAACCCTAAACCAACACTAAAATAATCCTCTAATCTATCAAATCAACAATGTAGAGTAGGGCGCTTACCTCATCGTGCTAGCACTGTCTCGGTGGCACGTCTAGCTACTGTACCGGTGGCCTACCCAATCCCTCTCTAGCCTCCGCCATCACCGAATACCTACCTGTAACCTCTCACCAATCGAATCCCTCATAATGATCCTGTGGACCCGCTTCTCACCAACCAATCACTCGTCAAACACACTGCCAGCTCACTGTTCCATTTTGTCTGGACACTTTTCTCTCTTTTCTCTCTTTTTTGTCATTTTCTCGCTTTCCAAATTAACAAATGAATAACCAAAAACATGGATTTTTTATTTTTATAACAAACCTGACCTAACCAACGTCTGTTACCCTTGATCGGCATTGGTCGCGTGCCCTACATCACCATCGTCAGTTTACCTCTACTGAAGTTGGTTATCCATCACTGGCATCAGTCACCATCACCTGCATAAAGCCCTAAATTTTAAACCTTTACCCTACCCCTAGCTCCCTTTTTGCCCCACCCAACCTTCACCCTGATCATTTACCCCACCCCACCTTTACCCTACCCATTTACCTTTTTCCTCCTTTGGGGACTCATTATTCTACCCCTACCTTGGCCTTACCCATGCCGTGACCTAGATATTTGGACCTAGACCATCGCTAGTGACCTTTGACCTCATGTGTTCACTATACCTTGCGGCATTGTTACCTGTGTTGTTGACCTAATGACCTTACCTAGCCTATTGTTGTGACCGTTTATCCTGACCCTACCTTTGGTGTACCGGAACATACCTAAACGTTCCTGCACCTAACCTACATTGTGTTTCCTGACCATATCCTATACCTTGGATACCAGAATCACTTCAACCTTGTTTGGATAAACCTATCGACCTTAGGCAATGTAGAGTTTTCCTGATTTTCAACCTGGTAGCGTGCTGTAGTTTATACGTGTGCATGTGTTTGACTGTTACTACCTTTGACCCTGACCCATTACCTAGCTTACCCAAGTAGACCTTTCTCCTTTTTTCCCCCTATTATCAACCTTCCTTTTATCACATTTACCTTTTATCAAACCACTCACTGATTCTACCTTTTGCCTCATCATTTCCTGGTTTGAGGGGGATCACCCTCACCCACACATGGGGCAACCAAATCTTATTTTTGTTAGCGTCGCTTACCAATACAAGCTACACAACAAAAAGGGGCAAAATGTAGACACTAAAATTAGGTCACACTCCCCTTTGGTCCCTCGACAAATAAGCACCCTTCATCACATTCACCTAGCCATGGCCCCCTTCACCCCACAAATATTAAATTTAATTAATTCATTATCCTCACTATATTTATTATTTAAATATCTTAATTTAAATAATATCCACACATACACCTCACCTAGACACCTCATTAAGCCAACTCACCCTAAGACCTATTCTTAGTAAGTTGCCATAACTAACTAAGACTTACCTAAACCCTAAAAATCAATGCCTACATTCTCTCTAACCACATTCCTGCATGCTTACAAGAAGCTCCCAGTCTAATCCGTGGGTTAACGACATGAGATCCGAGGAAATCAAGAGGATCTCCCTAGTTTAGTAAACCTAGGAAATCCCACCTTGACCGACGCCGGTTACCCCTAACCATCACCGGTTAAGCATGGAACCACCGTCGGTTACCCTTTTAACCCTAAAAAAACCTTATTCTCAAGGTTGGCAGAAGGTTGGAAAAGATTGAAAAAGTTGGCAAACATTAGCACATTCCAGAGAGATATCACATCTTCTGAGAGTGAATTCCAGTGAGAACACACATGCAAGGAAGGAGATCAAGCATCTTTTCCTGCATAGCCATCCCAACAATGATCTGATCTAACCAAGCAAAGAGGAATGTACATGCAGCCCATGCAGAAGTTTTCCTTTATTTGGTGATCACCTGCAGCCTTCAAACCTCTCATTAGCACCTCCATCCCTCACTCACAGGCATCTAGGACCAGAATTGAAGTAAGTATAATGTTATACTTCTCTGGTTCATTTCATTTCATCATTATATTATCATCTTTTGTTTACCTAGCCATCCATTGACCTTCCTTCAACACTCACCCCCCATATACCCATTAAAACCTCGCCAAATCCTACCCAAATCACCCAATACCTCATCATGACCAACCAAAGTCCTTTGGACAATCACAAAGGAGACCTAAATCCTGTTCTGTGGCATTCCTAGTTTTCCACAGTAACCGGCACTGGTTACACCTAACCGCCGTCGGTCATCCTTAACCGGCATCGGTCTCAATATTTTCCCATACAACCCAGAACAGTGACATACCCACCTAATTCCCTCTCACCTTCATTCACCTGTGATCTACCTGAGACCTCTGTCAGATCTGCAGAGACCCAGAACTCAGTTACTTGACCTTTGGATCCTATTCTAACCTAGCCTGTTAGATTAGATATTTTTTCTTATTATTTTTTAAGTGAGATACCTAAATCATTTTGAATTACAATATTTTTTACCTTATTTATTGCATTGAATTGTTTAAAATAGTGGACTGACAACCATCTAGGAAGTATCAAACTTCCCGAGATCTACCACACGCTAGGCAGTTCACTACACACATATTGTTTAACTTTTTCTGGTGGTCTTTCTTTACATTACAGGTAGTTCCTCCTAGCCAAAAGGAATCTCTCACGATCAGCTGTGGATTTGGAATTCATACGAGTGCACAACAATCCATCAACCTGATATTAAAACAGGTATTCCTCCTACGCCCTTTACCCTATCTGTTTCATCAATACTTCAAAGAAATGATCTAGAATCAGGTGAAACAATTCCCTTACCAAGATTGAACAGTGAATACCGGGGAAGCAATCTATCTTGAAACATATTGAATTAGTACTAAAATAGATTTCTGGCACTTTAGAGCATAAAGGAAGTACCAGCAGGGATACTGCAATCACACCTTACAAAGTGTTGGTGTTGGATGGGCTGATCTGATCTCTGAAACTCCTAAGAAGTTTTAGTGTTGGTTGTTCTACTTTCAACAACAAGGCTTAAGAGAGACCTCATTTTGTTAGAAATTAACTGTCCCTTTGTACTTATGTGGAGAATGGATAACACCTTCAAGAGGATTTGATCTATCCTCACTATTTTAGGTTGTGCCTTTCAACCAAGGTAAGAGAACCTATTTTGTAACCTCTGTTATATGAAAGGAAATATAAATAAATTTTATAGACTTTATAGATAAGACCTTGGGAAAAAATGATCAACACACCAGATCTGACTCTCACGAGTTGTCACTTCTAGATCATGGAGATATTTTCACAAGGCAAAGGTTACTAAAGACATTTGAGACCCTGATTGCTTCTGCATGTTTAGTAACAGAGATTATGCATTTGTATGCACACAAGACAAACAGGGTAGTACAGGTAGGATTGGTTGTTTTTGAATGAATTTTTGGTGGGAGGTGGGGCAGGGTGAACTTGATTCACCAGATCCTTGAGGAACCTTACAAAATGGAATGTTAAACCAATAAAATGCCACATAATAGCTAAAATGTTTCTTTAACTAGAATATGTGCTTCAATGGAGGCCCAGATTAGCACTCTTTCACATAATCTTTGAGATTCTATCATGAAGGCTCGAGTTAGAAAACCTAACAAAACATCAAGATCTAAACCAAATCATGCCTAAGGTACACCTAGAGGCTTACAGACAATCTCTATCAACAGATGAAAGAAAAGTGATTTTAAATCGTTTATTCCAATCCCAGATGAAAGCTCTTCTGAGAAATGAAATTGTAGATGCCACTAAACTGTCACAAGGATTGAGGCCTATGTGATTGAATCAAGATTTTAATACAAGATTGCAACAGAAAAAAGAAAAACTACTTGCATACATTCAGAAATTAAAAAAACACATTTTTCTCAAGACAACACATAATAACTTGAATTTGATTAAATCTATCAGCAGGGGAAAGTTTCTAAAACAGTCTCAGAGCTTGTCAATGGCTGTACACTTGTAACCACCTTGACATAATCATATTTTAATACAAAAGATATATACAAGCTTCTCAAATGGCTTCTCAAAATGATGAGCTTTGTCAAGCTTTTTCCTCTTGGGAATTTTCAGTCCCGAACCTCTAACACTCCAACCTCCAACCATTTGCACGAAAAATTTGTGCCATTTATAACATTTACAACAAAGCCCCTTCTCCCCAAAAGACAAAAACATTTAATGCACCAGTGCTCGCCATGATTTTGATCGTGATTCTCATAATCAAATCTGTAAAAGTCGTCAGGTGCTTGAGGGGGAAAATATCATCAAATATCTCCTGCATTCAACTCTTTCCTTTGGTAGATCACTCTTTCTTCAATTTGCCAACCACTTCTACCCCTAATCTGTCAAATCTAGCTCATTTGCATGCTCGGGAGAAGAAAAATGAAAAATCTAATCGAGAATGATAGTCAGACCATTTTAATGGTGAAAGTTGTCTTCTAGATCTTCCCCATCAAACTCAGATATCAACATTAACTCCCCTCTTTGCTTGGCGTGTAGGAAATACCAAGAAATTATTTAGACTCACACTTCCAGGTGTGTTTCAGTAAAATGGGGGGAAAATCATATTCAGACTCTCAGCTGCCATTGATCTTTACTTTGAATTTGGGCCATCCATGTGGAAGATTCAAACTTTAAAAAAGACCCGGGGCTTCCTTTGACTTTTTACAACCTTTTGGAAAAATAGAAAAAAAATCCATTTTGCTCCGCACCTCTGCCCTTAGGAAATGACCTTGACATGTGTCCTAAGGTGGGCCCCAGCAGAACCGTGGCCAAATTCTACCATTTTACTCCATTTTTGGAAAAATGAAATTTTTCCAAGTTTTCCTTGCAGCTCCACCCTTGAAAAATTGACCTGGGAAAAATATGTGACTATTTCCCTTTCCATTGGAACTGCGCTTCCATTTTGATGTTTTAACTCTTTTCTCCTAAAGGAAATTTTTCCAAATTTCCCCCAAGAGTCTGCACCTCCGCCGTTGACTAGAGAAAGCTTTGACTTTTCCCCTGTTGGGCTTGTCGGGCCATTTTGATATTTTAATCCTTAAGAGGAAAAAATTCCAAGTTACCTCTGATGGTCTGCCTCCCCGCCCCTTTGACTTTTCAAACCGCCATGTGTCACCATGGCGCACCTTGAGATGGTCCCAAAAATTTGATACCTTGAACGAGCGTGGGCTTGCCACGTGTCCTGGCCCGGGAAAAACTTGTCTGAAGGCTTGAAGCTCAACAGAAGGTGCCATGTTTCATGCTCCGAGATTAGTCTCCTTTGGCCGTTGAAAAGTCTAAGTAAAATGCAAAGTGAGTGGAGGCCTCCACATGTCCTCCTGGCACTTCTTTAAAATGAAACTCAAGGGCCAGTCCCCAAACATGTGCGGTTCCTCCACGTGTCTCCATGGCACAATTTCAAAATGGTGCCCAAAGCAAAGACCCTGAATGAGTGTGGACTCGCCACGTGTCCCTGTTCTACCAAATTGTACCAGCTGCATAAAAAAATTTCTAAGTCTGGGAAAAGTAGTGGAAACCTCCACGTATCCTCCCGACGCTAATCGAGGGCCAAACCAATAAGTAGATCTTCAAATGAACACCGCTCCTCCACGTGGACACATTTTAAGTTTAGGTGATTCATAGAAATTTTGCAGTACCCAGCTGAGCCATGTCCAACCAAAAGGTGCCACATCCCCTATCGAGGCAAGGATGTAAATTTGACCAAGAGAAACGCCCGTCAAACCGTAAAATACAGAAAAATGATCATTCGAGCCTGAAAATGAAAATTTCTCCAAGGACAGAGAATTTAGAAATGTTACAAGGCTCAAATATGTTTCTCAGAGATACATCCATTCATTATTAATTAAGTATTTTGGGCAGAAATGAAAAGGAAGACAAATCTTGACCATGGAGAATGGAAAACATGGGAGAACCCGATTTTTTTTATGAACAGAGAACAAGAGACCTAAATTACAGAATTTTGCTGGAGGAACAAAGAAACAAGGAGCAAACCAGACTCATAAGATCTATGACCCAGGAATAGATTAAACATGGAAACAAAGATTAACCAGGCACAACACAGGGAAAAAGAAAGTGACAGAGGCCGCAAATTGATAGATTTTCAAAGGCAAACTGGGGCGAGATTATTTTGAGGACCAACATTATGAACCAAGAAAAAAAGCACAAGAAGCTTTTGAAAAACTAAAGGAAGCTTTAGTGTGTTTGCCTATTTTAAAGAATCCAGACTAGAGCAGGCCATTCATTGTGTATATTGATGCTCCATATGAAGCACTAAGTACTCTGAGCCAAAATGATTAAAATGGGAATGATCATTCAATTTACTTTGGGAGAAGACAAATGAGCAGTGCTGAGGTAAATTATACTGTAATTGAAAAAGAGGCTCTAGCTATCATATTTTCTATAAAAAAGTTTAGAAATTACTTGTTAGGGCATAATTTTACAGCTGTAACAGATCATCGAGATCTAAAATATATTGCAAATAATCCTAACCCATCAGGAAGGGTAGCAAGATGGATAATTTTTCTAGAAGAATTTGAATTTGATATTATAGATAGGCCAGGAAAGAAGCATGTTAATGTAGATGCACTCTGTTGAGCCTATGGTGGTTTAGGTTCATCTTGTGATGATGATGATTTCCCAGATGCAACATTGTTAGCCCTTGACACAATCTGTAGTGAATACATAGATATTTAGAATTATCTGAATGATTTCAAGTTTCCTTATGGTGCCAATGTAAGGACTAAGAGGAAGATTACTCAAGCCAATCGTCCATATTCTATTCTGCATGGAGTTCTATTTCGGATAGGGCCTAATGGATAGTACAAGAGGGCAATTGGACGTGATCAAGCTAAGGAGCTAATGGAAGAATTCCAAAATGATACATGTGGAGGAAACTTATCTAGATAACTTACAACAAGAAGGATCTTGGATGTAGGTTATCATTAGCCCACTCTTTTTAGAGATTGTTATAATTATTGTAAGACATGTGATATTTGTCAAACACATGGGAACTGTAAGACTTCATCAGCTCCATTATGCCCTATTCTTCCACTTGGTCCCTTTGAAAAGTGGGGAATAGATATTGTAGGTCCACTTCCAACTACTCCACGCCAAAATAAGTATATTGTAGTAGCCACAGATTATTTAACCAAGTGGGTTGAAGCTAGGCCATTGAAAACAACTTCCATGGATGAAGTGGCAAGGTTCATGTATGAATGCATTGTCACTAGATTTGGTTGTCCATTAAAAATTGTAACAGATCGAGGAAGCCACTTCATTAATGAGGTGGTAGAAGCCCTAGTCAACAAGTTTTCTATTAAGCACAGGAAGGCAATAAATTATAAGCCAAGCACAAATGGACAGGTGGAGCAAAAAAATTATGTGTTATATCAAATTATAGCAAAAGATGCAACCTTGCATATACATAAGTGAGATAAAAGGATTCATGCAGCATTGTGGACATATAGGGAAACATCAAAGTCAGCAATAGGATACTCCCCATTTCAGTTAGCTTATGGCATTGATCCGGTTCTTCCTATTAAGTTTGATATTCCCACTATGAGAATTAAAAAAATGAAAGGATGGAAGAAAGTGATTCAGTAAAGGAAAGGTTGACCCATCTTCATTTTCTAAATGAAATGAGAGAAATAGCAAAGGATACAAGCTATAAGAAGAAAATGAAGCAAAAGGAGTAATTTGATCAAAAGATCCTCTGGTCTCCATTTCAGGTGAATGAATTGGTCCTAGTATATGATTCTCGATACAAAAAAGGAGGTATAGAAAACTTCTTCCTAAATGTACAGGGCCCTACAAAATAGTAGTTGTGCATGAAAATGGTACATATCAACTGAAGGAATTAGATGGTACACTCATTACGAAATGGGTCAACCACGACAAGTTAAAGATTTTCTAGGGACCAGAATAGCCTACTCCGAGGATGGAGTAGAAGCTAGGAAGGGGGAAGATGTCGACACTAAAATTTTCCTCCATAATTTCTATTTCATTAATCCATGTATTAGGAATAGGATGTTGTTAAGTATAATTAGTAGTAGCGTCCGATAGAAGATAACGGTGCTACTGGTATGACACCGCCAATAATGTATAGTACGGTAATAGTCAAAGTATAATAGGAATGTTGTGGTAAAAAGTAAATATTTGTCGTAAGTGGTTCGATAACGTTAAAATGTCAAAGTTAGGGTAAGTAGAGAAGTAGGGTCTACATGATTAGGAATTAGAAATATTATATTGGTAATAAGGACAAGGAGTGATGTCATAAATATTTTTTGTATTTTATTTGTAAAAAATCTAAAAAGGTGGAACCCATGTGAAATGATAAGGTTTATCTTATCTTAAAAGATAAGCCTACATGTAAAGATAAGAGTTAAGGTATGGAATATGATTCGTCAGAGTAGATTTCTTATCCTACCTTAGAGATAAGGTGGATAATCCTAAAAGTTCTATAAATACCCCCTCATTTAGCATAGAAGGAAGTAGTGAGAAATATTGTAAGAGAAAGTGTGCGAAGGAAGCCATCATTTAGAAGGTGTGTTAAAGAATCCATTAAGAGGTGTAATTGTGAAGTTTCTCTCATAGTTATTGTTGGAAGGCAAGTGGAGTTGGTAACACTTGAATTACCTCATGGGTGAGATTGTAACAATTTCATGTTGATAATATAATTTACACTTATATTTCATATTTTTCATCATTCCTTTGTATCATAGTCTAAGGTATTCTTGTTTTTTGTCTATTATTGTGTTTTCAGATTACCACCACCAAACTAAAAGTTGTGCATTAGTAAATAATCATAGCATGAGGAGTTCTCGGTGGAGAATTATCATAGTGCCGGATTCATGTTGACAGGCCAAAAGGGTGTCTTAAGTGGACACATTTTTTTCTAAAAAATGAAAATCTTCAACTTATACGAGTTATTTGATATAGTTACATTTAAAATTTGAAACTGTTATAAGAATATGAATTGTAGCATTTTGAGTCTAGTTGCTAAACTACTATTTTTTTTTTTCAAAATGGTAAGTGTAAGTGGGTTAAATAACTAAAATAATTTCAATATGTGTTCTCCAGTTTTTGTAAAAAAACATAATAGACAGTCGGTCATGCCCCCCCTCCCCCCCATTTTTGAGCACTATTTGGTATTTTTGAAAACCCTTTGGCAGAAAAATAGATAAGAGCATCTAGTTTGGGAAAGATTTTTTTTTAGATTTTTTTAGCGATTATTTTTTTTATGATTTTTCAAGTACAAAGATTTTAAAATTAAAAAAATAATGGATAGCCGACCGCGACCCCCTAACTACCTCAAAACATATTGAAAATTAGATTTTTTTTAAATATGTATAGAATTAGGCCTAGTTTGGGACTGTATAATTTTTTTCAATTTGGAAAAGTGAAAAATAGATACATGACAAAAGATAAGCATTATACAACTCCGAAAATTAGCTAAAAACTCCGAAAAAAAGCTACAAAAAGACATAGTTTGAAATATATATTAGTATAGAAACCTTAAAATTATCAAAAAAATATCAAAAATTATATATTTATAAAAAGGATAGTTTTCTTGACGTCGTATAGGAATTTTTGAATAAAAGATAGTTGAACATTTTTGTAGGATATAACATGGAGGAAGGTGATCTATTTTACCATTATTTCTGTCAAAAACACGCAAGTTTGTTGTGTTGTTGAAGGTCTAAGACACAGGTTTTGGAAACCAAAGCAGATTCGAAGCCTGTGAATTCTTGGCTTGGAAACGGGGCATAACATAGGGAACGCGTACGTGTTAAAACACACATAGTATATATATTATACGTGTGTGTTGGCATACGTGTATTTAGGAAAATAAATGTGTATAAGACATATTTAGAAATATAAATATTTTTAACAGTTAAGCATAAGTTTTTCATTTATTATTATTTATATTTTATTATTTCTTATACTTTAAATTTATTTTAGTAAATATAAGAAATTAGGGTCACTCTAAACCTTATGGAACTAGTCTCATAACTCCATGAGTCATGGTTTAGGAGATAGTTTTTATAATCTAATCTGGTCAGTACATAGGTAATTTTAAGGATTTCAACATTCAGCCTAAATCTTTTAGCGTTTAAATTCTATAATCGATGTCTATTTTGGAAATGAATATAGTCATTGTTTAGGTTTTGGGGCCTTTGGATTTTTTACTGACATTTGTAGGAGTGTTAGATGTGTCAAAATTAGATTTTACAAACCTCACAACTCTCAAAGGAAACAACTACTCAAATATATGCACTCATGAAATGCCTTATAATACATAACAAATCAAAACACATGTGTTGGACATAATGTCATTAGTGTTGTCATTGATGTCAAGTTGCATTGATGGAAAAGGGTGTCTAGGTGGCATAGGAGTCAACATGAGGTGTCAATCATCAAGAAGCATGAAGTTTGATTAGTAGTGTCCTTATCTAATTTGGTGTCACGAAGTGTTGCATTGGTGAAGTGTTGGTTTGGAAACAAAATGGGTAGCTTCACTATTTTGAAATTGTTCATGACACCTTCAAGCCTTAGAGAAAAATGGATGTCTCCAACATGTAGAGGATTTACTTAGCTTTCCAATGCCTATTTTTTTCCCTTCTAACTCCTTGCAGAGCTCTTGGAATCTTCCAGAGAAGTTAGGTTTCACCATTAGAGTGTTTGTTCCTTGCACCTAGAAAACCCGATGTTGAGCAGATAGTCCTTGAATGATCAAACCTTTCCTAAATCTTCCTAAATTACCTTCAACACTTCCAAGATTCCTTGACATCACCTCTGAATGCTTAATATATTTCCTAAACTCTCCAGGAGGGTGTTTTAATAGCTCTAGAATGGAAAAAATAACTAGCATGGAAATTGAAAATTTTGAAGCATGACAACTAAGCCCTTAATTGAAAATAAGGCTTCTCAATCATTGTGCATCCTTCTCTGGTGATGTAGGAAAATCTTGTTAATAATCAAATTTTATCTTTCTTAGGTGACTAGGGGTATCTTGGGTCCACTTGATATGGTCATAGCTTGTACTAGTCCATTTGGACTCCATAGGAAAGAATAGGGAGTTTCCCTCCAAATGTATAATTTGAATATTTGAACTAGCTCTAGGTATGTTATAGGCTTAGGTGTTAAGTGACACAATCCTCTCAGACTGAGATATCAGATTTGGAGGTTAGAGACTATTTTGCAAAGCATTTTCACATGTAAATATCTTGTTTTGGATTGTCTTCTTATCTATAATGGTGTTCAAGGCTTCATGGAACCCTCACAGTGTCCAAGGAATGGAAAATAGATAGAAAGACTTACTCAAACCAGATTATACCCTTTTTCATAAGTTTAGTAGTATGTAGCATGAACATAATGATTCAATGGAATCCTTGAGTCTATTTCAGGGAATTAATCACAAGGACTTGGTGTTGCAAAATTCAAGAAAATGTAATAATCCATCTAAAGGAGGATTTCTTAAATTAAATTTGCGTGAACAAAATACTAACTTTGTGTGCTCAGTCTTAAGGGCATAGAGTAGAACATTCATTGTAAAAGTTAATAATTATGCCTGGTAGAGTCCTTGATAAGTGTGGAGGAAGGTAATAAGAAGACCAAGAGTTTCAAAATCCCTAGTACAGGTTGGAATAAGAATAAAAGCAAAGGAATGTGCAAATACAATCTAGCAGTGTTAATGCCTAGTTTGAGGGCTAGGAAAGATGTACTTTTAGAAAAATAGTCTTTATTCCATGTGTTTGAAGTTGGTGGAGCCTCTAAAAAGTTAGAGGAAGGCCTAAGGGCATTAAGGACTCATAAAATTAGGGCATAAGGACATAGTATTGAGTGGTTAGTAGGTAAAGGAAGCAATGTACAATCATGCTTATTTCTTGTGACTGTCAAGACCAACCTTGAGAAATAGATTATCTTAGGAAAGAAACTCATAAGGAAGTTGTATCTATCATTGAGGGAGTGGTGTTAGAATGTTTTGAATCCTTGAGGAATAGGGGAAAATCCTTATACAAATTTAATTAAGAAGACCTATTGATTGTCCTGCACAGTTCCATAAAGAAGCCTAGAGAGAGTAAGGGTTTGTATGAAAAGCCTTAAGTGAAAGAGGAAGAGTTGAGTGATTTTCATTAGTGATTAGGAGAGGGGTAAGCATAGTGAGATGAGTGAAAATAATATTGATTAAAAGTCAAGGTGAAGGTGAAAAACAAAGTTGAGAAGATTGTTTAGAGCTTGAGCAAACAAGGAGTCTTAAAAAGCCAAAAGTTGAAAATCTAGCAAGATGATGGATAAATGAGTAATGGAGCATTGAGGTGTGCTTGAGTAAGATGTATGGGTGTGTTGAAAGGTGGATGTAAGGATGAAATATGTGGTAATCCATTAAACCCTTAATTTTTCTTTCAAACCCTAACTAGACCTACTTGAAACAAGGGAAAAGGAGAAAGTTGAATTGGGGAAGTTGTATTTTGAGTTGAAGTTATATAAAGAGGATTGCAGGGTACTCTGTATCATCTGGTCATCCTGTCATTAGTTCAACATTTACCCTGGCTCAAAGGAAAGTCCTAATAATATCATTCATTTTGTTTCATTATGTAGGTAATAGTGTCTAAGGTGATTGATCAACTCATTTAGTTTTGATGAGAGACTACTTCCTCCGAAGGCCTAAAAAGACCATTTTGGCCATTCTGTAGCTAATTGAACACCCTTAGGAAGTTTTTAGAGAAAATATAAAGCATCTGAGGGTGATTTCAGAGAGAATTGAAGATGTCTAAGTAAATTTAGGAAATTTTAGGAAATAAAATCTCATTTAGGAGCAATCTGTTTAAGACCGGGTTTTCAGGTGCAGTGAATGAAAGCTAAAACGATGAAAGATGACTTCTCTAGATGATTCCAGGAGTTCTAGAAAGATTTAGGATGAAAAAAATAGGCATTGGAAGGCTATTAGAATACTCTACAAGGTGGAATAATCAACATTGATTCAAGGCTTAAATATTTCTTTAGGTAATGCAAAACTCTTCAGTTGCATAAAATGCCTCCTAGTTCAAAATGAAATAGGACCTAAATTTTGAGTTGCAGGAAAAATTATATTTTTAAGCACTACAATAGTTTCATTGCCATCAGTTCAAAATGTGATGTGTTGCAGTGGTTTCATTGATCATAAAATGTGATTTGTAGTGTTTTAGTGAAGTATGGAGGTCAAGAACATGTAACTCATCCTCAAATTTCATTCAAGGATTCATCCCCTATCTGGAGGAGGAAACCCATTTCCATGAGGAACAACTTGAGAAAAAAGGTGTCCATGTACCATAAGCATGCTTACACCCAGGTTTCATCTTGGTCAATAAATTGAATAGTGAAGGATTCATCATGTTCAAAGGTGAAATGTGGAGCTTGAGGATTGATTTGATGATCATCATATCCTAACTCTGTCATTGTACCCAAATCTCTCCAAAGAACAAGCTAAAATGAGCTAGTCATGCCACCGAGGTATATAGGACCATCATGTGTGAAGTATTAAGGAATTGTCTTCTCCATGAGAGACATATGAGAAAAGACAGGTATGATAATCATGAATTTTATTCCATGAAACAATGATTTTAGATTCAGGAAAGGTGAGGGGATGATCTTTATATGGAGCACCCTGTTTCTAAGAATGAGCAATCATCTGAGTTCACTTGATGTAATTCACTTGGTACTATTCATAAAAACTCATTCAACACCTAGTAGTGTGATCACACCTTAAGGAGGAGGCACATTACAATCACCTCATTTTTTCCATAGGACAGGAATCCCATTCAGGGAGTAATCCTCTATCTACAAAGTGAGGATCTCATTTTAGTAAGAAGTAGACAAGCATCATAGAGTTGATTTGTGGTCACTAAAGTGAATTATGGACCAAATTTAAAAATTGGTACCAATTCAAGAAGTGGTAGGGAAAAAATCCAATCCAGAAGGTCAAAAAACCTACAAAATGACTATATGTTTTCCCAAAACAAAGACCGACTACAATATATATGCCCTGAAAGTTTTAGGTCCTTGCTGAAATCCTGAAAATGAGTAAGTACTGACCAGATCAGATTTTGAAAATCTATTTTTTAGATTATAACTGTTGGAGCTATGGGATCACTTCCATAAGGTGCAGAGTGACCCTAGTTTCATATATTTTATAAAATAAATTTAAAGTGTAAGAAATAATAAAAGTATAAAGAAATAATAAATATGGCTCCTTCAAGCCCTCCCAAAATTCATACGCCTCAAAACACATACGTTTTTCATAGCCTTGGAAATGTGTATGCATTATAGCTTCGTGAATCACTGAACCAAAAAAATAAAAAACATACACGTTTCAATTATTTTCACATTTGTGTCCATTTTTTGGCCCCCCAGATTGGTGCACTTGCCCCATTTCAATGACAGAAAGAGGGGGAAAATGGGGAAATTGAAAAGGTTTCTAGGGTTGAATGGAATGTTGGAATTTAAAAGATGTGAATTAAGTACCTACATGTCCCACATCCATTCCATGGATCATATTGTTCTTACCCAAATTATATCTTCTATTGGTGCTCTATTTAAGCATTTCAATGTCAGAAAGAGGGCAAAAATGGGGAAATAAAAAATGTGACATTTTTAATTTGTTAGATAAGATGCAGGCGTGAATGGAATGTTAGAAATCAAAAGGTGTGAATTAAATACGTGCATGTCTCAGACCCATTCCTTGGATCATATTCTTCTCACCCAAACAATATCTACTATTTGCACTCTATTTAAGCATATCAATGTGAGAAAGGGAAAAAAGGGGAAATTGAAAAGGTTTAGGGTTCGAAACATAATGTGAATGCTTGTATCTTGTAGCATTTTGTAGCTTTTGTATCGAGTTGCAAGCTCAAGTAATTTTAGGAAAATAGGTTGTGTGTGAACCATTGATAAGTGAGGCCTTCAAGCAGTTGGATATAATACCGAAAAGTAGATTTTATTCGTCTATCAAGCTTGTTATTTTTTTCATAGCACTAAGGCTTACGATTGGAAAACATTTACTTTGATATTTAAGATGTATACATTAATGGAATGTTGGAAATTTAAAGGTGGGAATCAAATACTCGCATGTCCCACACCTATACAAACAAGGTAGATTATTCCTACATAAATAATATTTTCCACATGTGCTTCACCTAGTTGTCTCAACCTCATGCGCATTATTCACATCAGTGCAACACAAGATTAAAGGGGACAAAATAAAATGGTGAGAATTCAACTTTGGCGAAGTCTGAAACCCAACCACACTACTTACTTCTTGTAGTACTTTGCACATACACTTTTTAGATTTTAGCTTCAGTAATCTCAAAATAAGAATCGATGCAAGACACAATCATTGATGATTAAACCCCTTTGGAAAATAGACATGAAAAAAAGAAAGATTTTATCTGTAAATTTTATGGTGTCAATTGTTTTTATTGTAACACATATAATTTGCTAGATAAGGTGAAGAAAAGTACCTGAATGTGAGAAAATCCACTCTGGAAGAGATGAAAAATCACAAGAAGAACAAAGATCTATTGTTTGTAATCAAAAGCAAAGTCTAAAATGCAACTGAATGGGTGGGTGGACAAGCATCTAAGTGGTGAGCTCGTTCATTTAAATCTCATAGCGTGAGATATAAGTGATATATTAATTGTGTATCATCCCCCCTCGGCATGGAAATATTTATCGACATATTTTATTGGATATCTTAACAGAAATTATATTTTGGAGTCGACAAAGGATTACCTTCTCAGTATGGCCATGTATTACAAAAATGAAATGATTAAGGATAGAGGAGAAACTACGGCAGTGCAGGGCCGAAGTAGATCTCCTCAAGAACTCATCAAAAATGAGGTGACTTACCTCAAGGCTGAAGTAGAACCCTTACTCTGAGAGCTCAGGCTATTTCCAAAACCACAGAAGTGGGTCGCTCTGATATTCTTCAACAGATTTCTCCCCCCTAAAAATGAAATCCTTTAGAGAGATTGACATTAATGGTGGCGTATCTGCTCAAGGTTGAAGAAGGACCCAAGGAAAACTAGGTAGAAAAAGAAGTGGCCAATTGTTCAACGATTTTTGAATGGAAAAATCTAAGGCTGCAGAAAACCACCGCAAATTTTAACCAGGACAAAAAATACACAGAGCTTATATATGTTACGTTCCATGATAGTAATTCCAAAGTTGATTCTCGCATGAAGGATTTAGAGGCCACCCAGCTTCCTACCTTGTAGGCGCAGCCGGCTAAGTACGACGTGGAAAAGGCTCTCCAGAACCAGGTCTACAGTTGTGCATGTCACACACTATGAAACTCATGTCCTTAGGAGAACGGAAAAAGGAGCACATGTTGCAGGTTGAAGAGCTACATGACCTCAAAAGGGAGTGCCACTAGATACTTGTGAACTAGTCATGGTAGAATGATGAAGCTGACGCAATGTTATGTAGATTAAATTGTCTAGATATTAACCCTAGATAAATTAGTGGAGTTTATGATTTATCATAATATTTAATCACAATATGAAAATGGATCCAACTGCACCGTCTGATTTACAAGCCACCTGTATTATGCAATGAATGATGAAACGTACTGTACCATAGTTTTCAAAACCTACCACTTTCCCTCCCTTTATAATTTGGAGTACGCCTTTGGCATAAATATATAATATTATTACTATCTAGGAAGGTATGGATTGGATCACAATTCCAATAAAAAATAAATCTTCCTATAGTTTGATTTTGAAAAGGGTTATGAACAGCAAGAGAGGACCTTCATCTTAGCAATGAATGGTTAAATCTCTTGAATTTTAGGACTTATTTCTCTCACTGATTCAAACACTACTTGTAGATGCCTCTTCTTTCTTAACCATTAATGGAAGAAGTATGAAACTGTTGGCCTTTTTTACTCCATTTTCTAGTAATTCCCTTTAGATCCTACTTTATATCCTAGTTATTAAGGATTTTTACTAACTACATGATGATTATAACAACTAGATTTTGATTCACATAATTTTCCTCCTTGACCTATAGACCTATCTTATTAATAGTAATTTTTTAGATGCCTCCTTTTACATTGTCTATGAGAAGAAGGTATCCTTCAAGGGATCTCTTAATTGTTTATGATTTTTTCTAGGCCTAAAAATCCTTTATTTAATGGGAGCAAAATCAATGTTTTCATCACAATTTTATTTCATTACCATAATGAAAATGGATGTGCAATAGGAGTTATTAATATTGTTAGAAATTCCTTTTAATTTTGACTCATCTTTCTTAAGTTTATGAAACTTCATGATTGATTGAGGAAAACACAAAATTTATTATTAGATTACCAATCTTATGTCCCTTGTAGAAAAAGTTTAGATGTACTCTATCATCCATTCCACCACATCTCTCCATTATTCTTCATGTTGGTCTTAATCTAAATCCTTCCATGATAAGGTCTCCCATATGTTGCATAATTTCTTATACACCAAATTTAAACAATCTTGAGGATTCCAAGGGGTTTCGTGGTATGTTTGTTACTTTATACATGACAAAGGTGGTATGGGTATTATTGATATCCATTGCTAAAACATGGTTCTTTATTCTAAATTGGGTGTGTAAATGGTGGAAGGACAAGAACCTTGGATAAATTATTATGTCATTGGAATTCAGCTAATGCACCTTGTGGTAAACCTTTCTAGATTAATGTTGGATTCCACATCTTCTTGATTAACACTATTCCTATTAAAATTGATGGCCCATTTATTTAGAAAATCATATGGAAGGTATTTAAGTTTATTAAACGAAATATCAAGTGGATTGGTGATGGTTTTCACAATGGGATGTTATTCAATGGAAACAATGTGGTAGTCCCCTCTTACTTATTATTACTCCATCCTAGTGATGAAGGGTCATAGATTAAAATCTCTTTTGTTGTTTCACAAAGGTGTGTATTCCTCTAGAGACTTAGTTTCTTCTTTGGATTGGATTTTTTGGATGTTCTTGTGAAGGAAATTTCACCTTATACTTTTTTATTTACCTTTTATTACTCACATATAGGATCTTATGTCAAATGTGATGCTTCACAAACTTGGCCCCTAGCCACATCAAGCCTAGTGGAAAGATTGGTGTTGGAAAGGCGACACAAATTTTTAGGGATACTTTTATATGTTGCTCTATAAAATTTCTAGTTCATTTTCCCCAACATTAGGTAATTTGAATTTTTGTTGGAATCTGAATTCGCTTCCTTGTACTTCACTTTCTCAACGCTAAAGAAATTTTTATTTCAAATTAGAGCGTAAATTATCCCATTTCCTATTTTTCCTTATATACCAGGGATTACACTTTGGAGATCAACTTTGTCATTTTGGGCTCTCTACATAGTGTCCTTCTTATGGGTGGTTTTAATAATTCAAGAAAACCTTTTGGTTTTGTTTTGATATAAGTCTACCTAGTGTTGAATCAATGACATTTTTAAACCTTTCCACCTCAAACCTTTTTTCTAGCAGTTTATTTTTTTTAGAGACCATGAAAATTGTCCTTCTTCATTTTCCTGTCTATGATTTTTTTTATATGTTGTTATTTTTTTTCAATTATGGATGTTTGAAAATATAGTTATATTTAGCAATACTAATTTTTTTTGGAAATCTAGGCTAGTGAAAAAATTTCTATCACATCTTCTGTGGATATGTATATTCAGGCACATCTGGAAAAAATATCTCTCAAATATAATCACTTACAGGAGCTTCTCGATTAAGGAGACATCCTCGCACTATGATTTAGGTGTTATAGGCCTCCACAAGGATTTATTCCTCCTTCACTTATATGGCACCACAACTAGTCCTACAATTGGTCTTCCTCTCCTCTTCCTTGACAATTCAGATGGATCTTGTTACCTTTAACAATGTGCAAGTCAATCCTAGACCCTTCTCGGTGATCTTCCACTATCCATGGTAATGTGTAAGTTGTGTCTCCACCATTGGAGTGGGAAGTTATTATTTCCTTGGCTCTTATTGGTGACTCACAAACTCAATATGAGGATGGGTGGGTGGAATTTTTCCTTGTTATTATTTGACTCTAGTTTGAGGTCGGCCAAAGGATGTTCTACCACCTCCTCCCAATGTTGCTACAACCATACTATAACATATAAAAAGGTACCGTCTAGTAGAAATATCCAGAATAAAAATGATATTCCATATATTTATGTTGTCAGTCGGTAGCATAAAATATGCTACCATCCGACAATATTAAGGTGAATAGTGTGAATTTCTCTTTTGCGGGGATGGAGAATAACCCCTAAAACTAACTTGTACCTATTAAATTTTGGTGACACAAGCCTAATCACTTCTTGAAAATTTTGCCAATTTAAAATTTTAGAAAATGGAATATTCGTGAATTATTGAATATTCGCCACTAAAATTTTCCGTGACTATCTTGAAAAATCTTGTAAATACAATAGTAAACATCAATAGTTCTAGCCTCTGACAATTAAATATTTTCAACATACCTTTCACAATGAGAGCATGTACTTTTATAACCAAATAACATCCTATAATTAAATTTTCTTCGAAACAAAGCTAAAATTTTAAAATAATGCTTTAAGGCAAAGAAATAGTTTTACAATGAACTCAAGTTACTAAGGTAAGTTAGCTTTACTATTATTAGGCATAATGACTTATTTAAAGAAAATCACCTAAAATAGCCTAGAAACCTTTCATGTGCACTACATGGGTAGGTGAATATAAAAAATATCCCCTTGCTTCCTACTCCATTAGGGAGAATACAAACTTATTCCTCAACAATTGCGCGCTATTACTCCAATTGCTTCTAGCACCAAGTAAAATTATCGATACTTGCTACTTGAGTCAATGAATCTGCCACCTTCACTTTTGTCTCTAATTATTTCAGTTTCACAGTTTTCTCTTATACCATATCTATAATAAAATTATATTTCACATCAATGTTATTTGTTTGATCATGATACATGGAGTTACTTGCAATATTAATTACACTCTGTGAGTCATGGTTTATGTTTCTTACCTTTTGTACCAACCCAATCAAGGCACGTAGCTTTTGAATCCATACCACTTCCTTACATACATGTTTTTCCACCATGTTGTCAGTGTTTGTGGTGGAAATAACAAAACGTTTTTGACATTTTCTCATATTTCCATCAAACAAGTTAAAAATGTAACCACCAATGGATCTTCAATTATCAAGATCACCACCCAAGTCAGTGTCCATAAAACCACATAGAATCACTTTATTGATTATACCAAGGGAATTCACTTAATATTAAACAACATGATCATTAGTTCCTTACAAATATGTGAAAATATGATTTATCATCAAACTTGATGCTCTTGCCCAAAATTTACTGTATATATACTACCTACTACCATTGTAAATGCAACATGGGGTCTTATTAAAGCCATTGCACACATCAAGATTCCCACCACACTTTAAAATGACACATGTGCCATATCCTCCAACTCCTCACATCTCTTTGGACATTGTTTAGTAGAGTTTCCCTGACCAACAAGAAAATATAAGATCATTGGCTTGTTATTTTGCATCTTGAACCTTTCTAATACCGTCTTCGCGTACTTACTATAATTTATCCAAATTTTTATGTTCACATGATCCCTATTTATCTCTATGCCCAAAATTAACTTTACAACACCAATTTCCTTTATGTCAAACTCCTAAAAAAGTTCATCTTTCACTTGTTTGATCATTTCGATGTTGTTTCCAACCAACAACATATCATTCGAATAGAGCACTATGATGATAAAATTATCCCCTTCTCTTAATTATACACAAGGAGCTACCTTGCTTCTTTCAAGGTCTAGTTTTTGAACACGCATGTCAAAATTTTGATTCCACATCCTTTGTTATTATTTCAGGTCATACAAGAAATTATTTATGTTAAAAACCATGTCCTCTTTACCCTTGACTCAAATGTTATCAGGTTGCTTCATGTATATTTCTTCCCCAAGCTCCCCATGTAAAAATATTGTTTTTTTCGGCGTATTGCATTATATCTCCACCTTATCTGTTGTGGTTCCACATTTTCTTCCAACATATGTATAAATAAACACGTATTATCGTTGAATAATCATAGAAATAAATTAGTATTCACTTCCATTTGCAAACATTAGTATCAGAGTGTGGTTTGATGTTGGAGGTGCACATGTGGAAGAAAATTTATTTGTTTAGAAAGTGACATGTCAGAGTTGTTATTTCCTTACAATTGGCACAGACCTACAGACATTCGACATGGAGGAATCTCATAGCATACATTTCTCATACCTGCATTTGGAAGCGACTTGCTTACATTGATTGGAATTTTACTTTTAGTGGAAACCTTTTTCCTATCTCTTTGTTTGGTGAATAGGATGTGCATAAACATCAGCAACTATAGTGCGGACAATGGATACCAAATATAGTGTGACAACACCCTCACTGTCATGTGATAGAAATTTTTTTGTCACACAACAACAACCCGACTGTTGCACGATAGAAGGTTTGTTGTCACACAACAAAAACCTTGTTGTCGTACAACTACAAATCTCTTATTGTGTGTCTGTAGCCTTTCTGTCACATGCATTGAAAATTAAAGCTTCTTTTAGGTGAAAATTTTACACAAAAACCTCAAAAAATTCTCCATGTTCACGAAAGTGGTTTCAGGGATATTCACGAGGAATATTCCACCTTTGATTTCCCATAGGTCTCTTAAAATTAACCCCGACCTACCTTGATATATTTCTTAGGTGAGTATTCTTATGTATCCACATTTGAGGTCATAATAAGATGTCTCTAAGGAGGAATCTCATTTTCCTTATGACTCCCATAATTTATGAAAAATCTCCAAGGATACATATTAAATTCCTTCTTATTAAACCCTTGATGATGTCTTTGGGGTGACATCTCAAGAAACTATTGTCCCACAAATCCTTGAATATGTCTCTAAAGAGATCAAGAGATTATTTCTTCACATACTTTTTAAGATGTATTTGTGGATACATCTCGGGAAAATACTCCCCTCATTCTCCACGAGATATTTCTTAGGTAATATCTCAACAAAATTTCTTTTCCCCATATTTCATGAGATGTCTCTGAGGAGACATCTCAAAAAAATACTTCCTGAACTTCCACAAGTTCTCAAGGGTGACATATTTAACCCTATCTACCCCTCAAAATTATCAAGATATCTCTGAGGAGAAATCTCATCATGAATTTGAGGAGACATCTCATCAAGATGCCTCTATGGAGACATGTCATAAAGATGTATTCATTATGTCATCTCATCAAGATGTCTTCTTAGGTTCTATAAGATATGTATGAGGTGACATATTATTTCTAGGTCAATTATTGGTTGCTCAAAGACATCTCTAAGGATACATCTCATCGAGATGTCTATGAGGAGACATCTCATTAACATGTATTTGAAGAGGAATATTACGAAGATGTCTCTAAAGAGGCATGTCATCCAATATGTATCTAAGGAGACATATCACAAAGATGTCTCTTAGGCGACATCTCATCAAGATGTCTGAGGAGGAATGTCATCCCATTTCAAGGAGATTTTCTTCCATAATCATTTCTACAGTGAGAATGTTTCCTCTAAATTTTTCATTAATCCATAACTAGGTACCCAAAATAGATATTTTTCTTCTGATATAGTAGAGTTTTTTTCTTGCACCAGAATTCATTCTCACATCAAGTTTAAATAAAGTTATTGTATTCACTCCTCTTACTAGGATCAAAGCTCCATGTCCCATTTTACACCCATATTTACTAAATGATACTTATACACCAATATCATTAATTTTTCTCAGTAAAAACTTACTTTTAGAAAGGCTTCATATGTGTAAAACACCAAAGAGATACTTGGTCCTCCCATATCTAAAATTAAACTTTACACTTTGATGCAGGAGCATCAGAGATAATTAAGTGAATTTAATGTCATTTGGGTCTAAAAGTGTAGTCAAGATTTTTTTCCTCAGTCTCTATGTATTCAAATTTCAAAATGTGTGTAACTTCCTTAGGGAAGGTAATTATAGTGTGGTAAAAAAAGGGTTATTTTAGGGTGATTAATTCCAAATAAGGCCATGTGGGTCATGTTTGTACCCAAATCGGTTCTCCCTTTATAGCTAAGCAACATCAACAGAATGAGCATGATGCCTAGAGGATGATGGATCAAGATTAATGTCATTTTGTAGTCAGGGAGGGATCTCATCATATCTTTTTCACTCGAGCTCAGAGAATTTAGGTAGCACCGTGCTGAGTGTATGACCTACCCTCCTACTTTAGGATCTACCTTCAGCCAGGGTGAGAGGACCCATTTTGTAGTGTGTATTTGTATGGGGAATGAATATATCAACAGTATTTGACACTCCTTTGTAAAGTAATTGAGAAATAACCTTGGGAAGACATGGTCAATTTAATAAAGTCTAACTCTCACAAGTTATCACTTCTAGACAGTGCAGATGTCTCCTAAAACAAGGCTCAGACTACTAAATACAAAATGGAACCAACTTGCATTTGTATATCTTAGCTTTATTGAGACAAACATGGGTAGTTTTGGTAGGATTTGTTGGTATGAATGTATTTGGTTGGGGAATTAAGAAGGATAAAGTTGATTATACCAGATCTCAAATAAATTTTAACAAATGTTGGAAATATACCAATTGAAAGACAACAACACCTCAAATAACTCACAATGCTCCTTCAACTAGAAGGTTTCCATTCATGGAAGCCCAAGAATGTATGGTTTCACACAATCCTTAAGAATTCAGACACAAAATCTCATGCTAAAGACTCAACAAAATATCAGTTATCAATAATTTTTCACGCCCTAGATACACTCAAAATATTACAAACAACGTTTAACAAAATGAAGGCATAATAACTTTAAAATTGTTTATTTCACACATGAAATGAAAGCTCTTCTCAACAATATAATTGCAATTTCCAAAATGCTGCTAGAATGATAAATTTATTTTATGATTCAAATGGATTTCTAAAATAAGATTGTAATGGGAACATGAGTAACTATTTTGAAGTATTTCATCTTATTAGTAGACACACCAATTCTCTTGATTTAACACAATTAATTTAAGGTTCATCAAATTTATCAGCAAGGGAAAGTTTGATTCACAATATCAGTGATTGTCAATGGTTTTACACTTGGAACCATCTTGACATGATTAAATTTGAAGGTTCAAAGAAAATAACATGCTTCTCAAATAGGCTCTTGGAAAATAGTTTTTTCTTAGTTTACACCTTTTTCTTAAGGAATCTAAGAAAATTTAACCCCCTTAAGAAAGAGTATTCTCATTGCATTTATACAATTCTATTCACTCATTCACTTTCCAATCCCCCCCCAAATATGAATCTTCAAGGGAATATTTCCCTTTACATCATATAATTTTAATCTATGTTATTCTCATGAAGATGCCTCGTCAAATGTTGAGCCTTTCAAGTTTTTAATCTATTTATGTATGACATGGATTTCATGTCATCACTTTTGTTCTCTTATTTAATTATTCTTTTCCCTTGGTGACTGGACATCATATTTTGATGATTTTCGAGTGCCTCCAGGTGATTTTATTTAACAGATGTTGTTATTTACTTTTCTAGGATCCGTTTTGAATGTTGTACATTTATTTTCATGCCTTTTGGGTTAGTTATTGTGCATTATTATTTTCAAATCATATCAATTCACCATTTTTTCCCAATGTCAATTCATTTCAAATTTTAATTTCCTCGTGCAAAAATCTTATCGGGATCTCAAGAATTTTTTTCACCATGATTTCACCCAACTCATCTCATATGCTTCGAAACTCCTATAAAAACACACCATTTACTTAATCAATTCATACTTTCTTCTTTTTCGTATAGGCACTTTGAAGAAATTCATTTGTATCATGGCAGGGAAACTAGTAGCATCTAGTTTGAAGGAAGTATCTCGTGAAGACTTACATTCCATCTTTGATTTATCAGGTCCACATGAAATGTTTGTGAGGATGATTTTTGAAATTATTGACTTTAAGGATTACACCGAGCCCTTGACACCTCCTATTTTTTTACCTGCATTAGTTAGGAGGCTTTTCAAGATAAGTCACGTGTTTGTTACCTTTCAAATGATGTACTTTCACTTGTTCAAGCTTGAACATCAGATAACTCCCGAGTCACTGACGAAATTTTGGCTTGTGAGAAGGCCTAATGTGCAATGTGTTTCAAATCATGTATGCCCATACATTTCCAATGAGGAATTTTTTGTAAGAGAAATCCCTCTAGAGTCATATGTTCTTGATGGAGAGATTTTATTGGACATCCTGCCTTCCCTCTATCTCTAATTGAATGCATTGGAGAAGTGTGTTTCAGTCTTGGAGGAAAAAGAACCACTAAGTACACCCCCTCAAGCTCCTGAATCATCATTTCCTTTTGTGAAAAAACATAAGGTTGAATCTAGCTTTGGGCCTTCTACTCTAATTTCTACCTCCGTGCCTCCTGTTCCAGTTACTACCTCCATGCCTTCTACTCCAGTCAGTCCAAAATGAGTTGTGGTTGCACTTCTGGTTCAAGCTTCTCATCCAATTTCTTCTTCCAAAACCAGAGGGAAAATTTTTCTAAAGGTGGTTTGGATATGGGTGAACGGGTATCTTCTTACAAGAAGAGGTCAAACTTGATCAGTCTACTAGATGGGTCCCTTGTCTAGTATGGATGATCTTTTGTCAATAGGAATGTCTCAGACACTAGGAAGAGACATTATTTTTTTTTCAAATGGCACTAGGGACAGATGAACATGGGCTTAGGAAAAATAAATTAGTGAAGAAGATTCCTCTTTGGATAGAGGATTTTGTGACAAAGGAGTTTGTGGTATTGGATGCCTAAAGTTTCTTGTTATTGTCTGTTCTTTTGTGATATGAATCTCGAGGATATATGTAATCTTTATTTTCATTGGTTGGGCCCCCTACAGATCCCCATTATTCCTTTTTCAAAATACAGAAGGTAAAAACATCTCATTAGTTTATATTTTTTTATAATGGACATAAAATTTCATCCAAGCAACATAAAAATCTAATGCATTATATTGAGTTACAATTTATATCAAAGAATAACAAGTTTAAAAGTAAAGTTCATCCTTCATGAAGCAATAACATCATATGAAAAATCAATTACAAATAAAATATGAAAAGAAGATAAAGTTTTGAGAGTGACAAGCCTAATCTTGTTTATCATCTTTCATGTGTCTATCCTCTTCTTCTTCAGCTTCTTATTCTTCTGGTAGCCTTTCCACATATGCATCATACCTTTGAAAGATCTCATTGATTTCTTCTTCATCTGGCCCCATGTGGTGTTGGAAAATCAATTTCTGTCTTGCTATTGCATCCACACAGTTTTCCATTTTCTTCTTGTATTCCAATGGCATAGCTCTTAACTCTATAATTTTGTTCTCAATTTTCCTCATTGATTTAACAATTTCATAAGAAAAGATATCTTTTTGAATGATTTTCTCAAAAGAGATGATCAAGAAATTAACCTTCAGATCCCCATAAATTTTCTTGAACTTTTAGAACACCATATCTTCAATTTTTGAGTCAATAGTATCCATGGTGTCATCAACCCATTTACTTTTGGTTTCTAAATTTTCCTTGATCCCATTCAACACCTCCACTCTAATTATTGCTAACTCCTCCATAGCATGCTTAGTTCCCTTGAATTCCTGTGGCACAATCCCTTCTTTTTCAACCAATTCATCAATGAATTGAGTTATAAAATTTAAATTGGGAAAAATTCCTTCAAAGTAGAATATTTCGTTATCACACTGCTCGATCAATTCATCAATTTCACTAAGCCTATTCTTGAGCTCTTCATACTTTGTCCAGGCTTCTTCAATTACTTATTTTCCATTTTTTGTCAAATTCTCAACCCAAGTGTCAATGGCCTAAACCTCTTTAACAACTTTATCAATTTTTCCCATTCCTTTAGGGGTATTGTTAGAGGTACTTGTTTGATTTTGACTAGACTACCCAATAAATTGTTGCAGACTAGACCTCAGAGCTTTGACTTGTTCTTTTAATTGTTTCTTAGTTACTCTATCCTCATCAACCTTTTGCAAAAATTCACTTACTACCTTTGATACTCCCTATTTCAATTGGTCTCTTGAAGGATTTCTTAAGGGAATAAGTTGGACACTATAATCAATGTCTGTTATATTTTGTCTTGTTTTTCCCTCATGAGGGATTGCGAATTCTAAATTTTTAGATCCCAGTGGATCAATATGTGTTTTGGTGAGGAATCTAGCCCTTTTGGAGGTTCTTAATAGTTTTGGAAAAGATAGAGCTGTGAGATCTATAGCCTCCATAGGGACAATTTATTTTTCTTCCTTTGAGATCAACTCTCCTATCTAGCCTTTTATAAGAGTGGTCCTGACTTGTGTTTCCTACATTTCTTGTTGGGGTTTCTTAGGGACAACCATCAACTTCTTGGACATCTCTTGTACATTTTGGACTGGTGGTTTTGCCTGCTTTTCATGTTCATCTCCAACAATTATATTTTTATTCCCATCCTGTCTTGGCACTTCCCTTGACTTTTTTCCTTCTTGATCTTGAGTTTGGGGATGGCCAGTCTCTTTCTGAGTTACATCGGTAATTAATATTTGTTCTTTCTTTATTTCTTCAATTGATGCAATCTTAACTTTAGCCTTTTCCTTAGGATTTTCTTGAGTCGGTACTTATCTTACAGGAACTCCTTTTCCTTCCATGACCTCCACCTCATTTGGAGGCTACTGAGATGATACATTATAATATTTTTTCTCTATTGATACCTCATGTTATAACATGGTGGGTTGGCTTTTCATTACTAGTTCATTATCCTTACCCAAATCTTTTACATTCACATTATAAAAAACCTTATCCTTAATAGTTGCATCTTGTACAATCTTTGCTATCTTTTCATCTACATACCTCCTTGCTTGAGATGGTTCACTGTCCTTAGTGAGCTTGACTTCATGGGAAGGATTTTTCTCAATTAACACCTCTTTGTATGAACTTTTTCCACTAGGTACTTCTGGTTTGTTTGATTCTGGAACTGCTTGGTCTACAGAAAATAGTTCTGATGATTGAACCTTAATTTCCGTAGTTGGCACATGAGTAGTTTGTTATACTACCTTACTTAATTAAAAATCACCTACACCCTTTACTGGTTATTCATCAATAGATATGTCAAGTGCATCCAATTTGGAAAACTCCTCACCAATATCAAAATCCATTATCTCTACCTATCTCTTTGTGAACTCTTTCAATTGTTCAAATAAAGGTATACTGACACTTTCAACTGACATGGTTTCAGAAAATTTCACACCTTAAATCAAGACATCACTATCTATTGGATCAGATAATACATTACCTTAAATTGTTTGTTCCTGAGTGCTCCCAATTTTCACTCCCTCTCAAGATAAAGATGAAAATAAAGGCACTGGTTTCCTAACCTGACTAGTTTGGACAACTCCTTGTTATGGCACTAATGCTATATGTTTTACTTGGGAAACATCAATTCTTTCATGTTACGAAGGATCAATCACTACATCTGTGCGTTTATGTTTCTTTTGTGTATGAACACGTTCTCTTACCAGAATTGGTTCATACATAACTTTATACCTCTTATGTTCCCTTTCAAACTTCTTAAGGTCTAGTGTTGCTCTTTTTTTTTTTCACAATATGGCTTAGATTGTGAATGGCCACTTGTTATGGCCCCACTCATTAACTTATCAACACTTGGGGGTTTTGGAAAAACATTTGGAGGAGTCCTATAAGTAGACATACCCTTCCCTTTTGACTGAATGGGTACTATAAATTTGATAAGAGCATTCTTTATTGATTTCAGTAACATCTCTTTAGTCTTATGTTTTAGAGCTGACATAGAAGTACTAGTCCCACTTGTAGCAGAAGTCCATTCATTTACAAGTCCCAAAGTAGGCCTTTTTGAAGGCAATTGAGGAGCTTTTCCTCCCAAGGGATCCATTTTGTTAAATCCTTCTTTTAAAGGAGGAAGGTAATCCTTCAATTTCCCAAGTCCCTGAACTTATTGAGAACTCTTGTACTTTGAATAGACAAATCAATTTTTTTGGGCTAACCAATTCAATGTTCTTCTCATTACATCAGTTATTTAGGCATACAAGTCATCTGAATTTTCTTCATTCCAATTCAAGGGGGGAATTTTTTGTCCCTCCACCTTTTGATTAAGGTAATATTGACCCACAATATGTTTATCATGTACAACTCCCTCAAGGATAACAAAAATCATTAAGTCTATAATTTGGGTGAGGGTCATTCTTGAGAAATCTCTTAGCCTGACCTCCTCCTCATCTCTGTAATTCATCCAATAATCCTCAAATTGAGTCTCATGTTCAAAAGTGTTTACAATATTATTGAATACCCACCTGATGTCATAATTGGCCCTTCCATCAAACATTTTCATCTCATCTTCCACTAATCTGGCCTTTATAATTGAAGGGCATGAGTACCTTCCAATATTGATGGGAAAATTAATGTTTGTCTTGTGTTTTCTAGCAATTAATTTGTGAACTGGTGTCAACTATCTTGCCAATTCACACAAGGCCATTTTGTCATCTAAATATATGTGCATCTTACATGGTTGGCCTTCAAATCCACTAACCCTGATGTATATAAACTTCCTATAATGAATTAAATATCATCCATACTCCATGATTACTTGTTTAGCCTCTTCATAAATCCTGTATTGCTTCCATTTTGGCATGAATAAGCATATGATTTGTGCAAAGAAGGAATCATTAACCAATCCCACATTTTCTTTCCAATTATCCAACTGTAATGAGGGAAGATCTTATGCATTTGGCATTTTTTAAAGTCAGCATGTGGAAAAAGGCCAGGGAACCGCCTCTGGCCTAAAATATTATAAATCAAGTAGTTCATCATGTAAAATTCCAACTCTCCAGTGTCACCCATATTCATTTTTGCTGTCAGCGCTATATGTGGTCATGAAGTGCTTCTGCAATGAAGGTTTCCCATCAAATTTTCCCCTTATTCTCCAAAATTATCCACATATAGGTGCACATCCACTCCTTGAATTCATTCATTATTTTTAATCCATTCATTCGACTCAACAATACAATCACATCTTCTGCTTCCTCAATGAATTGTTCCCAAACAAGTCTTTTAGGGATTTGAGTGGTTATTTTCTTCTCTGTTAAAATCCATTTGGTATTTATAATCTAGGCATAGTCCTTTTTCTTAGTTTTATAATCTTTTAGGGGTAAGTCAATCCCCAAG
This sequence comes from Taxus chinensis, assembly GCA_019776745.2. Classification (NCBI taxonomy): domain Eukaryota; kingdom Viridiplantae; phylum Streptophyta; class Pinopsida; order Cupressales; family Taxaceae; genus Taxus; species Taxus chinensis. The sequence goes on from CM034156.1 coordinate 104,513,844, forward strand.
GTTATTGGAGTCTTAATCACAGGTAATTTCAAAATTATCCTGATAGCTGCAGGAATCAGAGTTAATACCGCCTCACCACTTCCATCCAATACTTTCCTCTTCTCTGGGTTATAATTCATCATGGAAATTCTTACCATTTTTTGGTATTTTATTGAGGGTGGAATAACACCAGCTAAAGAAATATTGTTGGCTTGAATCACTTCCATTAGTTCACTCTTGTTTAGGCTATTGATTATTTATAGGAATTCATCTAGGTCAGCCTTCATAAAATCTATATCCGTGATTTTGTCTAGATCACTAGTGCTTCCAGAAGTAACAGGAAAACTTGATGGCATGGTCCTCATCTTTAATTCCCTAGTTTTACTTCGAATTTTCTTGTAAATGAATAAGAGAAAAGGAGTATCTTAGTTCTTACCAATTTTCTTATGAACATCCATTTAATTCATTTCTGGTTTGAAATATTTTCAATGTATGGTTCTCTGTGCATGTTCTATGACCAATCTCACGTTGTTCCTCAAGAAATTTGGCTTACAATGGGCCATGGCATCCAGATCTCAGTAAAAAATAGAAAAAATTAGAATGAATTTGAAAACTTAAAACATTTTCAATTGATTTGTGTGAAAATGCACTAATGGAAGAAGTCATAAATGTATTGCGTTGTGGCCATCCATCCTGCTTTCTCCATTTTAAATTAGACTCGTCCACGTGGAATAGTTCTACGTAATACAGGATCAGGGATATTTTTTTAAAATTTTACATCATCTTTTAAAGAAGACTCATTTACTTATTTAACCCGATCAATCACCTTTGAATTTCACTCTGATCTTAACATGTGTTCAGATCCTAATGGTGTCAAAGCTGTGGGTCTCTTTTGAATATTTGTTCACTATCTCAATTGAACTTAAAGTTGCCAATTTTCTCCAATGATCTGCTTCCCCGCTCCTTGCATGAGAAAGTGCCATGTGTCTTTGGTGGGTCTTGGGAGATTCTTTGCACTTTTATACTTTATCACCATAGTGTCAAGAAATAAAATCAGGCCCCGATCCCCCGCATTCAACCAGCTAGTGACACGTGTATCTCTTCGGAGGTGGAAATAATTTTTTATTTTTACATTTTTTGGCTGCAAATATTTGAAGGAATATTCGTCAGGCCTCGGGGACAAGTAAGTAAATTGTTAATGTTATACGATTGTTGTATCTTTGTAACTTAAATCTTCCATACCGCAACTAACTAGAGAACCCCACGTATCATCAGGTGAAGGAGCCAAACAAGAAATTCATAAAACAACCAAGGAATGGTATACAAAGGCATTTTTCATGGTTTAAAACCAATTCACGATCAATTTTTTACAGGGATATTCAAGAACAACACATTAAACATGATCCTCAACTGAAAAATAGGAATAAAAACCTAAACATGGGATTTCAAATGGATTTAACATGACTGTAAGATTTGAACTCACATTTTCTCTTGAGAAAATCAAACAATGTAAAAGTTTTTGAAGGCATGTTCATGACAAAGGGGGTGAGGTCATTTCAAGCACTAACAGGCCATAGAAACACGTAAGATCTGATAAGAATGATTTCATAGGTTCTTTTGGAGTGATTTGGCCATGTTGTAAGTTTAGATTTTTGTTAAGTCAAATATAGGTGTGGTTGTAATATTCTACGAAGTTAGTTTTCTAGGAGCTAATATAAGCAATCAGGTCATTGGGAAGAAAGGAGACAAAGGTGAATCCCTTAAGGTCATTAGAGGCTTGAGTAAAGGATGAGAAAAAACTTAGGGAGAGAGAGAGACAAAGACAAAGACAAAGAGAGAGATGGTGTAAACAACCATGCACAATGTACAAGGTGAGGATTTGAGGTATCTAATTCAATTTATTGATGAAAGAGTGATTATAGATAGAATCTCACCAAGGCATTGATTTGAAAGATCAAAATACTAGGGTGTAATAGACCTAGCTAAAGATCAAAGGATAGTCAATAGACCAATCAAGGAGAGAATCTTGTGTGAGACAATTGTAGAGGTACCAATAAATTAAGGGGATATCTTAGGTGAGGTGTCTAGTTGGAAGTGAAAAATTACTTGCTAAAGAAGAGGGAGTGTAAAAGTATAAAGGTAGACATGAACAGAGAGATGAAGGGCTTGGTAAAAGAAAATTTTCACAATAAGATGATGGGATATTTCTAAGAGAGAAAGTTGGACATGGAACAAGAAACAAAGGAGATAAGGAAGAGGTTAGACTACCTGATGAAGTTGCTGCAAAACCAAGGTGGTGGATGGAAGATGATAAAGAGGGTCAAATGGCCTATAAAGTAATTCATTGAAAGGTGAATGAGGAATAGCTTGATTTCTCTCATCAAGGAATAGGAAAATAAAGTAATATGTCGTAGAGGCATAGATAAAGAAGGGATCAAATGAAGAAAAGAGTGTGAAAACCAATCTTTAGAGGAAGAGAAAGAGGTTTTCATTTGTGAACCTGAGATAGGAAAAATTCTTGGTGAAGAAGAGAGGGAAGAGAGGAAAGATGAGAGTCTCATAGGATACTTGAGTAGTATAGGAAAGCATGGAAAGGGGATGAAAAATTTAAATGCATTAGGAGGGTAAAATAAGTCTTTACTTTTTCAAACTAACTATTCTTATGAGTTTGTATTTCAAGGTCTTGGGAAACATGGAGGTGAACATGATATGAAAGAAGAAGGGAAAAATTTTTCTCTTGAAAACAAAGGCAAAGAAATTAAGAACCATAAACTCAAATTATAAGAGGTAGAATAAAAATCAGGAAGGAATTCAATGTTCTCCAAGATAGAGCAGGTGAAAGTTAAGGAATCAATCCTAGAGCAGGTCCACACGAGGCAAAAACCAGCCCACAAGATGGAAAAGAGAAGAAATCAGATGACATGTACACATTTCTCATGGTAACACCTCAAGAATATAAATTTTTGGGTCTTGAAGGGGAAAATGATCAAGAAAAATTCATGCATTTCAAGAAGGTATAAGTTCATTATGATGATGTTAACACCAAGAGGTCAAGAAATATTTCCTTTCCATTTACAAGAAAATAATTTGATAAGAACCTGATAGGAGACCAACTTGGATCATTAATAGATATGATGAAGAACCCATTCAAGTATAAAATATGAGAAGATACCATAAACATGGTACTAGACATACTATGAACAAAAGTGAGAGAGAAGGACAGAAAAAGATAGAGTTTCTAGAATAGGGGAAGTAAGTGACATATCTTGAGAAAAATGAAAATATAGTGACCCTTCCAAGGATCATGTGTCAGTTTGAAGGAGGTTTGGATATCCACCAGGGAGAAGAAGATCAATACCAAAAGGAGAGAAGAGACTTAGAACAAGAAACAATAGTCCTAGAATGGGATATATAAGGTCAAGTTTTCACTCTAGTATGTCATGAAAATAGTGATCTTATTGATACAGAGTTTAGAAGTCAAGAATACCTTCATGAGGATATAATGAGGACAAGAGAAGATACATTTTAGTTGAAACTAGAAGGAGAATATAATAAAGAGTACTCCCAAGGACTCATGAATTTGGATATCAATGCTAAGATCATAATGGTAAGGGATCAAAGTATAGTATATTTTCACTCCATGTTAGTCATGATAAGGTGGAGCACAGAAGCATTTGATTCAAAGGATCAGGTTAAAGGTGAAGAATATTTACCTTGCTTTCCCTTATTCAATTTTTGAAGGATTCTAGTAGTTGGAGAAATCAAAAGAGATTTGAGAAATATGTTGTGGCAGAACATAATCCAAATAGATGATAAGTTGATGTATCTTAGAAAGAAAAATGTCTTTGAGGGAATTTCCAATGGTTGGAAAGGAAATTTACAAGTACATACCTCGAAAGGTCAAGGGAGGCAATATGGTGGAGGTAGAAACTTATTAATGCCTCATCACTGCGAAAAAATAGGTTTAGATGTACAAAGGACATGGAGTTTCAATTTGAAACATGCATTTAATAAGATATGGCTGTATGAGAGTGCCATGGGGAAATAGTTCTGATTTGTACAATTTCCAATGTGTTAAGAAAAGGAAAATGGACAAGACAAGGAATATTAATAATAATAGTAACTTGGAGAGGTGCATAACAACCTTAAGAAGCAGGCTTGCATTTAGAAAATTACAAGGTGGTCAAGGAACCCATCAAAGAACAACAACATATAAGGAAAAGCACATGATAGTAGGAATGGAAATGAGGGACAAAATAGAGAAGATGAACAAAATCTCAGTCAATAATGAAGGTGTTATAGTTGAGGAAAAAGTTATCAAAACCAAAGAGGAGCCTAACTAAGAGGCCAGTCCATGGAGTCCTTTTTCTTGCATTGATTCAGAAGTGATAAGTATAGAGGAAGCTCAAATATAAACAAATAATAGAAAAAGGAACTCAAATTTCAATAAAAATAGTCAACATACAAGGAATATGACTGTTTACTTTGAGGTTGAAGGTTAAAAGGCAGAGGAAGGAGGCCCTTAGAAACTTCATAGAATCACCATGAAAGCATAATTCAAAACAGGGGTAGAATTAGTTGTTCAATGCAAAGTGGATTGAACATGTTCTTGAGAGTGAAATATTAGTGCATGATAATAAGAATAGAGAGAACCTTAACATGAGAAATGGAGACCATAATGAGAATGCTCTTAGGATGGAGGTTCTTGAAAATGAAAAAAAAATCAAGACATGGATTTGGTGTGAAAAAAGAGGAAGATAATGATGTTTTGAATGCAAGAAAAGATGAAGGAGGAGTGAGTTAAGAGGAGGAAGAATCTAGAGCTTGTGAGAACACAAAAAAGAGGAGCCATGTAAAAGAGTGGTTTAAAGAGCATGAGGAAGAAGTTTTTTCTCTAATGTGTTTGTTCCATGTGCAGGTAAATTTGAAGGAAGTTTGAAAACTAGACAAGAGGAATGTACTCACTTGAAGAGTATGAAAAAAATTTGATTCTTGATATTCCAAAGAAGAGCATGGGACCCAAGACAACATGAGGATTAGAAAAAAGGAAATAAAGCAAGGGAGCTAGATAACATAGATGAAGAAAAATTAACCAACATTAAAAAGACAAAGAAGCAACAAGAGAAGATAAATTTTCATGAGTAGGAGCATGAAAAGTTTCAAGTGTGGTAGTATTATGTAGAAGAATCAGAGATAATTAAGTGAATTGATTGTAATTTGGGTCTAAGAGTTTTCAATATTGTTTTCCTCCATCTCTATGTATTTAAATTTCAAAATGTGTGTAACTTCCTTAGGGAAGGTAATTATAGTGTGTAAGTGTGGTAAAAAAAGGGTGATTTTAGGGTTACTAATACCAAATAAGGCCATATGGACCATAGAAACATGCAAGATCTAATAAGAATGAGTTCATAGTGTAGTTTGGAATGATTTGGTCAGGTTGAAAGTTTAGATTCTTGTTAAGTCAAATATAGGTTTGGTTGCACTATTCTAGGAAGTTAGTTTTCTATGAGCTAAGTTAAGCAATCAGGTCACTGGGAAGAAATTCATATGTGGAGAATGTAATTGATGTAGCCTAGAATTTAGTGATACAAACCCAATTAAATCCTATGCATGTTGGCACATCACTTAGCCTAGAATGAGTGCTCACCCGAAGCGTGCAAAGGTACCAGGTCCCTCTTTAGGGTTGTTGGTGCAGGATGTTAGCATGATGGAGACTTAACATATATAGTTCTATTACTAGCACATCATTCTACAAAGCATACCAGATCTATATCTAAGGAAAAGCATAATTAAGTACTAACCATGATGAGATAAAAAACATACTAGATTCAGATAAACACAAAAACTAACACTTAGATTCAGCCAATATCCTCCATTATATTCAATGCAATAAGTATACAGAAGCTTCATTACAATAATAGTAGTACGCGTGTAACAGATTTAACAACATATCTATGTATATATCTCCTCCCTCTATTACACAGTTTACTACATATATATAAGGTTGGGGACTTTCCCTTCACCGCTTATCTATTCCCAAAATAGGTCACATGCTCTTATTAGCCATGTGCCTTTACAAAACTAGCCACACATGCAAGAGGGCTAATAATAGACTACTACTAGCTAACTGACAGTAGAAGATCTATTTTCGGCTTGTGTCCATGAAAAGTGCTTCATATCAAATCCTCCAAAAATAGCCAATGTGTGGTGCGCATGTCTCTGCCTTTTTTGTGTGCTCTGCACGCCATCTCTAAAAATAGACCTTTATGAGCGAAAATGGCTAAGTCCTGAAAGCTGAACTTTTGTTCCACACATACGCTCTCCCTATCCATTTGTGCCTTTGAATATGACTCACTTCCCCATGCGGACTTAACGTGTGATTTTTTTCAAGTGTTCTTTGATCAACATTACCCCACACTAATTTCATTATCGCTCCGACAATGGTCATCTCCAAAAACTGAAGTAAAGAATAGAAGAATGGAAAGAATGTTTTTACTTTGCAGTCTCTTCTTCAATCTGAACAACTAATTCAGGATATTCCTATTTTATTTCAGCCTCCAAGGTATGCCTCTTAGCAAGTGGTTCCTCTACTTTTTTTAGAATTTCCACAACAATGGACTCCAATTCATCCCTCGCAATCTCCCCTTTTTCATTTTGCAAGACCAACACAAAGATGTACATTACAGTCATCCTCCCCTTTAGTAAATCCATCTTCTGCGTAATGAGCTTCCCAAGCTCTTCCAGCCAAGTCTTGTGTGGTTCTTGCTGCTGTTTCTACCAGGGCCTCATGCTTCTGTTTAACCATTGATAATATTTCTGCACGGCCCAATGTTTCATCCTTCATCACTTTCTGGACCTCATTGTTCTCCTCCAGGGTTTTTATGTTGATGAGCACCTCTGGAGCTGTGCAGATGTTCAAGGCTTGGTCTGTTTTCTCCCATTCTTCTTGTAGCAGTCCTTCTTAGGATGAAATCTTCCACATCACTGAAGCCTTCTCTCATTCTACCTCTTGTGCTAGATCCTTTGGTGCTGGCATGCACAGAGGCTCATCTTCAAGCACTAGGTCCACTAACTTTCCTACATAGTGTATTGCTGAAGGAAATGTCTGTGGTACCTTTGGCTCCAAGTGTGGCCTAGCTCTTATGACATTATCACCAATTTCCTCTACGATGCTGATAAATACAGCATTCTTTTTCTACGCTAAGTCTCTCTCCTGCGTTAGGCATGCTATTTCCCCATCCTTAGTTTTAATCTCTTCCCTGAGTGCCCTAATTGTGGCAGCCTTGTCCATATTCTGCCTCACCACCTCTGTTGAGACTTTCACCAATGCATTGCTCACTTATTCATCTGACATGACAGTAGGCTTTACTGTCATGTGTCTAGCCTGAGGTGTCTTTTTCAACCTCCGTGATATGCATGACTCCTCACATACATCAAAATCTAGCTCATCCATGTGTGTGTGCATGGACCATGATAACTGCTTCCTTGTGTGCACTGTAGCCATATCTTCATCCATTAATTCCCATCCATATAATTCCTTTTGTGATAGTGTGCTCTGGAAATGGGCATGGACAATTTTACCTGCGTCCTCTGCATAACCCATGGCTGGTGGAATGTGCTCTCCACTTGTTCTTCTAGACCGAGGCTACTTAGGAACTTGAGCTTCTAGATTTGGGACTTGTGTTTCCATGTCTTGTGTAGTCTCTGTAGCTGTCTCATTGGTTCCCTTTTCCTCCTCTTCCCCTTCCTTCATTTCTTCATCTTTCTATTCTACATTCTCTGGAGGTGTAGGAGAATTAGGTGTGCTTTCCTCTGATTCTTCCACCTCCTCATTCAACTTCAGTTTCCTTCTCCTTTTCACGGTTGTCTCTTTCTGTGGAGAGAGTCTGGGTGATTTGCACTATTTATTGAGTAGCACCTTGAGTCCTTGTTCTCCTGAACACCACTTAAATTTGTGCTCTCCTTGGACTGCATCCAAGTCCTCATCATCCCCCTCTTGTGGTTGAGGTGGTGTAGTGGTGTGCTCAGCTTCATCCTTGTTCATAGGATGTCTTCTACCTCTATGCTCCAAACCACCACTATCCTCATGCTCATCCTCCTCATCCTCCACTTCAATTGGCTCTGTGGGCTTAGGCACTGGGATGTTCTCCATTGTGTGCTTACCCTTTGGTGGTGCTGGAAGTGTGAACTCATCTTCCACATACTTGTTATTCTCCAACTTTGGCTTTAGTTGGAGGTACACCAATGCTGCTCCAATATCTCCCACAGCCAAACTTATTGGTTTAATGCTCAATACATCTAAAATGAGCCTTTCAATATATGCACCCCACCCTAGATACACATATTTCTTCCTTAGTGTGTGGTAGTCACAATCTACCTTATCCACATTGAATGTTAGTCGCCGCGCATCTGAGAACCTATGTACTGACACCTGGAAATACCTTGCTGTGAAGGCATATGGTAACTTACACCAATGGCTCCATGCTCCATCCTTTATGGTGAACCACGCTATACATAAATGTTGGTATACAATGAACTGAACTACCTTTCCAACCATCAAAGGAAAGTCTTTAGGGATGCACCATTCTTCTTCAAAGGCCATGCAGAGCCTATCATACCATTTCTCAGCCCTTTGCTTGACCTGTTTTGTCATGGATCCCTCACACAAGTACTTTTTGAAGCATTCTGTAGGTGACTTGTGTTCCATGGGATACTCCCATATCTTCTCCTTTGGTCCATCAGGTACTCTGATCTCCATGAACACCAGTGATAACAGAACAACTCCAAAGCTGATCTTTCCTCCTGTGTGTGCTTCCTCAATGATAGTTTCTACAATATACCATGAAATGTTGTAGACTACCCCTTCAGACATCTTTTTGGCAATGTGCAGCCACATGGTGTTCACTTGTGACCACCTTTCCTGGTCATTTAGCTTTGTAACAAGATGTGCGGCTGCTTGCACCACTGGATACTTCTTCAGTTTATCAATGTCCATGCCACGTGGACCCTTTGTGTACCCCAACTCCTTTCTGGTCTCCAATATTGTGGCCTTGTCTGTTAAATCATCTCGCAAATATTCTCCTGTGCCTTTCAACCCCGTTACCGTGGAGATGAGCGTGGCTGAAATTCTAGCTCTGTGTCCTGCAAAGTAGAAAAAATCTTTGTGCACTCTTCTCATGAGCCATTGGTACAAGGGCTCATATTTCCTGAAGTAAGGGAGTTCATATAGCTGGTAAAATCCTATCTTCTTCAAGATCTTCTCGCCAGCATCATCATACACTGACATGTCTTCCGCCGTGTGTTTATTTGTCTTTGTGTTCAGCAAGGCATCAAGCTCCTTCTTATTCTCTATGGTATGGTGATTGTACTCACTCACCTTGCTTCTTCTTATGTGAGAATCCCACTCCTGGCCTATGATAACCCCCTCTAGATATTGCATTTCTGAAAAATTTCTTTCAGGAGCCATCTCCTCTTCTTCTTCGACCACCTTCTTCTTTCCCTTCACTCCTACTGCAACTACTTTCTTGGGTGCCATTTCTACCTTGCAATCCTTTATAGATCCTCACCTCTTGAATTCTGCAATGTGTGAATCAAACCCTAGCTTGATTCAGCATGCCCTAGGTGAAATTACATGCCCTTACTCCTCTTTGTCACCTTGCTTCACTCAAACCCTTCACCACCGGGGACACAAGCTCTTTCTGCACATAGATCTCTTCTTCACAACTGGTTACACACCTCTCAAACCTCAATTTGATCACTTGGCTCTTCGCACTTAACACTTTTTCAAATACTCTTAATTGCAACGGTAAAAATGAATTCACATCCCATCCTTATATAGATTTTCAAATTTTTGATGCATTCATTGCTCCTTCACCTACCAAATATCCTCTCATTAATTGACCAATTCCATCCTTTCCATGTGTTACATCTTTGTGCCTCAGCTATAACCTTCTAGTGCCTTCCTACCCTTTGGTCACAAAATTATCTTCAGCGTGCTTCCTTGCACCCGAGTACCTCATCACTACACCTTCTACTGGTAGTTGTTATGGCCTCTGCTTACCTCGTGTTATATTGTCCCTTCATTCATCTCTATCTTTGGTCACTTTTTAGAGGCAATCCTTTGAATTGAAGAGCACCCGTAGCAGCTTATTCCTTTCACCTTTCAATTCCCACAATCTTGTACCTAGATATCGACAACCACCCCACACTAAAAGTATGTGCAGTCCTCTGTGCATAAACATGCTTCATGTAGTAATTAGCTTCATGCGCGCAAGCGCGCTTATTTCACAACACACCAACTAAATTGAAAAAGCATAGCGACAAAGAAGGAAACACATTAAGGAAATACATAATTGAAAACCTAATCTAAATGGCAATACTACCTTATTACAAACACCAAGAAGACTTATTTATAGTAGGGCTTCAGCCTACTCCCGTTGAAGTAACAGGGTAGCCATGTTCCATCAAGTGCTTCTAACTGGAAAGCACCTGTTTCAAGGATGTAAGTGATAACATACGGCCCCAACCAATGTACCTTAAGTTTTCCTGGATGGCGCAAGAACTTAGAGTCATAGAGAAGTACCATTTTTCCAATCTCAAACTTCTTATCCCTTATGTTTCTGTCATGCCATGCTTTCTGCCTGGCCTTTTCTTGCTTCTGACTCCAACGTGCTATGGCTCATTGCTCATCCAGCTGAATTATCTTTTCAATCCATTCTTCTAAAGCTTTCTCATCAGCTAGACCTCCAGCATGTGTAATACGCAAAGAAGGTAACATAAATTCCATAGGAAGAATGGATTCTGTGCCAAACACTAACTGAAATGGTGTGGCTTTGTTCAACCTTTTATATGTTGTTCTATATGCCCAAAGTACTACAGATACTTTATCATCCCAATCCTTTCTTCCAATATCACATATTTTTGTCAATGTGTGGCTCAAAATTTTGTTGAAAGCCTCAACAGTTCCATTTTCCTGAGGATGATAGGGTGTAGTCTTATGGTGTGCAATCATGAACTCATCCAATAAAATTTTGATTGTCTCATTAAGAAAATGTGTGCCCCTATCACTGGTCAAACTCAAAGGACATCCATACCTTGTAATAATATGTTCCCATAGAAACCGAGCTATTGTAGCCATTGTACAGTCCTTGGTAGGTGTTGCTTCTACCCACCTTGTCAGATAGTCTGTGCAAGTTATAATGTAGCGTGATCTAGTTCTATGTGTAGTTGGTGAAATAGGACTCACAACATCTATAGCCCATTTCTCAAAATGGTTCTGTGCTAGCAATAGGTCTCAGAGGCATTTCATCTCGCTGACCTGGTCTTCCAAGATGTTGACAATGATCACATGCCTTACAAAATTCCTTACAATCTTTATAGAGGGTCTCCCACCATAATCCAATGAGTAGAATCTTGCACGTTGTGGCATCACCTGCATAGTGGCCTCCTGCAATTCCACCATGAGCTTCTTCCATAATTCATGTGTGCTCATGTTCCAATACACAACGGCGCAATACTTCATCCCGGCCCGTTTTGTAAAATTCACCACTAATTAACATATAAGGTGTAGTGTGTATAGCAAGTTGTTTCTTCTCCAAGGATTTCATTCCTTCTGGTGCCATCCTTGTGCGTAAAAAGACAACAATGTCCTCTAGTTCTGATGGCACGCATTGTAACCTGTATAACTGTGCATCTGGCATGGTATCCTCAATTGCCTGTGCTTCTTCTCCTGACTGTATTCTTGATAAATGGTCTGGTCCAGAATTACTTTTTCCTGGTTTTACCACAACTGTGAAATCAAACTCTTGAAATAAGAGCACCCATCGACATATGTGCCCTTGTAAAATAGGCTTATTTACCAAATACTTCAATGCCATGTGATCTGTATAAAATAATAATGGTGTAGCTAGTAGGTACTGGTGAAATTTATGCAATGCATAGATCATTGACAAAGCTTCGTGCTCTGTAGTTGTGTAATTCTATTCTGCAGGAGTCATCTTTCTACTAGCAAAACAGATAGGATGATCTACAATACCTTCTCTAGGTTGAGCCAACACCACACCAATGGCCATGCTAGAGGCGTCAACATGTACATGAAATGGTTTGTCCCATGAAGGAAAACATGTAGAATAGGCATGGTAGTAAGTTTCTCCTTTAATGTCTCGAATGCGCATTGCTGTTGTTCTCCCCAGTAGAATGTACCTTTCCCTTTCAGTAACTCTTCTAAGGGTGTGGAAACTTTGGCATAGCCTTTGATAAATTTTCTGTAATATCCTGTATGTCCCAAAAATCCACACACCTCACTTTGACTGGTAGGCTCCCCTAGGCCTATAATGACTGCAACCTTTGCTGGATCAACCAACAAACCCTCCTTGCAGATTATGTGTCCTAAAAGTATCCCAAATGGTGTAGCAAATATACACTTCTTGATGTTCAAAGAGATACTCAACTACCTACACTGTTCAAACATTAAGCACAGATTGTCACAGTGGTCCTTAACTAATCCATACACCATCCAATCATCTAAATATACCTATAAGAAGTTGTGAATAAATTCCTTGAACGCTTGGACAACTATGCATGAAAATACAACAGGTGCATTTTTCAGACCAAAGGGCATTACAGTATAGGTGAAGCTACCCCATTCAGTAGTAAATGTAGTCTTCTCTTGATCCTCCTAGGCAATCCTAACCTGATGATACCCAGAGAACCCATCTGTAAATGAATAGATTTTCACCTGCAACTCTTTCTAGTATTTCCTCAATAAATGGCATAGGGAATGGATCTGTTACACATGCAACATTCAGCTCCCTGTAGTCCATGCATATTCTAATCCATCCATCCTTCTTGATACTGATCACCATTGGACTAACCCATTCTGAATCATCAAGGGGCTTGATAATTCCAGACTTCAACATGTTATCAATCTCTTCTTTGACCTTTTCACACAAATTGGGGTTCATTCTGTAAGGCCTCTTTCTAACTGGGTGCGCACCCTCTTTAAGCTTTATCTTCATCTCCCCTAATGATTCATGCATGCCTTTAAGTTCATGGTACCCATAGGAAATAGGTCCTGGTAGTCCCTTAGTAACTCTATGATTTTTTCCACTTCAGAGTCTGACCAATAGTCTCCAATTATGGCTTCCTTAGGCTCAGTATCTATTCCAATATTCACCCGCTTTGTCTTCATAGGTTCATGATAGGCGCACACGTGGTCCTATCCACACTGTCTAATACCTCACACCTTCCTATTGAATGGTTTACATCCAGATTATCTACTTCTTCATCATCCACTAGGTAGACCATTTTTCCTTTCTCTTTCTCAAGGCAAGCGCATTGAAGTAATGTTGCATCGGCCTCTGGTTCTTTATCAAGATGCACTCCTGAGTCCTCTTTATCTAATAATTCCTGAAGGAGTTCTTCAGCCTTGGCACTATCCCCCATAGTTAAGCACTTGATAACTTTCAATGCTTCTTCTACCAGAGGTTTTGTAGAGAAGAAGTCAAATGTCTGGGCCATTCCTACAATTAAATTCTACCAATTTCCAGTTTCTCTATGGAGTTCTACATATACATACCAAGCACGTGCACAACCTTGTAAAGTGGAATAAAACTGGTGCACCCATAGTGAAGGTGGTAAAGCTTCCTGCCCTTCTGTCTAGAGTCTCTCACACTTCTGAACATGGTGCTGAATAGGTTGATCACCATGATAATTACATATTTGTGTAGGTGCATTGCTCCTAAAGAACCTAGTAGTAAGAGCAATCCCAATTTCATTCCATTCAACAAGATTATCCCTGTGGACCACCCACCAGTGTGTTGTTGTCCCATGTAGTGTATATGCTAGCATATTTCTCCTCTCCAGTGGGTCTATCCATTTTTCTTCCATGGCGCACAGGAATACCATGGGATCCCCTTCTCCTGTGTAACAAGGTACCGAGTTGTTACCTATCCTCCTGACATAACGTGGTTTTGTGCCTCGAGGGAATATGCTCTTTACTTCGTGCCCTACCAACTCATAAGTGTTGTGAGCCCAATTATCACAAGCAACACTTGTAGTATCACTAATAGACTGTGCATCCTCCCACTGAATTAGTCCTTCTTTGGTTGGTTCAATCATCTCTGGATCTCAGATGGCACGTACATAAATCCTATTCAGATCTTCTTCACTTAAGGGCTCAACATAGGGCACAGAATTTCCATCTGTTAAAGGGATAATGACCCTTTCCTCTTTATTTTCAAAACTGATATAGCCCTTGTTGAACCGAAGATCAACATTATTTGCATAGCACCAAGGATGCCCTAATAGAGCTGGGAAGCTATTTGATTCTGCCAGCGCTAAAACTTCAAAGTCTCCAGTGAACTTGGCTCCTTGTATGGTAATGGATGCATCTTTTAAAACTCCTATGGGAGTGGCCTTAGTCTGATTAGCCATGAATAATACATTAGAGGATGGCTACAATGGGGGTCTCCCCATTTGTACCCATGCATCCAAGGTAAGAACATTGACTTCCACGTCTGTATCAATCAATATATTACTCAAAAGCCACCCATCCACAACAACATTCAGAGTGATTTCCTTGTCATAATCCAGGCTATGAGGAGGGAGATTTGCATGCAGGATCTACCATCCGGTCTCAGTACTTATGCGTGGAGTGTTCCCTTTTAACCAACTCCCTAATAGTGGAATGATGTTCTCCTAGCGCAACATTTTGCACACTTCTCTCAAGTCATCTATATCAGTTTGGACCATCTCTGATGCTTTCTTCTGCTCCTTTAAATATTGTATCTCACCCTGAAGATTCCTTAGAACTTCCATGGTATCCTGATAAACCTCCTTCTGATAGGCAAGGATCTGGGTACCATGCATGAAGAACCTCATCTTTAGTGATGGTAGGTTTCTGTTGTAATGCCTCCCTGGCACGTGTTGCCTCAGTGTGGGTCGTGATCCTCACTTGTAGTGCCTCAGACTCTACTTCTATTTTGGGCATCCATTGATTGTCCACATGTGTTGTATCCTAACCATCTTGGCCTTTGTTTTCTTGTTTATGTTGCTTACTCAGATGCTCATATAAGTCCAGGCACTCTTCATAGCCATGGTTCTTTCAATAGAAAGAACATGTAATATTCTGAGGGCACTTGCACCTATAGTGGTCAGGAGATCCGCATGTATAACATGTTCCACGAGGAAACTCACTTCTTCCACCACCATGGCCTCATCCTCCAAATCCACCATGGTATCCTCGACCTCTGCCATGACTACCTTCAAAATGCCCCTCATTCCAATCATAGTGCACCTGATTGTGCTCCTGGACTTGATGCTCATTCTTTCCCTTAGAGTTATCTGAAACTCATGTCTTACCATACACCAATATCTATAGCATCATGGATCTGTCCAATCAGTTGGTAGTCCTTCGTGTCATGAGTTGTGGACCTACAGATTTTACAGTAGCTTGAAACATTCTTCCTTATCACGCGTTGTAATAATGGGCAGCAACTAGCATCATGGTTTAAGTGGCATATCTCACAATCCATCAGCAATGAGTGTACTATTCTATGAGGAAAACTATCCTTTGTGTGACCCTCTACTTCACAATCTGTACACCAAATTCCTGAGCATGTTTCATGGGCTGAATTCACCGATAATTTCTCTAGTTGTTTTTCCATAGCTGTAATATGTGCCTCTAAGAATGGGCTAATGCCAGTGTCAATACTCCCAACTGCCTCAGCACGTAGGGCTACTTCCAATGCCTCACGCAAATCAGTATATGTCTTATGTGACAGCACCCTCCTAAATGGTGTAATCAATCCCCCAACAAACCATTGTGCATGTTGGCTTGCGTGAATATCATAGGAAAGTTTAGACAGAAGCATTTTAAAATGGGCATCATACTCATGCACACTCTCAGTAGTGCCTTGCTTAATATCCTTGAGTGCACTTATACTCTTCTACTCAAATTCAGGGATATAAAACTCTTTTAAGAACACATCCTTCAATGCTGCATAATCCACGCAAGTCTGATCAGGGTCAAACTTTTTGTACCAGCTATGCATGCACCCTTGTAACGTAGTAGAAAATTGGCTTGCCTTATGCTCAGAAGTTGTGATTCCTTTTACGTGCCACAATATTTCACACATATGCACATGTTCAACAACATCTTCTATGCCCCTATACTCTGGAAGATGAAGAGACATTTCCATATAAATATTTTGGGGTTGGTGTGGACCTTGCCCACCTGATCCAGAACCTCCAATGTTTCCCCTGCCTCCAGAACCTCTAGATCCACCTGAACCAGAACTTCCCATGCCTCCTGATCCCAAACCTATAGCTAGAATAGGTCCTGTAGACGTACTCCCCTGTGCTCCGACAGTAGTACTATACTGAACCCCTACGGTCTGTGAAGTAGTTCCACTTCCAGAAGTGAATCCAACATTCAGCGTGCTCATATTCTATGTGGATGATGTGCACCTAAAAACACACCTCCAAATAACAATGAAGTCATCTACCCTACCATTGATGTGCTTGCTCTCTTACTTCCCACACTTGCTTGTTGATTACTTGTCATACTAGATACTAGAAAACCAAGTGCAAGGGCTAGGTTACCAGGTGGATTCAGATGTGCGCCTGTGGCCCAGGTAGTCTCTGCTGGTGTGCTTCATTGTGAGGCTGAGGGGGGATCCCTTGTCATGCTTTCCAAGATGGGGGAGTTCCTGATGCTCTAGCTCTACATCTTCTACGTGAGCTTCAAATCCTTCACGAGCCATCTCTCTCCTCAACGCCATACTTTCTGCAATGGTATGTTGCTTCTCTATCTCCCTCTCATGTGCCTCATTATACTTAAGCCACCTTTCCTCTCTTTACCTTTCTACCACTAGGTCTGCCATCTTTCACCAATCTTGTTCCTGCCCCCACGCATGGTGGGGTTTAGTTAGCCATCGGTTTACTCTCCAGATTCAAAGTTACCATCAGGATCTTGATCGCCAGTGGAATGCCTTGTAGGTAAGCTCCCCGTGGATGTTGTAAGAACTAGAATTCAGCTACCTCTGGACACGAATAAGTGGAAATTGAGTATTCCAAGATATAACTGTTCAAGACACCATGAAACCATGTATCCACAGCTCGAGTCCAAATCAGATCAGCATCATAAAGGGCCTGGAATTCTTCATGCATCTAGACAAGTGTGCGATACCTCCAATTCCATTTAGATGCATAAGCAACCAGCCACTCGTACAATTCTACTAGAAAGATAGTGAAAAAGCTCTCATATAAACTATCATACAGATTCTGTTCCACCCAAGTGCGTGTGTTAAACTCAGATCCAGTGCTGAACCCCATGTGTATTCTTCTTCCAGATCACGTATCCATTCTTCAATACTTGCTAAGGTCAACCGGTATGTCTTCATCGTGAACCATCCTGAAAACAACTGAAAAAGAGGTCCCAGCAATGGAACCAATGATGCAGCCTAGAATTCAGTGATACAAACCCAATGAAACCCTATGCACACTGGCACATCACTCAGCCTAGACTGAGTGCTCACTCTAAGCACACAAAGGTACCAGGTCCCTCTTTAGGGTTGTTGTAGCAGGATGTTAGCATGATGGAGACTTAACATATATAGTTCTATTACTAGCTCATCATTCTACAGAGCATACCAGATCTATATCTAAGGAAAAGCAGAATTAAGTACTAACCATGATGAGATCAAAAACATACTAGATTCAGATACACACAAAAACTAACACTTAGATTCAGCCAATATCCTCCATTATATTCAATGCAATAAGTATACAGAAGCTTCATTACAATAACAGTAGTATGCGCGTAACAGATTTAACAGCATATCTTTATATGTCTCTATATATCTATTACATAGTTTACTACATATTTATAAGGGTGGGGACTTTCCCTTCACCACTTATCCATTCCCAAAATAGGTTGCATGCTCTTCTTAGCCACGCGCCTTTACAAAACTAGCCACACATGCAAGTGCGCTAACAATAGACTACTACTAGCTAACTGACAGTAGCAGATCTATTTCCGGCCTGTGTCCATGCAAAGTGCTTTGTATCCAATCCTCCAAAAATAGCCAATGTGTGGCATGCACGTCTCTACCTTGTTTGTGTGCTCTGCACATGCCATCTCTAAAAATAGACCTTTATGAGCGAAAACGGCTAAGTCCTGAAAGCTGAACTTTTGTTCCACGTGTGCTCACATTCTCCCTATCCATTCACACCTTTGAATATGACTCACTTCCCTGCGCGGACTTCTTGTGTGATTTTTGTAGGGTTGTATGTTGACTTCCCTGATAAGACAGTGAGCAAGAAAACCTACAGTGGGAAAAACACATTATTTTCATGACTGTGAAGGTCCCAGTAGTTGAGGAATGAATTAATAGAGAAAACCATATTTTTTAAAAATCTTGAATCTACTTTTTAGAGTTTTGTAGCTAAATATGCCCTCTTGGGCCTAAACTAGGGCTTGCTGGTAAAAGCATTCTATCTATCCAAAATCACTGAAACTTTGGAATATAACATGTGTTTGTAACTACAAGAGGTATCTGAGGTTTTTGGTCTCCATTCACAAGTGTGAAGGAGAATTAGGTAAAACATTCTACAACATAAACAAAGTATAGAGGTAAGAGAAAGGGGAATGCATGCATGATAGAATGGATGCTTGGAGGTCTAGAAATGATGCTAGAGTATGTTGAGGGGGTAATTGAGGTGATCCAACAAGTTTTATTGTGAGTGTAACTCTGTAAACCCATAGTGTCATAACCTGCCAAGGAGAATAGGCCTAATTAGTATAAAATAGAGTATAGAATGTCGTGTTCCATAGAAAGGAAAAATAGATGATCTTGGAGTATGTTGGAGAACTATGTAAAAGGTATTGATTAACTAAAATTAAACTAAACTATGAGAAGTATAATAATATTTAATCTAATATAGGAGCACTCAAACACTGTAAGGTATGCTAAAATAATATGGAATAACCCTAATCAATTATGCTAAACTAAAATAAAACCCTAAGTGGTGCAGGATGTTATAATGATTTTCACTATCTTCTTAAATGACTAAAACCTTACCTTCTAGGATGCATTATCCTTTTTTTGGAGAGCTCTAAGCTTGCTTATATTGAATTACACCTCCCTGAACTTAGGATATCCTTTAGAGGTTCCATTTCACTATTTTTTATGATCAAAAGAACTTAGGGTACATTTCTTCCTTATGCATGCTCATGTTAGTACTAGTATTCATATGAAATCAAAAATGGAATAGATATACATGTGGCTTTTGATTATGGCTCCATTTCTCATAAGTATCCATTCCCTCTCCTAACATCATCTATGTACCCTCCTAATGCCACTTCATGCAATGATTCCTTCCATCAATCACAAAACATGCATAATCCTTAGTATACAAGCTTGGACCTAGTATGTTCCTTTGGTATAAATGTTCAAATATTTATACAAACTCTTGGAATTACTATAACACTTTTATAACACCTCATCTCACCTATCCCAAGGTGTTTAGACCCTTGATTTAGTCCAACACTTTCATTTCATGCCATTTCCTCTCTTAGGCCTTGTCATCCTACTAGCCCTTCCACCAAGCAAACCCTATTGTATCTCAATATTTCTTGAAACAAATATACCACTCCTTTAGTGATTTGGATACCCTTTATCCCCTTACAAATGTACACAAACTTTCAGGGTACCTTCCTTTGTAATGTTTCATACCTCATTTGTAAATTACACCTTCAATTAGGCTTATTTTGCCTCCTAAACATGATAGTACACACTTGTAGCTAAAATATCACCTGAATTTAGATGGATCCACTTCTAACATGACAAAATGATTATGATCACCAAATTTGGTAGCTTCACTCCTCCATTTGACCACTCATGTACCATATTTCCTCTCTAGCTTGTATATACTCACAGTCTGTAGTATAAAATGTATTGTAACTTTTCCACACCTACGAGTTGGAACTTAAAATTTTGTAGACTCTTAGAAACCACTTGGACATAGATTATCATGAAATTTCATAAATTTTTTACAGTTAGAAAATGTGTTATGCCTTGCCCTAGTTAGGGCCCAAGAGCTAAAACCTAGGTCTACAAGGCAAATTACAAGGTTTCAAGATCTACAAAAATTCAAGGGTGATAATTCTACCTTTCTTCACATGTTCATTATTTTATAATGCTCTAAACTTGATTCTTAGTTGACTACATTATTTTCACCATTCGGCTAAGACAATGTCTTCACTTACACAGTCCATTCAAAGGCAACAATTCATACAAATTACACACAAGTTCTTACCTGCAACACCCTTCAACATATTTATTATCCATTATCTGTCTTGATTACATGTTTTTAGGTATTTTTCATGACAAATTAATCGAACTACCTCTTAATTTATTCATTAGCCTAACTAAATATCTTATTCTCATCTCCTAGATGAGCTCAACAACATGACTATTCTTATCATCCTATCATAAGCACCTTACTTTCTCTCTAACACTCGTTCATATCCCTATTATAGATCTATGACACAACAATATGCCTTATTAGGCTTTTAAAACAACTAATGCCACCCTTTTGAGTCTTTCCTACACACTCAATTTCACTTTCTTCTTCTTTTACAATACATTAAATTTGACATTCACTTACTAAAGTGAAATCACTCACATACACCTAAACAAACATGTCTAGATGGTCTCATATGACCTTATAACATTTGTCTATGATTCTCCTGCATCAAAGTACCCTTATGAGAAAAATTTGATCCCCTACTCAAATACAATGTTATTATTCTCTTCTTCCTAGTTTTCCAATTCACCTTTGTTTCCTTTTCTTGTTCCTCTTATCCTACTAGTTTTTTCCAGCCTCCCTTCCACCACTCTAAACTCATCCTTGCATTTTTTCTTACTAAACTTTATCTTCATACTTGTCCTTTTTCATTTTTAAATCTCCTTCACCATGCATATCCATTGATATTTTACCATGTTTTCTTCATGTTCATTTGAGTTCACGGTTTCCATAGTAATGTTGGACACAAGAGTATAAGACTTTATTGCCTCATCAATTTGTCTCATCACCATCTCTCTAAAATCCTCTTGTATGTCTTCTTTGTAGGATTTTATTACTTTTTCCATGAAATGGAAGTCTCCAGTGTTGAAGTCTGACTCTGTTGCATTCTTCAAGGACCTATTTGACTTCTCCACTATCATATTATACCAATGTATTTGTTTTTCTTATTTTCATCACTGCACAATACTTCTTTATTCATATAAATTCATTGTGCTTTATAATTTAATAACGCTTCTAACTCTTTAGTTACCTTGTTCTTCCTTTGCATTTGAATTTCTAGTTCTAGTACTGACCTTACCATTATCTCTTGACTGTAAACAAGCACTATTCCAATGTTTTTATCTTTTAGACAAGCTTTCCTAGCCTGATTTGTACCATATTTTTCATGTCCTTCAGGTTTCTTCTCCACTATTTGTATCTTATCAATTTTTACCTCATTCTTCTTAATGACATTGTTCTTGGTAGTATTGTCCACTCTATCCCTTGCTTTATTTTTCCTTTGACTCAGACTTATCTTCTGATTCCTAACTTTACCATTGTAATTGAAACTTCTTTTACCCTAGTTTACCCACATTTCTAGTGTTTCTTCCTTTGGAAGCTTACAATTTAACTCTGCCACCTCATGACAATGCTCTTTACATGGTACTATAACTGTATCAGTCCATAATTTTCTGATTTCTGGTCTAATTCCTTGCACGTTATCACCATTTAAGTCATTTATAGGCTTATTCACTTGTAATTCTAAACTCCTCTTAGGCCCATCTTGACTATACCACAAGTACTCAACCAACTCCTTAAATTTTATGCTCCTTCCAATCATTGTGTCCTCATTTGATAGTCTTATGGATGTTGCACTATGAAGTTATTAGTCTCTCATCCTCCATTGGATTGTTATGGATTCTCTTTGATGCATTGTAACATATAGAATCATAATCAACTTGCCTATATGCATATCTTTTCTACAACTTAGGCTCTTAGACTTCAAATTGGTCTCCTTAAACTCTCGTTGACTGGTCACAAGCTTGAATTGCTCCACATATAACCTCATGTTTTTATACGCAAGTACTTATGCTCCTTGACTGGTATCTTAGTGTTCTTATTAACTAATATTTTTTTGCTTACCCCAAATTCTTCTTGAAACTTGAGAACATGCTCAAAAGAATCATTACTTGTACCTTCTTGTTGCAGTTGGTAATTGATCTAGTTCTCTATTAGTTTCCTTGTTTGTGCTAGATTTCCTTGCTGCTCCACGTCTCTAAGTACATCTTCATTCTTCTTGGAAACATGTTTTGGTATGCTTGCAACCATGTAGACTTTAAAATCACTCCTAGCTCACTCATTATGTCTTGGCTTGGTGCCTTGCTTCCTTAAATTGCTTGATTGGAGTCTTCTCCTTTCTTTGCCTCCATCATGCCTTGACTACATCTAATATTCATCTTGTTTAGTTCAAATTTTTGAGAAGATATTTTCATACCTTTTAAGGTCTTTAGGGGCATCTCTTTGTTCCATCTTTCACTGACTTCACTTGTTCTTGGTCCATTTATGACCATTCTTGTCAAATGATCCCTGCAACCTGCATTTACACATGCTAAAACATAATTAGATTCAAAAATCAGAGCTCCACTATCTTTTTTGGTTGCTCCATACATGTTTTCAACTTGGTTCCCATTTTTTTTTCCTTTCAGGTTTGTTTGTAAGCCTTGTTTCTTTGACTTCCTTTGTTGTTCTTCATCTTGGTTTAGTTTCCTTACAAGGACTGATTGTACTTCACTCTCTTTGTCTTGGTCTTCAAGATACCCACTTGTTTATACTCTTTCCATGACACCTTCATGTGTCTTCTCATTCTCTTTCTCTCCAAGATTTCACATAAGATCCTCTAGGAACCAGTCCCACACTTTTTCCTTCTCACCATTATTCTACAATTTTCCATTGTCACCTTCAACTTTGTGACTCATTTGACCTTCTTGGTCATCTCTCTTTCTCTACAAGAACATCATGTTCTTCCACAGCTTCATTTGGGATTTTTCATCAGCCTTGAACTGTGCTTCTTTGTCCACGTTATTAGACTCTGACTGTTGCATTCTCCTATCAACTTAATCTTCATTTTTTCCTTTCAAGGACACACTCACCTTTTCTTCTTTCTTCAAGGGCTCCCTCATGAACACCTTCACCTAAATCTTATCTTTCTCCATAAAATACTTTATACCAAACACCATGCTTCTCTTTTCCTTCCCTGCATCCTGATCCATCAAAGGTACCAACACATGATCTATCCCATCCTTTGTTAGAAAACATTTGTTCAACCTTCCATTATAAACTACCTTTTTTTCATATTTCCATGGTCAAGGTGTAAATGACATACATCCATAGTAATTACATCACATAAAAGTTCATCATGCAAACTCCCAATCTTTAAAGGTACTCTATATTACTCATGTACAAGAATTTGATGGTTCTTCTGAACCCATGCTACTCTATAAAGGGTAGGATGAACAAAAATCTTCAACCCCAATTTGCTAACCATTTCCTTTGAAACAATAATTTCAGTGTTACCATTATCAATCACAACTTGACAACACTTACCTTTGGTATTGCATCTGGTCCTGAATAGGCTTCTCTTGCAGACTGGATCCTGAGCTTTGGATTTTTTATATTAGAATTACTCTTCTTACAAAAAATGATGCTCCCTTCTCATGATAATCATCTCCATTATCTTATTTCTCCATATCTAAACACACTGCCTCTATGCTTGTCATTCTTGACCCTAGACTTCTAATCTCAAATTCCATATTCTCTTGTGCCTTCATCATATCATCCACCATCCTCATCACTCCTTCCTGGATCAAATTCATGATGCCCTGCAATGATGGCTTCTCTAGTTTTTCCATACTGGAAATAATAAACTTGTACACACTCTAAAATTAGTCTCAAATGCTATAAACCTTTGTTATATCTTATCATAATAGAGAAACCTTTCTTTGATACCAAAATGGTGCAGGATGTTAAACTGATTTTCACTATCTTCTTAAATGACTAAAAATTTACCTTCTAGGATGCCTTATCCTTTTTTTGGCAAGATCTGATCTTACTTATATTGACTTACTCCTCCATTGCATTGAGGATACCCTTTAGAGGTTCCATTGCACAATTTCGTATGCTCAAAAGAACTTAGGGTACATTACTTCCTTATACATGCTCATGTTAATACTAGTATTCATATGAAATCAACAATGGAATAGATATACATGTGGATATTGATTATGGATCCATTATTTATAAGTCTTCGTTCTCTCTCCTAACATCATCTCTACTCCCTCCTAATACCACTTCATGCACTAATTCCTTCCATCAATCACAAAACATGCATAATCCTTACTTTGCTAAGCTATAGACCTAATGAGGCTTACAATAGTCTAATATGCTCAAGATACTCATAAATAGAGCACTTAGCATCTCTCTCTATCACTGCCTAAAAGACCTTAGTCTAACTCAATAC
The DNA here is from genome assembly GCA_019776745.2 of Taxus chinensis. NCBI lineage: Eukaryota > Viridiplantae > Streptophyta > Pinopsida > Cupressales > Taxaceae > Taxus > Taxus chinensis. Next base: position 104,538,409 of record CM034156.1, read on the forward strand.
TAAGGTGACTCAGACCCTTCAACTCAGTCACATATTTGCATTTCATGCCGTAATTTTCTCTCTTAAGCCATTCTTGATCCTACTAGCCCTTTTGGCCTACAAATAAAATCCTGCTATAACTCAAGTATTTCCTGAAACAACTATCCCACACTTTCAAGGGTGATTTGGAGACCCTTTATGGGTACTTACAAACATACACTAAACTTCCAGGTTACCTTGTTGTTTTGTACGATGTTTCATACTTCCTTTGTACAATTACACATGCAAACTAGGCCTAATTAGCCTCCTACTCATGACAGCAGACACGTGTATCTCAATGATCTCACCTTAGGAGTTAGATAGATCCCCCTTATGGACATGCTTCCAATGATGATGTTTACCAAATTTGGTAGCTTGAACTCCATCCATTTGACCACTGCATGTGCACTCCTTTTTTCTCTCTCTAGCTCCTATACCTGTACTCACAGTCTGTACTGCATTAAACCTCTCATAACTCCTTCACACATGCTAATTAGTTGGGACTTGAAATTTTGTATACTTCTTAGAAACTCGCCCAGGCAGAGATGCTCCCTGAAATTTCATCAATTTTTTGATGGTTAGAAATTTTAGTTATGTCTTGCCCTAGTTAGGGCCCGAGAGCTAAAACCTAGGTCTACAGGGCAAATTACAAGGTTTCAAGATCTACAAAAATTCAAGGGTGATAATTATACCTTCCTTAACATGTTCATTATTTTATAGTGCTCCAAATTTCATTCTTGGTTGACTTTCTTATTTTCACCATTCAGCCATGATAGTTTCTTCACTTGCACAATCCATTCAAAGGCAACATTTCATACAAATTGCACACAAATTCTTGCCTGCAACACCCTTCAACATATTTATTATCCATTATTTGTCTTGATTACATGTTTTTTAGGTATTTTCATGACAAATTACTCGAACCACCTCTAAATTTCTTCATTAGCCTAACTAAATATCTTATTCTCAGCTTCTAGATGAGCTCAACAACATGACTATTCTTAGCATCCTATCACAACCACCTTAATTTCTCTCTAACCCTCATTCATATCCCTAATATAGCTCTATGACACAACAATATTCCTTATTAGGCTTTGAAAATAACTAATGCCACCTTTTAACTCTTTCCTACACACTCAATTTCAATTTTTTTTCTTTTACAATACATTCAATTTGACATTCACTTACTAAAGTGAAATCACTTACATACACCTAAACAAACATGTATAGATGGTCTCATATGACCTTATGAAATTTAGATCTTGATGTTATTGCATCACTAAGTATGCAAATATGAAAATTGAAAGTACTTAGTTGTTTGTCAAAGACTGTCACAAAGTGACACAAGTCTGATCACAAATTCTAGAAGCAGGAATGATCACTCAGAAGTCCCGTAAAGGTCATATGGAAGATTTGAGTATACTGGAGCACCCTGGAGGGTACTGGGGTGCCTTGAGGGACCCTAGTCTACAGAAAAAATTCCCTAGTCTCTGTAAAAGCTCATAATTTGATTCCTTCAGTGTCATAAGATACTTTGAAATATTCCCTGTCTTTCACACTAAATATGTTGAGTTGTGCCGAAAGTACCAAATGGTGAAGGATGAAGTAATGACCTGTAAAATAGAAAAAGTACCAAAATCCTAAAAATTAAAATACAAATGAATGGGTCAGACTGACCTCAACTACCACAACAATAGGCTTACTAAACTAAGCGTTGAAAGACATTTCAGACCCAAATATAGTTATGGTGTGTGTGTGTGTGTCATGCCTTAGGAGTTCTTGCCCTAGGTGTTCTTGACCCAAATATAAGGATGAAAAATGGCTAGAACCAGCCCAAAAAGAGGTGGGAAATTAAACCAAGGATCAGGGCGCCCCATGTGGGACCATGGCACCCTAGTTTAGGCTAAACTTACAGGATAATGACAAAATATTTGGGCATGTAACTAAAAATACGCAGGATTGATGAAATAAAAATATAAATAAGATGGCCAAAAGGTGGGATTAATTAGAACTTTATTCACTTAAAAACCTTCTAAATAGTATTATAAGACCAAGCTAAATAATGCCTAAAGTGCATGATTTTGTGTCTACGTTTTTTCCCCACTTTATGTTGGTGAGCGGAACACTCGGTAACATAAAATAGATAGAGATGCATACCTGATATCCATGTAGAATGTAGTAGAAAATGTGATGAAGGACTAGACAAAGGTGTGGAATGATAAAAATATGGAGGAGCGTGGAAACTATAGATGAAAAATGCACATAGAAAAAGTGATGAGAGTGAAGCTAGGGAAAAACATGTGTGTAGTTGTTGTGGTGTGTAGTTTACCTGCATAGTTAGTAAAGGTAATTTTTTTCATGGTGTTTCATCACCATTTTTTTTGCCCCCAATTTGACTACTTGTTTCTCATACATTCGGACCTACAAGGAAAAAATGATCAAGTAGTCAAAAATGTATGTACCTAAATGTCAAATACGTTATGTAAAATACATTAGTGTATAGAAATGTGTAAAATACGTAAATGTAAAATACGCTGAATGAAAAAATAAATGGAACATGTGCACCTGATCCATGTCAAGATAAGGGTATAGAAGGATATCCTATATTGCTGTGATTTTTTTGGGAAATCTCACACCACCTTGGTTGAAGAAGTGTAGGGAGGAAATGATATGTGTCCTCCAAGCTTTAATCACTTCTGCTAAAATGTGAGTGAAGAGATATCTATAGCATCTTGGTTTCTTGGGTGATCTGACACCAACTGTCCAAAGTAGTGTAGAGAGGAACACCCACTGTAACCCCCAAGCATGTAACTACTTCCCCGAAATGTTAAGGACACCATGTCCTATAAAATCCATCGTGTATGGGGTTCGTAGACCAGTCTAAACCCACTCGATGTATGTGACTTAAATGGTGTAAATACATTGTGGTAGTATGTAAAATCCTCAATGATGGCCCCCCTATTTGGGGGTGTCTAAGATGTCACTGAAAGGAGAATGCAGCCCCAAAATAGGACCTACCTATAGTCACAAAATCATGCACTTACTATTACATTTATACCGTCGGGTATGTTATTTTATACATGGATCTTCCATAATAAAAGTATTCACTAATGACCTATCCCCTAGTCATGTTGTCAGTTATTCGTTCATCTTTATTATTTGTTTGGTACAGTCGTCAGTTGTTAGTATAGTTTTTGGCATCTTTTAGGGAGTCTTAGGTGTTGTAATTTTCTCAATTATCATCACTAGTCCTACACTAGGATGCCTAGTTTTACACTAGGGCACCCCAGGGTTCCCCAGTCTATGATTTTAGGTGCCCTTATTTTAGTGATTCGTGGTCCTATTTTTTTTGTTCAAGGTCAGTCTTTTTTGTTACCATGTTTATTCCCCTAGGTGGTAGTTGGCGTTTTCAGGTCATTAGTGTTGAAATTTGAACAAGAGATCCGTATATAAACATAACATACTCACTATATTATGGGAAAACATCTTACTATCAAATGTAGTTACATACTAAGGTAAGGGACTACATTTGGGAATCTTCTACATCTACATCACACAAGCATAGGGGGAAAGGGTTGTATTATTTCTATTACATCCACCATTTTCATCTTTACATCTAGTTATTTCCCACTACTTCTGCGTTGTTAACACTAGGGCATTCTAGGAACAAAATTAAACACACACACAAAGAACTATATTGGGTCTAGAATGTAGTGTAGTCCTTAGTCATAAGTCCACCATTGTGGCAGCTAAGGTCAGTCTAAACCCTTCATTCAGATATTTATTTTTTAAGAATTAATGCTTTCTATGGCATTTTGCAAGTATATCTTCATGTCAGATTATTAGCGACACAACCAAAAATACAATGAAAACCACGAGACATGAATGAAGGTACTGTGGATGACTTGCGACATAACCAAATCTAGATCCTGAGATTTTTGCAAACTACAACACCCAAATCATAAACCAGGGTACCCCGGGGTGCCCCAGTATCATCCCAGGTGCCCAGTCTAGTTAGATCTCTAACTTATTTTGTTCCCAAAGATACCCAGTCACACTCAATGCATTTTGCACATTATCCTACATTAGTCCAGTAGACAGTCGGGTAAGTTAATTTCAGGATAGTACCCTATCCTTTTCATTTCCATTATTCCATTTCATTTTAATACCAATATCAAATATTTAATTCCATTATTTCACTTATATTAATAATTTTGGTGAACCTGTCTCTTTCAAATAAATTTCCCTAGGATCCATTATTCCCTCTATCAATCATGTCTCACTTTAGTGTTAATTCCATTTATGATGAGGCTGCCATAACCAAACTAAAATCTTTATATAGTACCTCCAAGGTACCCGATCATACACAACTAAAACTCTTAGATGGCTAGCAACTTGTGCTAACTAGTCTTATCGAGTCTCCTACATGTATTTTCTTCTTGGATGACCATATTGCATTTACTTGTTATACACCATGCCATCCAGTCTCTTGCGCTCCTCATTCTGATGTCACACCCAATGATTTATATGACTTTATTATTTATTGCTTATTAGGCATTGATATTCAGTCGATTATACATCATGAATCCTATCCTACTTCATCTATTGTTATAGTTCCTCTTGTATCTTATCCCATTGCTGATAATACTCCTCTCACATCTCATTCTAGTTCACCATCTCCTTCACATTACATTGATGATCCTATTAATAGTAAAATCATTGGCACTCTATCTACCACTTATGATCATTGGGCATCTCCTTATTTTTCCACTGTTGTGTGACTCTCCTACTCTAGTGTCGTCTTCTCCTAAAGTTCATTCACCATTATGCATGACTCACCACCATCCTCCACTTATTCTCCTTCTATTACCACATAATTTGTGGATCCTACTTCATCTTCACCTACAGAGGTTTCATCCTCAGTCCCATCACCTATTAAGTATGTGGCCAATGTTAGTCATATTATTGCTATTTATACTCCACCTTCATCATCTTCTATGGCACCTTTGACCCCTACTACTGTTGTGCCTTTAGCATCAGAATCCAATTTATCACCTCTAGACATCCCTATGATTTCTCACAATGGAAAACTCCAACCCATTAATACATTATTTCCATTCTCTACCATCCCTTCACATGAAATTATTTCTCTAATGCATGCTCTAGGCTAGCTTCAATCTCAAGTTCATACTCTCACTTTAGAAAGTCGAGCCTATTATGCCTCTATAGACAACTCCTTGTATGGTAATCCATTTCCTCATAAGATTCATAATTCCACCTTTCCTCATGACTTTACCATGCCCACTTTCACATTTTTTGATGGTATTGGTGACCCTCATGCTCATATCCTACACTACCGTATGTTTATGGCCCCTCATTCTAATGATTGAGTGTTACTTAAGGAATTTCATTATAGTCTTATTAACGAGGCAATATAGTGGTAAAACCATTTACCCATTAGGCCCATTAGCACTTTTTACAATATGGAGGATGCATTTCTCCGTCGTTTCATCATTAATAATGGCCCTAGATTCACCTATGATTGCATACCTACTTTGCATCGGGGATCCTCTAAACCTATCCAGGATTATATTTTATGGTTTAATGCATGTATACACCAGCTCATATTTCAACCTAGTGATTTAGAAAAGTAATAGATTTTTTTTGTGGCCTCATTTATCCACTAAGGAAATGTTACAATATGATGCTTTTGATTCA